>CM040621.1:35892465-36193481 GCA_022817965.1 Solanum lycopersicoides | reverse complement strand
TAATTAGAACAGTGCTAATGAAAAATTGACCCCTTTTATTTTTATTTTTCTTCTGTTTAACAATTTTCATTATTTATTTTCCAGCCAATGATTGGCTCATTATGCCAATGATTGGCTCATTATGACCAATCATTGGCTCATTATGGCAATCCAAATATTCCCAATTGTTTTTCTTATTTTCCAGAACCATCCACGTACCAGTTAACCACATAAAAATTATTACTACTAATTTTTCACTCAATAATTCTAGCACTTAATTTATTTTTTATAAAATTTTCATTGTTTTCTCTAATGCAAACTAATAATAGTCTTCACATGGCCTCCAATTACCCTCATTTACGGCTGGCCCACATTGCACTAGAAAGATACATTAATTTCTCAATCAACCCAGATCTTGAATTCATATCATATCCCATTTATCACACATAATGACAAACTAAAAACAATTACGTCAAAGTACCATGGATTGTTACCTGAAGATCAAAGAAAACCTCTCGTGTGCGTCGGCTTAGGTAGGTTTCTGCCTCCCCTTCTTTTCAATTAATAGTTTATTAAACTGACAAAAACACTAACTTATTTTTTATATACATGACCCTAATAGTATAGGTCTTAAATAAATGATCACTTTAGTCCACAACTATCTATTAATTCCATTATTACCATTAATCATAAATAAATTAACTCAAGTTATACGAATAATTCAAATTTCCAAAAATAAACTCGCGGGTCATTACATTATCCACCACTAAAAATCATGTTCGTCCTCGAACATAAAGTAAAAAAGTACCTGAAGCTTCAAAAAGCTGAGGGTATCTGGCACGCATGTCAGACTCTGTCTCCCAAGTTGCCTCTCCTACGATCGGTGCTTCCATTGCACCTTCACTGAAGCAATCTCCTTGGTCCTAAGCTTTCGAACCTTGCCTATCCAAAATAGCTATAGGCTCCTCCTCAAATGTCAAGTCTGGACCCAACTCCACAGAATCAAGTGAAAGCACATGAGATTCATCCGGAATATACTTCGAAGCATAGAGACATGAAAACAGGATGAACTGCGACAAACTAGGTGGCAAGGCCAACTTATAGGCCACCTCTCCCACTCGGCTCAAAATCTCAAAAGGTCCAATGAATCTAGGGACTAAGCTTGCCCTTCTTTCCGAACCTCATCACACCCTTCATGGGTGATACTCGGAGCCAAACATGATCACCCTCCATAAACACTAAGGCTCTAACTCTCCGTCTGCATAACTCTTCTGTCGACTCTGGGCTGTCAACAGTCTATACTGAATCATACGGACTTGCTCCATAGCATCTGTAAGCAAGTCTGTATCCAAAGAGTCCATCTCCGCCGAATCAAACCAACCAATCGGAGATCTACACCGTCTACCATACAACGCCTCAAATGGGGCCATCTGATACTAGAGTGATAACTGTTATTATAGGCAAACTCCGCTAAGGGTAAATGTCGATCCCATCTAGCTCCAAAATCGATCACACACGCCCGGAGCATGTCCTCCAACACCTGAATCGTCGCTCGGACTGACCATCTGTCTGAGGGTGAAAAGTTGTACTCATATCTACTGAGTACCAAGACCATGTTGTAATGCCTTCCAGAAGTGAGAAGTAAATAGTGAACCTCGATCTGATATAATAGAGATAGGAACCCCATGTAGTCGCACGATCTGACTTATATATAGCTCGGCTAACTTTTCTGCCGTATACTTCACCCGAACCGGAATGAAGTGGGCAGACTTGGTCAGCCTATCAACAACGACCCAAATAGAGTCATAACCACCCACTGTGGTAGGCAAACCCACAACAAAGTCCAGTAATCCGCTCCCACTTCCAAGTAGGAATAGGCATCCTCTGAGATACACCCCCGGGCCGCTGGTGCTCACACTTGACCTGCTGGCAAGTCAAACACCTCGAAACAAAGTCTGAAATATCCCTCTTCATCCCACACCACCAGTAATGCTGACTCAGATCATGATACATCTTGCCGCTCCCGGATGGATGGAATACCGAGAACAATGGGCCTCCTCAAGAATCAATCTAATCAAATCGCCTGTCTTGGGCACACAAATCCTGCCTCCGATCCGCAAGACACCATCAGAATCAAGGACAGCCTCCTTAGCTTCCCCTCTCAATACTTTGTCTCGAATGAGACATAATTTTTCATCATCAAACTGGTGTGCACGGATCTGCTCGACTAAAGAAGACCGAGCCTCAATAAAAGCAATCATCCCATCACTCTCTTCTGAAACCTGCAAGCGGACAAGACTGTTAGCTAATATCTGCACATCTCTAGCCAATGGTCTTCCTCAATACTAAGCGCTGCAAGACTCCCCATGCTAGGAGTCTTCTACTCAGAGCATCGGCCACAACATTGGCCTTTCCTGGATGATACAGAATGGTCACATCATAGTCCTTCAGCAACTCAAGCCATCTCCGTTGCCTCAAGTTCAAATCCCTCTGACTAAAGATATACTGAAGACTCCGATGATCAGTGAAGATCTCACAATGCACCCCATACAAATAATGACGCCATAACTTAAGTACAAATACCACAGCCGCCAACTCCAAATCATGAGTAGGGTAGTTCTTCTCATGGGATTTCAACTGCCTAGAAGCATAAGCAATCACTTTCCCCTTCTGCATCAACACACCACCCAACCCAACTCCTGAAGCATCACAATACACAGTAAAGTCTACACCCTCCTCAGGTAGAGTCAACACAGGAGCAGAAGTCAACAAAGTCTTGAGCTTTTGAAAGCTCTTCACACTCATCAGACCACTGAAAACCCACATCCTGTCGAGTCAATCTAGTCAATGGAGCTGCAATAGTAGAGAAACTCTGAACAAATCTCGATAATAGCCTGCCAATCCCACAAAACTCCTAATCTCAGTAGGTGAAGTAGGTCGCGTCCAGCCTCTAACTGCCTCAATCTTGGATGGATCTACTCTAATACCCTCCTTGGACACCACGTGTCCTAAGAATGCCACAGAAGTAAGCCAGAACTCACACTTTGAGAACTTGGCATACAACTTCTCTTCTCTCAACCTCTGAAGTACAATCCTCAAGTGTCGGACATGGTCCTCCTCAGTCTTGGAGTAAACCAAGATGTCATCGATGAAAACAATCACAAAAGAATCAAGGTATGGTCGAAACACCCCATTCATCAACTCCATGAATGCTGCAGGGGCATTAGTCAATCCAAAGGACATCACTAGGAACTCATAATGCCCATATCGGGTCCGAAAAGCCGTCTTAGGGATATCTGATGCCTTAATCTTCAACTGATGATACCCAGACCTCAAATCAATCTTAGAGAACAATGATGCTCCCTGTTGCTGATCAAATAAATCATCAATACGCGGTAGAGGATACTTATTCTTCACCGTTACCTTGATCAACTGTCTGTAATCAATACACATCCTCATAGTCCCATCCTTCTTCTTCACAAACAATACAGGGGCACCCCAAGGTGACACACTAGGGCGAATAAAACCCTTACTCAATAAATCTTGTAACTGATCCTTCAACTCTTTCAACTCTGCTGGAGCCATACGGTATGGAGGGATAGAAATAGGCTTAGTGCCCTGCTCCAAATCAATAGCAAAATCAATATCTCTATCGGGAGGAACACCTGGAAGATCAGAAGGGAATACATCGAGAAACTCCTGAACCACGGGAACAGAGTCCATGGGAGGTGGTTCAACACTAGCATCCCGAATAAAAGCTAAGTAAGACAAACACCCTCTCTCCACCAATCTCTGAGCATGGATAAAAGAGATGACCTTGCTAGGATAAGAACCACTAACACCCTTCCACTCAACCCTCGGAACACCAGGCATTGCTAAAGTCACAGTCTTAGCATTACAATCAAGGACATCATGATAAGGAGAAAGCCAATCCATACCCAAGATAACATCAAAGTCTACCATCCCCAGAATGATTAAGTCTACCCAAGTGTCATACCCAGCTAAAGAAACAAGACAGGATCGATACACTCGATCCACCACTAAGGGCTTACCCACGGGTGTAGAAACACGAATAGGTACAGTCATGCTATCACATATCATATCAAATTCAGTAGCAAAATACGTAGACACATAAGAGAATGTAGACCCTGGATCAAACAATACAGACGCAGGTCGATGGCATACGGGGATGATACCTGTAATAACAGCATCAGATGTCTCTGCATCAGGTCTCCCAGGGAAAGCATAACAGTGGCCCCCTCGTCCACTTCCAGCCTGGGTGGTACCTCTACCCCCACTCTGCTGAGCTGCAACACCACCACTAGAAACTCCACTACCTCTACCTGACTGAACTTTGCCGCGGCCTCTACCCTGCGGTACTGGTGGTCTAGTCTGGAATGAAGAATTAGGTCGAGGCCCACCACGACCCCTTTGAGAAGTACACTGCCGCATCAGGTGATCGGGATCTCCACAAGTAAAACAAAATCTCTGACCTGGGAACTGCTGTGTGGACCCTGAAAACCCACTATAATTGCCTCGCCCTGTATGTCGCTGGTGTGAACCGTACGAGCCCTGACCCAGGCTATAAGAACCCCTAGATGTCTGACCACCCTCAAATGTCGGCAAAGATGCATGAATAGGCCCCCGCTGCTGAAAGGAACCCTCACTCTCTGTGATCCCCTACCTCCAGATGAGGCACCATGAAACTGACCTGATGTACGGGACCTTTTAGAGTCCCCAAACTCCTCCCTCTCCATCAATTCCGCCTCTTTGGCGGCGCTCACAATGGACTAGAAAGAAGCCCCCTCTCTAGATGCCCGAAACACAGCTGACCTGATAGAGAAAGTCAATCCCCTCACAAATCTGCGGATCCTCTCTGTCTCATCTGGAATAATGGCCAATGCATGCCTAGACAACTGACAAAAACGCGCCTCATACTCTGTAACCGATAAACCATCCTGTCTCAGACTCTCAAATCTCAAGCGACTCTCCTCTCTCACGCTCCAAGGGATAAAACAATCATGGAATGCACTAGCAAACTGCTCCCAAGTCACTGGAGGAGATCCAACTGGCAAAACCCCCAAATAAGTCCTCCACCACTCTCTCGCTGGTCCACGAAGCTGGAGTGTAGCATATCGAACCCCATGTGACTCAGCTAATCCAACCACCTCTAGCAACTCTCGGCATGTAGTCAGAAACTCATGAGCGTCCTCGCTCTTCCCACCCTGAAACTGAGGTGGATCCATCTTTCGAAATCTCTCATACCTACGCTGCTCATCCTCTGTCAGAACAACCACCGGTGCAACTTGACCCCCAACTGTTGGTGCAACATCATTCTGAACTACGGGATCCACTGGTAGCTGTCCCATCGCATCCTGAACAACTGGAGCTTGCTGCTGCTCTTGGGTCTGAGCCCCCTCTCTAGTACGAGGGTCATGTGGTGTGGTAGTCGCACCACCACTCTGATAAAAGCCCTCTAGCACACTTAACACCCTCAATAGTGTATCCTGAAGCAAAGGTGTGACTACAGACTCTGGAAGAACCTGGTTTCTCTGTCATCAACTTGAGGCTCTGAAGAGACCTCTCTACCACGACCTCTCACTGGTGCTGCTCCACGGGCACGACCCCTGGCTAATGTCGTACCACGAGCACGACCTCTATCTCGAGCTCTACCCCTACCCCTAGCTGGGGCCTCAACAACTGCCTCGGGAAGTGCCTCCCCTCTACCACCAGTAACATTACCTCTAGTCCTCGTTATCTATCAAAAGAGTATACAATGACTCAGTACTAAAGAAGGTAACTACGCACGATAAGAAAGAATCAACAAAAAGAAAGTTTTCTAATAGTCTATTAGCCACTCAGAGATAAATACAGACGTCTCCGTACTGATCCTTGAGACTCTACGTAGACTCGGCTAGTATACACGTGAGACCTATGAACCTGGGGCTCTGATACCATTTTTGTCACGACCCAAAAATGAGTGTGATGGCACTCGTCTTATTCCACCAAGACAAGTCAGCCTAACCCAATAATTTTGATAAAATGCGGAAATAAAACCAAAGTCTGATAGCAATTACTAATACGAAAATAATTCAACTTAATTAAATCCCCAAAACCAGATAGTCACGTGCACAAGCCTCTAATGTAAATACTAGAATTGAAATAAAATAGAAGTCTAAAATGAAGTTGTTTTTCAAGTAAAAACAAAGTTATAAACTGGAGTAGGAAAGTTCGCTGAGATGACAAGCAGCTACCTCACAATCCTCCACAAGATGCCTCGGAAATGAAAGAATGAGAGGTATCACGAAGATCCGGGCTCGTAACCTACAAAAATTTGTAGAAGCAAGGTGTGAGTACCAAACCACGCGGTACCCAACAAGCAAACCTCTAAACACAAGTTAAGTGAACAAAATACGGGTACTCCTTACACCCTATCTAAACCACCACGCTACAGCCTAACAGTTCACAGTTTACCAAACACACAACTCGATAACCACACTCTATCAGTTTACACATTCTCAATAACAACTCAATATTCAGCAGTCACAAGTTTCACCGAGAAACACTCACAAGATTAGCAAAACACGAGTTCAAGTTGATCAATAATAAAAATGTGTAATGCAATGAGATGCAATGTCAAATATAGTGATGCATGTCTTCCCTAACGATACACACCCGCTGTCTCTCAGTCTGGGACCTATGGGGGACATATTTGTCCATGCATCTGTCGTGGCGCACGACACGACCCTCGATAATAGTAACCTTCGCGGCGCGCGATACGTCCCTCGAAATATAATATCCATCGCGGCGCGCGATACGACCCTCGAAATGGTACATCCTCTTACCACAACCATGTCTCAGATACAATGCAAATGACATGCTCAAATGAAAATGAGGAGATAACCATTTTGATAACAAAGCGCAATTTACAACAAGGAATACAACACCAACAAATAAGCAACAAGTCTCCAGTCATTCTCAACACTACACAAGGAAATACACGAATTTCATACGCTTAACAAGGATTTAGAAATCCACTTGCCTTAGTCAATCGAATAATCAGTCTGGGACTTGAGCCTTCCCTTTTCGTTGGACTTCCGAATCGATGCAACCTATTCAAGTATATATATTCACTATAAGATTTCGGTACTAACAATACCCATATTTATTTTTTTTTTTTTTTTGTGTTTAACCTTGACCTAAAAATTCACCCAAATTTATAATCAAGTTTATAATTCTTGATGTCAATTAAAATTTCCTCTATCATAATTTTTTTCAAGTTTCAAGCCTGGGATTAAATTTCGGTTATTTCTTTTCCACTATCATAATTCAAATGACATTCACTCAACACCATACATATAATATTTAATTACCCATGCCTACCTATCAAAATTAGATTCACAGTAAAATGACCAAGATATAAAATTTGCACTACTAATTTAATTAGAACAGTGCTAATGAAAAATTGACCCCTTTTATTATTATTTTTCTGTTGTTTAACAATTTTATTATTTTTTTTCCAGCCAATGATTGGCTCATTATGGCCAATGATTGGCTCATTATGACCAATCATTGGCTCATTATGGCCAATCCAAATATTCCCAATTCTTTTTCTTATTTTCCAGAACCATCCACGTACCAGTTAGCCACATAAAAATCATTACTACTAATTTTTCACTCAATAATTCTAGCACTTAATTTATTGTTTTATAAAATTTTCATTGTTTCTCTAAAGCAAACTAATAATAGTCTTCACATGGCCTCCAATTATCCTCATTTACGGCTGGCCCACATTGCACTAGAAAGATACATTAATTTCTCAATCAACCCAGATCTTGAATTCATATCATATCACATTTATCACACATAATTGACAAACTAAAAACAATTACGTCAAAGTACCATGGATTGTTACCTGAAGATCAAAGAAAACCTCTCGTGTGCGTCGGCTTAGGTAGGTTTCTGCCTCCCCTTCTTTTCTTAATTAATTGTTTATTAAACTGACTAAAACCACTAACTTATTTTTTTATATATACATGACCCTAATAGTATAGGATCTTAAATAAATGATCACTTTAGACCCCTAACTATCTATTAATTCCATTATCTACCATTAACCATAAATAAATTAACTCAAGTTATACGAATAATTCAAATTTTCCAAAAATAAACTCGCGGGTCATTACACGTGTACACTCGGAAGCGCGTTTGGAGTTGTGATATAACTCCATCTCTGTCCAAATCAGAGAAGCGAATGACAACCTACATTACCGATTGTGTCTAGCAGTCCCCATTGTATCAATAGTGTCTAGTGCCTCTTCTTTTCTTTAAGAATTTATGTCCTCAAAATATATTTATATGTTGTTTTTCTCCTAATCAAATTTATAGATTTGCAGCTTTACATTTAACATTTTCTCTTGTTTATTGTGGGAGTTTTTGTAGAAAGCATTTCAGTTATGTTGGTGAGCATACATCATTTCCTCCCTTATCATTTTAATGTCGTACTTGTGGTGATCATTTGGTTAAGCCATAGAATGTTACGACTATCATTTGTTTTTAACTATCCATTACTAACAACATTTGTAGCTTTCTTTACTCAAAAAATAAGACTCCGAAATGTAGATACTAAAGGTTTAAAAGTGCAAATTTGTTTTAGCTTAAAAGGGGCAGATTTTGAGATCCTTGAGGGGTAACAATTTGAACATTAAAATACACATTGGGTGCAATAAAAATACATTTTTTTAGAACTTTGCAAGTGTTGGAATTTAGTGCGTAGAAGTATTTATGTTCTAGAGTACTAATATAACCCTTTTTTTTTAGAACTCTAAAATGGTTAGATTAGTTAATAGAACAACTTTCAAATGGAACACAATTATTATTTTCTTTAAAGACAAACGGCCTAAAATTTGGTCCCAACCTTTTGTTAGTTTTTTTTAGGAAAAGCTTTTACCAAATAATTTATACCCACTTTTAAGCCCTCCCGCTCGTTTAAAAAGAAATTAAATTTTAACTAATTTCTCTAAGATCATAGTTGACATTGCTTCATTCTCAAGTTTCTTTTTATTCTTTTTTTTTTTTTTTTTTACAGTTATCATTTTATAAATCTCATACATTAATGCTTTCTATAAAAGCTAGTTTATATTATGTTAATATTTTCTCTTAAACTCCTTTTAATAAGTTCTCTTTTAATTGATCTAATTTTGGTCGGTTAATTATTTTAAAGCAAACCCTTTTTAAAAATAAAAATAAAAATAAAATAAAAGAGCTTTCAATCTCTCTCCCTTAGGATAATTAGGATCTCTTACTAAAATTATATAAGTTTTAGTAGACCCTTAATAGGAGTTAAACTTAAAATTATTTAGTCCAATATTTAGATCCTAATTCTTTATCTTTGAAATAATTAGGAGATTTTAGACCCTTTAAGACTAAAGGTAGAAGAGTGATGAGTTGGGTTGAGTAATTATAGTTTGACCCATTTTATTTTATTTTTTACATCACCCTTTTCGAAAAAAATATAAATATACAATTATCACTTTTTTTAATTTTAAATCAGATATTACTAAAATATTTTAATTTCTTAACAATTTTCAAGGATTTTAGATATGTCAACGGGTTCAAAACACAAGGTACATACATATATATGTCATACGCAAAAAGGTACAAATTTTATATTTTAGTTTTCTCTATACATAACTTATTCTTTTCACATTATTTTTCTCATATATACTATCATTTTTACAAATGATACTTATTTTATTTTATAATTTATAAATTCCTACACTCTAATATACACATTATTTTACTATAAATTCACACCCGATTATCTTATTTGTTTTATTTTCCTTTACTTCTCAATTCTATATATAAATAAAACAACAAATTTTCATATATCTTAAACTCAACATTTATTTTGATACATTTATATACAACACCTCTATATTTTTTAACATATAAAAATTTACTTACCATTGATTTTAATAGCAAATAAATAAAAAGTTCACTTATTATATTTTCCTAAATTGAATTTAACGACTATCTTCAGATAGGCTCTAAGGGATGCTTAACACCTTCCCTTCGAGTAACCAAAATCCTTACTTAGAATCTCACTGGTTTCGTGAAATCAAAACAGAGTTTACATTATCATTTTAAAAAAAAATGGTTTTCCTAATATTTTCCTTAAAATTTAGGTGGCGACTCTAAAACAAAATAATTTTTCAAAAATCAGAGTGTCAACCATATTATGTTGTGAACTATTTTAAGCCGGTTCGAAAATAGAGTGTGACAGCTTAGCGACTCTGCTGGGGATCTTACCCAGGTTTTAGCTTTAAAAAAACTCATTTTAGGAATAACTTTTATGATTACGTGTTTATTTTCAACTTATTATTTGATATATTGCTTTGATTGAAAGGTCGCAAGTGAAATCCAAACTTGTGTTCCTTATTTGTTTTAAAACACTACTTGTTATTGTTTTCTCTACACTGTGATTTTCACATTCTATCGAGTCTTGGTCGTACACGTACACACTGCACACGCGAGGGTGTTCCTTCACTCCTCCGAAACTCTCTTTGGATTCCTTAGTTTCAGAGTTGGTGCAAGTAAGATAGTGCACCTTCTCCTAATTACTCAGTCCCACTCTCAGTCATCTAAGAAAAAAAATCTTACTCTTAAAATAGGTCATGTTTCATAGCGTTAGGCAAGACAATATACGGTATTGTCGTTGCATTTAGAAAACCAGGGAAATGTCAAAGAGTTTCTTCTTTAAAACTCGACGACGTAAACTTTGTGTGAAATTGATATAAATTATCCAAACTTAAAAACTTAATTAATTTGGATCTAATATACTCACTACACCCTTCACCCTCTTTTCAGATGAACCTCAATCAAGACATATTGGATATCCAAATGGTCGTTTCAGCACCCCACATTCTACGAGATTGGTGGCAAGATATCCGAAGGACACACGACATTGAGATTCAAGGGCACTTAGGAGCATTATTGTCACTTTTGGAGACACAATGCGATAAGGTCTTTGTCACTCAGCTAATGGGTTTTGGAAACCGAGTACCGTAACTTTATAATTCCTGGATTTTGAGATCACCCCCACACTAGAGGAATTCAGTAGTCTTACTGAACTACCTATTAGAGGGAGGATGTCGGTGATTCTGTCATCTAATGGTACAGGTGATTTTCTGAGCCTCATGTATCGGCACATATTTCGGTCATTAAGATATGTGAACAGCGGACACGTTGAGTTACTGTCACACCCGGAGAGTACACCCCTGATGCAATCGGCGTCGGCGTCCTCTCAGAGGACTCAGACAAGCCCTTATCATTCGTCATAACATGTCATCAATTAAAAATATGCGGAAAATTAAAAACTTTTACATACTAATTGAAGTATACTGAGACTTTATACTTAACATTCATATTAGCATACGATATTCTTAAAAAAACTTGTCTCACATATATAGAACCATCTAAAGAGTACGAATCTAGACTTAGCCAATAAATAGTAAATATGACATATAGGCCTTAATACAAAAGAATCCAAAGAACATAAATGGAAATAGATTATTCTTAAAATCTACTAATGTCTTCATAAGCTGGAATACGAAAGATAGCATCCCCGAACATGAGGACCTACCAATGCTTGAAGAAAGAGTTCCAAGCTTCTTCAATCGACCATCTAAATCTTCAATGGACGGACCCTACATTTGTAGTAATATAAAGTAATGGGGTTAGTACGCCACATGTACTAACTATGGGTATATGCACATAACATTTAAGGACATGCATGAAAAAGGATCATTTATCATTTCTTTAGATAGCATGTTAAGTTGTATGAATATCTTCAATGCACATACGTTAGAACATACACAAGTTAATGATTTCATCAACCTACAACATGATCATAATCAAAGACATATTATCATAGAGTAATGTTAACATTTCATGTCCCATAAATCATATAAACGTAACATACAAAACACTTACAAATGATCCCATCCCCAACCTACAAGTGAAATGGTCATGTGAAGCCCCATAACCCCACACAACCAAGTAGATAAGATAGGAGACCATAAGTAAAGCTTTGATTCATGTAACTTGTAACATAAGTAGTCATCACCTCATAAAATAATATAGACCAATAAAATGTTCATTAATGTAACCAATATCATATAAGAGTAACATCATGTATCATAAACATATATCTTTCATGTTATCATTTTACATTAAGACAATCTCCTAGGACTCCCCTTAGAGTCAACTTGTGCAATGTCTAGGTAGAGTCCCATACCCCTACCTATACTAAGTAGATTCTTCAAGTCACCCTAGTCAACGTCCATTTATTTGTCTTTCATTTTACATGAGGGAACATACGCCTTAACCGACATAGACCATGTGAGCTAAACATGGAATCCGGTGTCATAAAATCCCACACCGAAAGAAGGTGGTCTACCGGCCAAAGTAGAACCAAACATGATATAGCTTTATAGGTGGATCCACTAGCTAGTATCCTATGCTTGCAACATAGTTCAACAACTAGGAGATGTATTAAAGACCCATAGTTCCACATTACATGGAAGCCTCTATCTCATGAGAGTCATTGTGAACCTACCTTCCAACTACGGGAAGTGACACCTATCATATCTAGTTCATCAGTGCTTATTATAAGTTTCTTTAAAAACCTTTGAGTTGTCTTTTATCATAAACTTATCATAGTTCATACGAGATTAACTCCTTGTATAAACATGATCATGAGCTCTTTAGTATTAGATGATAATTTCCTTTCATCATAACCCTTCGTGTGTGAGATTAACATAGCATAATCATCTTGTGTAAAGCATACAAGAGAATATCATAACTTGCATTATCTTATTCTTATCATGATCTCACAATTAACATGTTCATGCCCAACATATATGCATAGCATCATCATACATACTTCATTAGCATTGTAACATCATTCAAGGCTAACATAAACATCATAGAGTAATCACGACTTTAGAAGACTTACCTCTTGCTTCCAAGTACCTTATTCAAGAACTTACGTTCAATTTTCAATAATCATAACAATAACATAGTGAAATACTCAATTGCATAGTCAATACCAACTCTTCAATTCATATACAAGATCAATTTATAATGTAGGATAAGGGAAAGGGTCATTAAAGAGTTCATTCAATTCTTAGTTCTAATCCCAACGTTTACATGTTATCAAGTAGTAGGAACAACCCATTCGAAACCATAAATTAGCTAAGAACATACATCACATGAAATTTAAACATTACTAACCACATACTTATCAATTCATGTGAAATCGACCATAGAAAACAATTACTTTTCATTAAGAATCATGAATCTAGGGTTAGGAAGAAAATCCGTTTTGTAGAGTAAAAATCCTAGTATTTGAATTTGTTGAAAACTTATCTTTGAAAGGACCTCTTGGGGAAAGGAATCCCAAGAGTGAAAAACCTTACCTTATAGATGAAGAATCCACGAAAATTTGGATGAAAACTTTGAAGTCTTCGTCTTCTTTCTTAAGCTCTTCTTGTTCTTCAATGGAGTTTGGAAAAAGAGAGTGTTTCTTGAGAGATGAGAGAATTTTTGTTTCAATCTAATTTGGACGTGTAAAAAGTGGTCTAAAACTGACCTAATATCCATATATAGTTGTCCTATGAATTAACCAAAAGACCCTCCACTTAAATGGGTCTTTTTATGAAGTTAAATTACTAAAAATACGACTTTAACGATTTTGGGAAGTGGCTGCGCGTTGCGGGGCCAATTCCCATTATTTTTCTGAGTTTTTGGGTTGAGGCAGTGAGGTGCGTGTCAGCCTCACGTAGTGAGGCTTACCCTCACATCTTGATGCAGAAAACCTCGTGAGGAACGCGCTTCGCGCGCCTGTTCTTTCAATTCTGCCTGTTCGCGGGCTGCCAGGCAGTCTGCTCCCCCATGTTTGGGTCTTCCCCAAGGACCCTTCGGGTGGTCCTTGGGGTGTCGTTACCAAACATTTGGACCCTTTGTACTACATACTACCTATCCAAGGTGTCTTTACAAGTTTTGACTTCATTTGACACCTCAAAACCTTCAGCAAACATAGGGATGTCAACTAGTTCAAATAAGCTAGTTTTCGGACGTCAAGGTCTTTCTTTGTCGTTTTGGCTCTAACCTTTTCTAAATGAACTTACTACATTAATATAAGTCTGGAAACATCATTTTAAACATTATTAAATAGATTAAGCTCTAGTCTAAGTAATGGCATTTCCGCAGTGTTACATTATCCCCCCTTAGGAACATTCGTCCCCGAATGACACTAAAATCTTTTAGAGGGTAAGAATAGATTCAATACTAGCAGCCCAAACAGCACATAACATAATATCATAATGAGTCACAGTTCATAGGAGTACTTCACAACTCCTTTCAACACATATCACAACATTACACATAATACTCAATTCATGATGCACAATCATGTAAGATGGTTCCTCAATAGAACTTTTACAGAGGCGACCTCCTTATTTCTCAACTTCTTGACTTGGCGATCTAGGATCTTAACCGGAACATCTTCGTAAGAGAGTTTATCATCCACCCCTAAACCTTCAATAGGCAAAATGGATATCGGGTCGCCTATGCATTTCTTGAGCATAGAAACATGAAACACCGGATAAACTGAAGCTAGTTCACTAGGTAGTTTCAACTCATAGGCAAACTTCCCAATTTATTGTAAAACCTCATAGGGACCAACATACCGGGGACTTAACTTCCCTTTCTTACCAAACCTCATCACCCCTTTCATAGGTGAAATCTTCAAGTATACATGATCACCTATTTCAAATTCAAGATCTCTTATTCTATTGTCGGCATAAGACTTTTGACGACTATAGGCTGTCTTCAATCTATCTCTTATGATTCAAACCTTCTCTATAGCCTCATAGATAATCTCTGGACCAAGGAGTGAGGACTCACCAACCTTAAACCATCCAACTGGAGACCTACATCTTCTACCATAAAGAGCTTCAAAAGGTGCCATGGAGATGCTTGAATGATAGCTATTGTTGTAAGAGAACTCAATCAAAGGTAGATGATCATCCCAACTTCCTTTGAAATTAACAACACAGGCTCTTAACATATCTTCAAGGGTCTGAATGGTACGTTCTGCTTAAACATCTGTCTGAGGATGAAAAGCGTTACTAAGTTGCACTTGAGTACCTAAACCCTTTTGAAAAGCCTTCCAAAAACGAGAAGTGAATTGGGCACCTCTATCCGAAATGATGGACAAAGGAATCCCATGAAGGCTCACTATCTCATTAATGTAGTTTCTTGCATATTCTTCAGCCGTGTAAGTAGACTTAATAGGAATAAAATGGGCAGATTTGGTCAACCTATCCACAATAACCCATATAGAATCGTTTTGGCTTCGGGTTTGAGGCAACCCAACAACAAAGTCCATATTGATGTCTTCCCACTTTCAAGTAGGAACATCCATGATTTGGGTCAAACCACCCGGTTTAAGATGCTCAGCTTTAACTTGCTGGCAATTTGGAGACTTAGCAACAAACTCTGCTATGTCACTTTTTAAACCATCCCACCAATAGATCTCTCTAAGGTTATGATACATTTTGGTGGCACCCGGATGTATAGAATAGTGAGAACCATGAGCTTCTTCTAGAATCCGATTTCTCAAATCCTCAACATCGGGTACACATAATCTTCCTTGGTACCTAAGAACACCATCCCCCCCTTGGGAGAATGACTCATTGAGCTTACCAAGTACCGATTCCTTCAACTCCATCAATAGTGGATCAAGATGCTGCTTAGATTTCATATCAGCCACTAATCATGAGTCAGAGTTTTGATGGACCATAAAACTACCATTTGGAGAATCTTCAAACCGCACACCTAATCGAGCCAACCTATGAATATCTTTCACAAGTTCTTTCTTCTCTTCTTCCACATGAGACACAATACCCATAGTCATACGACTCAAAGAATCCGCAACCACATTGGCTTTGCCAGGGTGGTAAAGGACACTCATGTCATAATCCTTCAACAATTCTAACCATCTTTTATGTCAGAGATTTAACTCCTTTTGTGTAACCACATATTGAAGACTTTTATGCTCAGTAAATACATCAACATGCACACTATACCAGTAGTGTCTCCATATGTTCAAGGCAAAAACTACAGCACCTAACTCAAGATCATGAGTTGGATAATTCTTCTCATGAACTTTGAGTTGCCTAGAAGCATAAGCTATCACCTTACCATGCTGCATGAGGACACATCCCAAGCCCAATCGGGAAGCATCACAATACACTACAAAGCCTTCATTGCCCTCCGGTAAGGTCAACACCGGAGCAGTGGTAAGCTTATCTTTCAATTATTGAAAAACTTTTTCACAAGCTTTCGACCACTCAAACTTCACCTTCTTTTGGGTCAAAGCTGTTAAAGGAGAATCAATGGACGAAAATCCATCAACAAACCTTCTATAATTCTCGGCTAGACCCAAGAAACTCCTTATGTCAGTGGGAGTCAAGGTCTAGGCCAATTTCTGACCGCATTCGTCTTCTTTGGATCAACCTCTACACCATCACCAGAGATAATATGGCCAAGAAAAGCAACTGACCTCAACCAAAATTCACACTTACTAAATTTGGCATAGAGCTGGTGTTCTTTGAGGACTTGCAAGGCCAACCTCAAATGACTCTCATGCTCATTTTCATTCTTGGAGTATATCAAAATATCATCAATGAACACAATCACAAATGAGTCGAGTTAATCTGAGAAAACTCTATTCATTAGGTCCATAAACGCTGTCGGGGCATTTGTTAACCCAAAAGACATAACTAGGAATTAATAGTGACCATATATAGTTTGGAAAGCTGTTTTGGGAACATCTTCACCTCTCACCCTAAGTTGGTTATATCCCGACCTTAAGTCAATCTTAGAAAAGTAGCTAGCACCTTGGAGTTGATCAAATAGATCATCAATCCGAGGGAGAGGATACTTGTTCTTGATGGTGACCTTATTCAGTTGGCGGTAATCAATGCACATTCTAAGGGACCCATCCTTCTTCTTAACAAACAAGACCGGAGCTCCCCATGGAGAAATACAAGGCTGAATAAAACCCTTGTCTAGTAAATCTTTGAGTTGGAGCTTCAACTCTTTCAATTCAGCCGGAGCCATCCTATATGGAGGAATTGAAATGGGATTCATATCCAGTAATAAATCAATGCCAAAGTCAATTTCTCGTTCGGGAGGAACTCCTGGAAGGTCATTAGGAAATACTTTTGGGAATTCTCTCACTACAGGGACTGACTCAATAGAAGGAGTTTCACATTCTAGGTCCTTAACCCTTACAACATGGTATAGACAACCCTTGGCTATCATCTTACAATCCTTCAAACAAGAAATAATCTTACCCCTTGGCATAGAATTTCCCCCCTTCAATTCTAAAATGGGTTCGTTAGGGAACTGAAACTTCACTACACTTGTTCTACAATCTATGGAAGCAAAGCATGCATGAAGCTAATCCATACCCAAGATAATATCAAAATCAAACATGTCAAGTTCTACCAAATCAACAAGAGTAACTCTATTGGGCAGCATTACATGACATTTCCTATAGACTCTTTTTGCAACCACAAAGTCACCCATTGGGGTACAAACCGAAAAGGGTTCACTCATAACATCAGGGAATACATCAAACTTCCTAGCTACCAAAGGTGTAACAAAAGAAAGAGTAGCACCTGGATCAAGCAGTGCGTAAACATTAACAGAGAAAACTTGTAACATACCCGTCACAATGTCGGGAGAGTTCTCTTGTTCCCCTCTAGCCTTGAGTGCATAGAAACGGTTCCTTTTTGGAGCTTCAGAACTATGACCATTTGGTTGTGCTTGGCTATTCCCCTTTCCTTGACTTCTCACATTAGGACAATCTTTCATCACATGGCCACCTTTGCCACAACCATAGCAACTATTAGTCCCAACCAGACATTCACCCACATGTTTCTTACCACACTTACCACAAGTTGGTCTCTCTTTTAGTGGATTAACATTTCTCCCCTTTTGAGGTTTAGGATTAAAACCTCTATCATTGCCATTCTTGGAGAAATTAGAAGGAACCTGATTTCAAAACCTCTTCTTGAACTTAGTCTTGTCTTGAACATCAAGCCTACTCTTAGAAAAACTGTTTTCAAAAGTCCTAACCTTCTTAGCTTCCCTATTCTTCTTCCTTATATGACTATCTTCAACCTGTTGAGCATAAAATATCAACCTAGAAAGATCCATATTGTAATGAAGCATGGCTGCCCGACATTTCTCTTCAAGCTCTTCGGACACGCCCGCTACAAAATGGCTCATTTTGATCCCTATTATTCGAAACCAAAGAGGAAGCATATTTGGATAGCTTAATAAATTTCAAGGAGTATTCCTTAACACTCATACCTCCTTAACAAAGGTTGATAAACTCCTCTACCTTAGCTTCCCTTTGCTCCCTTGGGAAGAATCTATCAAGAAATGCCTTTTTGAAGACCTCCCAAGTCACGGGACCACCTCCTAAAGCCCTATTATCCTTCCACTGATTATACCATGTCTCAGCCACGTCCTTGAGTTGATAGGAAACAAGTTCAGCCTTCTCAGTAGTACTTACCCCTATAGCAAACAAAATCTTGTAGACCTCATCTAGGAAATCTTGGGGGTCTTCATCAACTTTCGATCCAAAGAACATGGGAGGATTCATCCTCGTAAAATCTCTCAAACGGCTAGCCATAGTACTAGCATGTTGGTTGTCTTGAGATTCAAGGGCACTTAGGAGCATTATTGTCACTTTTGGAGACACAATGCGATAAGGTCTTTGTCACTCAGCTAATGGCGTTTTGGAAACCGAGTACCGTAAATTTATAATTCCTGGATTTTGAGATCACCCCCACACTAGAGGAATTCAATAGTCTTACTGAACTACCTATTAGAGGGAGGATGCCGGTGATTCCGTCATCTAATGGTACAGGTGATTTTCTGAGCCTCATGTATCGGCACATATTTTGGTCATTAAGATATGTGAACAGCGGACCTGTTGAGGTACTGTCACACCCGGAGAGTACACCCCAGATGCAATCGGCGTCGGCGTCCTCTCAGAGGACTCAGACAAGCCCTTAGCATTCGTCATAACATGTCATCAATTAAAAATATGCGGAAAATTAAAAACTTTTACATACTAATTGAAGTATACTGAGACTTCATACTTAACATTCATATTAGCATACGATATTCTTAAAAACACTTGTCTCACATATATAGAACCATCTAAAGAGTACGAATCTGGACTTAGCCAATAAATAGTAAATATGCCATATAGGCCTTAATACAAAAGAATCCAAAGAATATAAATGGAAATAGATTATTCTTAAAATCTACTAATGTCTTCATAAGCTAGAATACGAAAGATATCATCCCCAAACATGAGGACCTACCAATGCTTGAAGAAAGAGTTCCAAACTTCTTCAATCGACCTTCTAAATCTTCAATGGCCGGACCCTACATTTGTAGTAAAATAAATTAATGGGGTTAGTACGCCACATGTACTAAGTATGCGTATATGCACATAACATTTAAGGACATGCATGAAAAATGATCGTTTATCATTTCTTTAGAAAGCATGATAAGTCGTATGAATGTCTTCAATGCACCTACGTTAGAACATATACAAGTTAACGATTTCATCAACCTACAACATGATCATAATAAAAGATATATTATCATAGAGTCATGTTAACATTTCATGTCCCTTAAATCATATAAACGTAACATACAAAACACTTACAAATTATCCCATCCCCAACCCACAAGTGCAATGGTCATGTGAAGCCCCATAACCCCACACAACCAAGTAGATAAGATAGGAGACCATAAGTAAAGCTTTGATTCATGTAACTTGTAACATAAGTAGTCATCACCTCATAAAGCAATATAGACAAATAACATGTTCATTAACGTAACCAACATCATATAAGAGTAACATCATGTATCATAAACATATATCTTTCATGTCATCATATTACATTAAGACAATCTCCTAGGACTTCCCTTAGAGTCAACTTGTGCAATATCTAGGTAGAGTCCTATACTCCTACCTATACTAGGTAGATTCTTCAAGTCACCCTAGTCAACGTCCATTTATTTGTCTTTCATTTTATATGAGGGAACATACGCCTTAACCGACATAGACCATGTGAGCTAAACATGGAATCCGGTGTCATAAAACCCCACACCGGAAGAAGGTGGTCTACCGGCCAAAGTAGAACCAAACATGACATAGCTTTCTAGGTGGATCCACTAGCTAGTATCCTATGGTGGCAACATAGTTCAACAACTAGGAGATATATTAGAGACCCATAGTTCCACATTACATGGCAGCCTCTATCTCATGAGAGTCATTGTGAACCTACCTTCCAACTAGGGAAGGGACACCTCTCATATCTAGTTCATCGGTGCTTAGCTTAAGTCCCTTTAATAACTTTTAAGTTGTCTTTTATCATAAACTTATCATAGGTAATGGGAGATTAACTTCTTGTATAAACATGATCATGAGCTCTTTACGATTAGATGATATTTTCCTTTCATCGTAAGCCTTCGTGTGTGAGATTGACATAGCATAATCATCTTGTGTAAAGCATACAAGAGAATATCATAACTTGCATTATCTTATTCTTATCATGATCTCACAATTAACATGTTCATAGCCCAACATATATGCATAGCATCATCATACATAATTCATTAGCATTGTAACTTCATTTATAGGCTAACATAAACATCATAGAGTAATCACGACTTTAGAAGACTTACCTCTAGCTTCCAAGTACCTTATTCAAGAACTTACGTTCAATTTTCAATAATCATAACAATAACATAATGAAAGACTCAATAGCATAGTCAATACCAACTCTTCAATTCATATACAAGATCAATTTATGATGCAGGATAAGGGAAATGGTCATTAAAGAGTTCATTCAAGTCTTAGTTCGAACCCCAACGTTTACCTGTTATCAAGTATTAGGAACAACCCATTCGAAACCATAAATTAGCTAAGAATATACATCACATGAAATTCAAACATTACTAACCACATACTTATCAATTCGTGTGAAATCGACCATAGAAAACACTTACTTTTCATTAAAAATCATGAATCTAGGGTAAGGAAGAAAATCCGTTTGGTAGAGTAAAAACCCTAGTATTATGAATTTCTTGAAAACTTATCTTTGAAAGGACCTCTTGGGGAAAGCAATCCAAAGAGTGAAAAACCCATACCTTATAGATGAAGAATCCACAAAAATTTGGATGAAAACCTTGAAGTCTTCGTCTTCTTCCTTAAGCTCTTCTTGTTCTTCAATGGAGTTTTGAAAAAGAGAGCGTTTCTTGAGATATGAGAGAATTTTCGTTTGGATCTGATTTGGATGTGTAAAAAGTGGTCTAAAACTGACCTAATATCCATATATAGTCGTCCTATGAATTACCCAAAATACCCTCCACTTAAATGAGTATTTTTTGAGGTTGAATTATCAAAAATACGACTTTAACGATTCTGGGAAGTGGCTGCGCATCGCGGGGCCAATTCCATTATTTTTCTGAGTTTTTGGGTTGAGGCAGTGAGGTGCGTGTCAGCCTTGTGTCGCGAGGCTTCCTTACACATCTTGAGGCAGAACACCTCGTGAGGAACGCGCGTCGCGCACCTGTTCCTTCAATTCTGCCTGTTCGCAGGCTGCCAGGCAGCCTGCTCCCCCATGTTTGGGTCCTTCCCAAGGACCCTTCGGGTGGTCCTTGGGGTGTCGTTACCAAACGTTTGGACCCTTTATACTACATACTACGTATCCAAGGTCTCTTTACAAGTTTTGGACTTCATTTGACACCTCAAAACCTTCACCAAACATAGGGATGTCAACTAGTTCAAATTAGCTAATTTCCGGACGTCAAGGTCTTTCTTTGGTTTTGGCTCTAACCTTTTATAAATGAACTTATTACATTAATATGTCTGGGTTCATTTGAAACATTATTAAATAGATTAAGCTTTAGTCTAAGTCATGACATTTCCGCAGTGTTACAGTTACACTATCTCTTTCAGAGGTTTGGGTGTTCAGAAGGTTATTATGAGTATCAACGTGAATTTGATTGTACTCGTGGAGCATGGGAGCATATGAGGCCAAGATTATTTGTTATGACTTTTTTGGGAGTCATGGTGTTCCCGATAAAGTCCAATTCTGTCGACATCAACATATTGCCGATGGTTATAAGAATCTTCAACGATCCACAAAGATTTACTTTGGTGACTATGATCCTCGCCAAAGTCCTGCGTTCCATGACAACCTTCATCAGGGGACACAATTTCTTCAGAGGATGTAGTATATTGTTGGAGATTTGGGCAAGCGAACATTTTTATCAATGTAATCCACAAATGGATTACTACATAGGTGCTCCAAACAAGATCAAAAGCCACGACGATCGTATTCAAAATTGAGAGGGTGCGCCAGCAGGAAGGGAAGAATGGCGCACATTTTTAAACAACCTCACGGGAGACACCATCCAATGGAAATTCTCTTGGTTAATAGGATTGGCGTATGCAAGGACTTGACACCTTTTCCTTATCGAGTTGATTGGGCTCAGGGGTATTCAACCATATGCACCTCTCCGGGTTATGCAGCAATTTGGAGTTATCTAAACATTCTGGTATGGACAATGATGGGATTTAGTGAAGATGCATTCACTTCAGTCTCGCTGGATCGAATAAGAAATCTACAAGCTGAGTGGGAATATACAATCAATTTGGAAATAGGCGAACAAAGCAGGTGTACACCAGAGTATTACGCTTGGCGAAATCTTTGAGTCATATGGCTCATCCAAGCGCATATGGGCATTGGGGGTTTGTAGACAGACAACAAATTTGTTGGATTAGAGAACCGGTGCGTCCTCGCATGGCGTTCACTACACCCATGCTCAACCAGATAGTCCCAGGATCTTTCAATTATTTGCTCTAAGAAGAAGAGCCAGAAGAGGATCCGGAGGAGGATCCGAAGGAGGACCCAGAGGAGGATCCTGAAGAGGACCCTGAGGAGGACTAGGAAGGGGATCCTGAAGAAAACCTGGAAGAAGAACTTGAAGAGGATCCAGAGGACGTACCCGATGATGACCTGGAAGAAGAAGTGTGGGAAGATCACATGGAGGTTTCTGAGGCAAGTTCTAACATTTATGACCCAATAGATGGAGAGGTTATAGACATATCATCCGAGCGCGGCCCCGACGAGGCTCCAGAGTACCACCCAAGGCCATATTATATGCTCCAACCTGGCTGTAGATTCATCTTTCTTCTTTGAACCTTTTCATAAGATCTTCAAAGTGCAATGTGGCATATTCCTCTTGTATGCCTTATGCCCCCCCCCCCCCCCCCCCCGTACTTTCATTTCTTAGGTTTTTGATTTTCTACTTCAATGTAACATCCAAGAATACCTTTATCAATGAAGTTATGTTTGCTCCAAAATCTAAAATGTGTTTAAATGGATAATTTATTATCAAAATGATTGCAAGGTAGGCCTACCTCAGGAAAAAAGAGGTTCTACATTAGGACGCGTTTTGAATGTCGCCAAATTGGCGTATATATGTGTTACACTTATATATTTGTTACATCTTTCAATATTTCCCAAACTAACATAGTTTTATTTTTATTTTGTTTTCTTTATTTATCCCCAAAAGAACGTTGATTTGTGTCGACTTGCAAACTAGATGACTCACAATACAACCTTCGATCAAAAGGAAAAATGACTGACAAAGACGAGGTCAACGCTGCCGCAAATATAATAGTACCTATTGAGAACCCCGAAAGTTCTCGAAGTGTAGCTGACATTCAAAATGAGGAAAAAATGGCTCACATGGAACAAGAACTCGATATATTGAGGGAAGAATTACGTCAAGTGCGAGACTTGGCCAAACTATCATCGACCACTTTCCCTACTTTCAAGACACCTATCTACTTTCCAATGGCCGACTTGCCTTCGGCCACTTACCAAATCAGCCGGAACCAACTCAGCATGCTCCTGTTCATGGTCAAGTTTCGCCAGCTTCTCCAACAGCGGTCAGAACCGTTCCTGAACCTTCTAATCGCGACCCTACTAAATCGTTCTCTTGTCACTCACAAAGATTTATAGCCTTATATTCAAAGAATTGCTCATGGTAATTTTTACCTTGTTCTCACTGGAAACCCCATTACAATAATCTAATTAAGGTATCTTTTAAAAAAAATATATGTATGAAATAAGTGTGAGTTACAATTAAGCCGAGGGTCTATTGGAAACAAACGATAAACCATCCAAAAAAAAGGATTCTTTGTACATTTGTATATTGTTTTCTTGGAAAAAAAGGATTCTTGGTGTATAAAGTTTTCTTGTACTATCTGAAAAGGTGGGGCTGATTTAGGAAAAGAAAATGTTCATTATTCTTGTTTTTTACCTTCAAGCCACAATACTTCAACATCTTCTTGAAAATGAATTAATTTTGGTTTTCACCTAATATGTTCATCTCATCCGGAGTACAAAATGTCACAGCTTTCTTTTATTGGTTGTCTCATACTATTTTTTTATATCAGTCTTGTTAGTTCTAGTAAGTAATTGAGTTCTGCTGTAGCTATTCTTATTTTCAATTATTGTCATTTTTACAGAGAATTTCCAATTGAGAATGGGAAGGCATTGCAATTCATTTACTGAAAGTGTTACCCCACAATTTGAACACAAGCAAAAAAAAAATGATTATGAAACTAGAAAGGCAAATCGATTATGAGCATGCTTAAACTAGAAAAGAAAAAAATTAGAGTAACTCAATGAAAATTGAAACTAAATCCCTACGCACTCAAATTTTTTGAAATTAGAACCCTAAAGGGGAAGGAGGAATTACAGTACCTCGTTCACAAATTCGTTAACAGATTCAAAGGTTTGTTTTAGTAAGATCATGAGTTTGTATGAAATAAAAACCTTGGGATTACATGTGGATGGAGATGACTACTATGAATTTCTTTTCTTGAGCAATGTTGAGGGCCTGAGGCGTAGTTTTTTTTAAAAAAAGTTTCTTATTACTAATAGGTGGAAATATTTTAATGTAGTAGAAAGAATTAGAGGGAAAAGTTAATGGCATGAAAAATTAGAGGGAAAAGTTAATAAATTTTCTTATTACTTCAATAAACTTAAAATAAAAGTTTTATTTTTAAGCTGAATAAGATGAAAGTCTTATTTTTAAACTAAATAAGATAAAAGTTTTATTTTTAAGCATAAATAAGATGAAAATCTTATTTTAAGCGAAATAAGATGAACATTTTATTTTTAAGTCAAAAAAGACGAAAGTTTAATTTTTAAAATATCAATCATGAAAATACACACACAAAAATATTTAAGCTAAATAAGATAGAAATTTTATTTTTAAGAATGAATAACTAATGCTTGTAAAGAAAATGTAAAAAAAAAATTAAATAGGGTGAGGGTATTTTATAAACAAACAACTTATCCTCAATAATTATACAATGAATATTAGTTTGAATATGAGACACTGGTATTTGGATTCACTAAAATTATAGAATTACGACATTTGGGTTTGGTATGAGACACTAGTATTCGATATTTTTCGAATACAAAATTATTTACTTAATGAATTACTTACTTACGAGTTTCATCATTTTAACTTCTCTTTTCCGCAATAAAAAGCTCATGGGATTAGAGTCACACGACTGGAGCAAGATATGTGTTCTAATAACTACCATACAATATGCTCACATGCATTACTTCACCATGAACTATAAGTTTTGCTATAAGTTTGAGATTAGGAGAAACTTTTACCGTTTGGAATCATAAATTAAGAAAAGAATTTCTATATAAAAAAAAGAACCTAGTTTCAAGAAAAGACCAGAAACACAAATATACAAGAAGATAATTTCTATAAAAAAGAATTACCTACAAGTATAAGTGTTATTTGCAGATGACCTTTATCAGATGCAAACTTTTTCTGGAGTAAGTCCTGCAGTATCTTTGACTGTTAATTCCTCCTTTGTGCCTGCATGTACAAGTAAAGTGCAAGCCTCTGCATTTCCTCTTAATGATGCCCAATGCAAAGGAGTGCAACCTGCAAACCTTTGAAGTATAAGCATTATACAACTACGTTTGTGGCTCTAAACAATAATTTAACGTCCGGATGTATGTAGATAGCAATTATCACGGTTAATCAGTAAGATTCAATTAAAAAATAAGATCAACCAAAATCTCTTTCAGATAAAGAATTATTCACTTTATAATGGTCAATTAGTAAAATTTTATTTTAAAAAAATAAGATCACCAAAACCAAGTATTATTCACATCAGTCTGGTCAGAACGCTCCCGAGTAAAAAATGAGCAATTAAACAACACATGAAGCCAGTGGACACTTAGTCCCAAACATTCAGATATGATCATGCCAAAATCTTAGAATGTTGCAAAATGGAAATACAGGACCTATACATTAATGGAAGAATGATAAGAAATCCCACAACAAAAGGAGGGAAAAAACCTCAAACCACATTCTAGGTCTTCCTCTTCCAAAGGTTCATCCGAGAAAAACACATAAAACTCAACTTGATTTCAACATATCAACGAGAAGAGACTAAAGGAGTTCTGGACTTCATCATTCTCCACTTAGTATATACTCTTGATAGAGAATAGACAACTCTTCACAAAAAGTACTGAAATGTTACTTTCTCTCTGTCCATTGTTTATGAAGTTTCAAGAATAAAGAGGAACATTCAGACCCCAATTTCAAATTGTTGCTTTAAACTACTAAACAGAAGTTTTCCCAGAACTAACAAAACACAAACTCATTCCTTTAACAAACTGTAAAATTTATACAGACCATCATTTTATTAAAATAAGCACCAGAAAATAAACTACTAATAAGATGGTTAGAATCTCCACCTGTAATCAAACTTAGACGAGAAATTATTAGACAATACAACTTGCATTTCATATTTACACAAGTTTTTTTACAAGACAAAATTATACAACCATAACTGGTGGATAACATTGACTATGAAGCAACACTAACTATGGAACATACCAACTTTTGTTTTTCATCTATTATTTCCATTTCCATCAAATTATCATAATTAATGACTATGATTGGCAGGATACATTCATAAGAAAAAATCTCCCCAAGTAGCAAAAGCACTACATTTACACCAATAGATTTTAAGAAAATGGTACATTCAATATAAACATACCATCTTTATCTTGTCTCCCTTGGAAAGCATCTCTGAATAGAAGTAACCTAACTGTATTACCAAATCCCTTGTATGCAGCCCTAGTTGGAAATACCAGGGAAAATGTTTATAAGAAACCATAACATAATTTAAATGTCACTATTTAAGTGATATTTTTTCTAAATGTCACTAAAACCAATGACATTTTGTAATAAATGTCATATTACACTCGACATTTGTAGCAAAATATCATTATTTAAATGTCATTTTCGCTAAATGTCGCTAAAAACAATGACATTTTGCTATAAATGTCATTATCATAGTGACATTTTTGACCAAATTTCATTATATTTATGACATTTGACACAAAATGTCATTATTTTTACTACATTTGACATCAAATGTCATTGTTTTATGACGCTTTGTTCTTAAATGTCGTGAAATTCTTTATTTTCCGACATTTGTTTCAAATGTCACCAAATTAATGTCATCGTACATACATTTTCTTGTAGTGGGCACATGTTGCCGCTCCGTGTGAGCAATATGTTTCACCCGTATATGCCGCTGGAGCTCCTACTTTCACTATGCCACCTATGGTTAATATCCCATACAAAGTCGATCAATATGAGGAAATGGAGAAAGATGCTCGTTTGAAAGAAGATGCGTCAATAAATGCCCAGCTTTAGGGTCTAAGAAAAGCATTGAAAAACTTGCAAGTTACTAGAGGAACGAAGAGTCTAGATTATGATGACTTGTACATTCATCCGGACATTGACATGCCGGTAGGGTACAAACCACCGAAGTTTGACATGTTCGATGGAAAAGGTGACCCTCATGCACATTTAAGGGTGTACTGTGACAAGTTATTCGGTGTGGGAAGAAATGAGAAGTTGAGGATGAAATTGTTCATCCGGAGACTGTCTGGAGAAGCATTGACCTGGTATACCCGCCAAGACCCTCACAAATGGCGTGACTGACAGGAAATGGCCGAGGACTTCATGACTCATTTCAGATTCAATACTGAAATTACTGCTGACAGATTCTCATTGGCTAATATACATAAGAAGCCATCTGAGAATTTCCAGGAATATGCACGACGTTGGAGAACTGAGGCCGCAAGGGTTCAACCACCACTAGATGAGAGTGAAATCTCGAAGTACTTTATTCGAGCTCAAGAAGGTGTCTACTTCGAAAAGATGATGTCAATGATGGGCTAGAAGTTTGCAGAACTGGTCAAGATGGGGGACTTTATAGAAAAGGGTGTTAAATATGGGAAGATTCAATCTATGGTCGCATTGCAGGCTGCAAGTAAATCCATACAATCGGGCGCCATTGGCGGCATCAAGAAGACAAGGGAGGATGTGTCAGCTGTCACCTACCAACAAGGAGGATCATCCCATTGATAACCTAACAATCCCCAGATTGTTGCACATACTTTCTACGCCCCACACCCGGTATATAATGCCCAACCACACTATAATCCACCCCGAGCACAGCATACCAAAATCCTCCAAGACCATATGTTCCTGTCCATGCACCAAGACCGCGTCCAAATCCAAAAGCTAGAAATACTCGTGCTTACACACCCATTGTCGAACCTTATGCCCAATTATTTGAAAGGTTGAGGACGGCGGAAGTGATGCAACCAGTTAAAGGGTAACTTCCTGATCCCATCCCTCATAATTTTGATGGAAACAAGCGATGCACTTACCACTCAGGAGTCCAAGGGCACGACACAGAAGATTGTTATGGTTTGAAGAACCAGGTCGAGTCTTTGATCAGGAGAGGAGTAATCAAATGCACTGTAGCACCTCCGAATGTGAACAATAATCCCTTGCCAAACCATGAGAATCGGGAAGTCAACATGGTTACTCTAGAGGAAGAATACGAGGGCCCTGGCTGTCCAGACGTGGTTGGAGCAGACGCCATGACATCTATGGCGCAACCTGTTATCACTGTTCAACTAACTAACTATCCAAGCGTATCTCCCGAGAGTTATACTGACTATTCTAATTGCTTGAAAGGCTGAGTATGACACCAAAGAAGTCCCTCGGGACTATCAAACAGCTTCAAGGGCAAGATGATTGACACTGCCATGGCTCAAGGAATGATTAGGTTGGGGAGGTGTTATGCCCCAGAGGATCTAAATTAAAGAGTTCTCGGAAAAGAACAGAATCCAAAAAAGAATGGTATTGATGTTGAAGCCGTAGAGTTTTGGAAGAAGATGCAGTCTAAATACTATTCAATCGAAGAAAAGCTGAAGAAGACGCCAGCCGACACATCCATTTGGTCTCTGCTTATAATTCTGAATTTCATAGGAATGCTTTGATGGAGGTGTTAAGCGGAGTAATCATTACAAAAGAGACCACAAGTGAAACCTTAGCTGCATCGATTAGAAGAATAGTGGAAGCTAACAATATCTCTTTCCACGATGATGAGTTACCTGCAGAAGGGGCTGGTCACAACAAAGCGCTTCACATTGCAGTCAAATGTTGTGATAAGATTGTAACTCGAGTCTTAATTGATGGTAGTTCCGGATGCAACATCTGTCCTTTTACCACTCTGAGGGATTTAGGTGTTAATATGGGAGAAATAAGGGAAAGTCGTGTGAAAGTTAGAGCTTTTGGTGGAGAACAAAGAAGTGTCATCGGAGAGATCTATCTCACATTGCAAGTAGGGCCTGCCGAATTCCCTATTTTATTTCAAGTGATGCATGTATCATCCAACTACAACCTTTTGTTGGGAAGACCATGGGTTCATATGGCAAGAGCGGTTCCTTCTACTCTCCATCAGTGTCTGAAGTTTGAATGGGGCCGCACAAAAGTTACCATCCATGGAGAGCTCAGTCATCCAATTCATTCTGTTAATTCAATCCCAAATACCGATGAGTTAGACAGAGCCACTTTCCATACTTTGGAGATCATGCAATCCATAAAAGTCATAGAGGAAGCGGATTCAACCGATGCAAAATTATCAAGTGCAGCAAAAATGGTTGCGTTAGAGATGTTGAAGTATGGGTACCAGCCAAAGAGTGGACTTGGACCCAAGTCCAATGGCATAGTTGAGCCAATCCAGCTGAAGCATCAGAGAGGCACCAACGGTCTCGGATATGAGCCTGCCTGGGGAAGAGACCACCAGGGGAAAAAAGATACAATCTTCATACCAGAATAAGCTTTGATTCTAGATCAAGCTGGCATTGATGACATCGTAGAAGGAATAGGCAATATGTTCGTAGCCATGACTGGAGAGGGGAGAAAGATTTAGCATTCCATTTCTCCCTCTTTGTTCCCATCTTCATCTGCTTTAATCAATTTTTTTTTCCTAATCTTCTCGGAATATCGTAAGCCGAAGACGTTGGAGTCGGAGTCGTTATCTTGGAACTCGATATTTGACCACCTCAATCGCTGCCCTACACAAGGTAAATCCTATCTCGTCTTAGTTATATTAAGTTTGATTCCATGAATTGTTAGTTGTGTGTACAATTTAGAGATTGGATGCTTAAGTCATTAATAGATATAAAAAATGTGAAGTGAATACGATCTCAAGTCGTTTTGTCGATTTCTATATTATCTTGTGTTTTTTAGTTTGCAGCATGTGAGTTAAAAATAAATTTTAAAAAAATATGTTGAGTGTTTGATGTTTAATGTATAGAGGCTATACATTAACTTAGTCTCAAAATCATGGTTGCCCTCTGTCCATAGTTGTTGTTGTAGTTGTATCAACGTGTTCTTTTAGAATACAATAATTGTTCTAATCGTATCTTTGTTTAGTCGTTTTTTCACAAGGTAATTTTCAGCCTACTACTCTTCTTTTGTTGGTAAAATCATAATATTTGTAGTCTTAAGCTCGAGCTGGCAGCATCTATGTATCTCAAAATTGTCACATATTCGTTTAAGTATGGGATATAATCTTTTATAGCTGAGTCGGGGAGTTATTTAGTTTTAAATTATCACGAAAATATTCAAAGCGAGATCAGTTTCGAGTTCCTTGCTTCATTCACATTAAGTTTGAGTAAAAGTATTTCTGACTTGCGATTTAAGTTGAGTTAAACTCTATAAAGTTGTGAGGTTTTAAGTATGGGTGGCTGCCATTTTTTTGTGCTGTCTGTTGGAATGTTCTAACGTCGCAGTGGTTGTTTAGCTATTTCAGGCTCAGTTTTTTTGTGTGTGTTCTGTTTATCAGATACAAGTAGCCTCACTTCCGAAAGTATAATCATGTGGTTACTATTGTAATACCCGATTAGGATTTTGGCACACTGTTGTTACTTTTCTAACTATTTGTTGCGCCTGATCATCTGTTTACAAGTGTTTGCTGCCTTTAATTTAATACGAGGATGCACTGAAAGGTCCTAAACTTTGTGCGGACTTGGTTGTTTATCACACAGTTGTTGTAGTTTTGTCTTGAAGGCTTTAGATATAATTAGCTGCTTGTTTGAGGTTCACTATTCAGTTCGTTGTTTTATTATGTACATATGGAGGTAGTAACCTGAACATTTATTTCTTCTTTGATTAGTTTGAACACTCACTGCTAGGATAAATAACTTCACGAATAAATGCGATCGACTTTTATCCATTTAGTGTATAGATTAGCTTAAAAGTGATACTATTTTGAGATCTAAAATCAAGGTGAAAAGGTTGCAGCCTTAATTTCAAGATAAAGGATTTAGCAATTATCTTATGAATATGATTTTTCTTTACATCTTCCTCCTTGTTCAAAGGATCTAATCCTACTTGAAAATATGTTACCATCTGTTATCATCTCTTTGATTTTTAGACCCTTTTTTTGAATTTTTTTTTGAGGCAATGCGTATTCATGTGTGCATATCAATAAATGGGTAGCACACTATGTTTGCTCGATTCTTTCTTTAAATGAGCCTCTTCTTAGTTCCTCTTTTGATACATGATTATGCACCCTTAAACTTTTCTTAAAATACCAATTTGCAGCAACATGGTAGAAAGTTAAACTTTAGATTTGATATATGTGTTTAACTATGAGTTCATGGTTCAAGATATGATTTTAGCTAAACGTCATGAACATTGTTTGCTCGTCTATTCAGACCATATATAATTTAGGACTAGTTGTACCCTCGTATCTCCCAAGTTTTTATCCCTTTTCTTTATTAAAGTGTGACGCTGATTGTATTAAAAACAATCCTAATGTGCAAGGAATTTCTATGTTAAATTTGAGCACAATTTCTTATGACAAATATATATTTCCAGTGATTTTATTTGTTGAATTTGCTCACTGCTTTAGACAATATTTGATCACTTAAATTACAATCTAATATTTTATCTCTTTTATTCCATGTACACTCGGGAGCTGGAGTTCTATGTTGGAACTCGTTATTGACCCAAAATATTGGGTCAACAACCATTAGGACTATGTAGAGCTCAGGGTCTAAATCATCAGAAGTTTGTTCCTCCAATAGGAACTTATAGTATCTAGCGCCTTACCTTCCTCATTATTTTCTTATTCTCATTTATTTAACTAACTTTGTACTACCCTGAATATGTGTTTTGTGTAGATTTGATAAGAAATTGATATATTTATTTGGTCTAAAATAATCTAGAGTTCATTTCATTCGGTCGATCCCTAGTTCATCTAACACTTATAGATATAAATAATGACATATTATTTAACAATTTATTTATATTCATAAAGTAAACACCTTTTAAAAAAATAAAAAAAAAGAGGCTAAATTTGATGTAAGTATAAGTTTAAAATATACGTATAGGTACAAACACTCTTTTGGAATTAATTTAAAATGTCTAGCTATAGACTTGGTTTTTGTCATCTTAATTGGATTTTTTTTTTGGGGGTAATAACTTTAAATTAGAAAATGTCGCAAGTAACTCACCCATTAAATGCCATCTTTTATTTAACTTAATATGACAATTTTATTTTATATTTTTTTGTAATTCATCTTTCAAATTTTTATATTTGAAATTTCAGAGTTCTGAAAACACAAGGTATATTTATTACTATCATAAGATATTTATACTTTATTTATTTCTCCCTTCTGTACTACTTTTAATCATACGTACACATTATTTTTATCACATTCACTTTCTCATTTATTTTATTTATGTAGGAGTTACATAGAGTTACAGAAAAATGAATAAAATTTCCCACATTTACTGCTACTATACATATCTCTATTTTCACTTTACATTAAATAGGCTAATTAAATCTCACCCACTTTCGACAATCTTTTTTACTTAATGAGCATAATGTGATGTGAGAGCTTAAAACTTTCATATACATTTTAATACTTACATACATTTTTATCAAGCAAAAAATAAAAATGTTACTAGTAATGCTTTACATTTTTTAAAATAGATGTCCATAAACATATAACACATTACATTTTGAATATTTTAAACATATGCCTCATGTACCTTGTCTATTTCTTTTCTTAAAGTTAAATAAAGTTATTTTCTTGGACGTTAATCTTAACAAATAATAAGCAAATAAATATACAAGTTTTCCAAATCATATTTTCCTAAATTGAGTTTAAGGACTATCTTCGGATAGGCTCTGAGGGGGGCTTAACACCTTCCCCTCGAGTAACCAAAACCCTTACTCAGAATCTTACTGGTTTCGCAAAAATCAAAACAAATTTTACATTTACATATTTAAAATGGTTTTTCTAATATTTTCCTTAAAATTTAGGTGGCGAATCTAAAAAAAACATTTTTTCTAAAAATAAGACTGTCAGCCATATTATGTTGTGAACTGTTTTGGGCCGGTTCGAAAATAGTGTGCGACAGCTTGACGACTCTGCTGGGGATCTTACCCATGTTTCAGCCTTATAAAAACTCATTTTAGAAATAACTTTTATGATTACGTGTTATTTTCAACTTATTATTTGATATATTGCTTTGATTGAAAGGTCGCAACTGAAATCCAAACTTGTGTTCCTTATTTGTTTTAAAACACCACTTGTTATTGCTTTCTCTACACTGTCATTTGTACATTCTATCGAGGCACACACTGTACACGCGAGGAGTGTTCCTGCACTCCTCCGAAACTCTCTTTGGATTCCTTAGTTTCAGAGTTGGTGCAAGTAAAATAGTGCACCTTCTCGCAATTACTCAGTCCTCATCTAAGAAAAAAAAATCTTACTCTTAGAATATGTCATGTTGCATAGCCTTAGGCAAGACAATATACGGTATTGTCGTTGCGTTTAGGAAACCACCCAAATGTCAAAGAGTTTCTTCTTTAAAACTCGACGACATAAACTTTGTGTGAAATTGATATAAATTATCCAAACTTAAACACTTAACGAATTTGGAGCAAATAAACTCACTACACCCTTTACCCTTTTTTCAGATGAACCTCAACCAAGACATACCGGATATTCAAATGGTCGTTTCAACACCCCACATTCTACGGGATTTATGGCAAGATATCCGAAGGATACACGACATTGAGATTCAAGTGCACTTAGGAGCATTATTGTCACTTTTGAAGACACAATACGGTAAGGTCTTTGTCACTCAGCTGATGGGGTTTTATAAACCAAGTACCGTAACTTTCAAATTCCTGGATTTTGAGATCACCCCACACTAGAGGAATTCAGTTGTCTTACCGAACTATCTATTAGAGAGAGGCTGCCGGTGATTCCGTCATCTATCTGTACAGGTGATTTTCTGAGCCTCATGTATATGCACATCGATCATTAAGATATATTGACAGCGAACACGTTGAGTTAGACTATCTCTTTCATAGGTTTGGGCGTTCAGAAGGTTACTATGAGTATCTATGTGAATTTGATTGTACTCGCGGAGCATAGGAGCATATGAGGCCAAGATTATTCGTTATAGCTTTTTTGGGAGGACTATCTCTTTCAGAGGTTTGGGCGTTCAGAAGGTTACTATGAGTATCTACGTGAATTTGATTGTACTCGCGGAGCATAGGAGCATATGAGGCCAAGATTATTCGTTATAGCTTTTTTGGGAGTTATGGTGTTCCCGATATATATATATATATATATATATATATATATATATATATATATATATATATATAATAGGAGAGGTGAAAAGCGTCATGTGCTAGCGCCACAAAAACACAGTAATTATTATTAATAAAAATGAATTATTTTGTAATCTATATTTAATTTGAAAATAATATAAAAAAAGTTTTAATTTACAATATTTAAATTTTATCTGAAGAAAAAGAATTAAAATATTTATAATTTAAAATCATATTCTATTTTTTATATTAAAAATAGTTTCTGAATTTGTTATGTTTGCCTTTTATTGATTCTTTTACCATTTTTTTTTTTAAAAATTGACATTTTATAATTATAGATAGTTATCTATTTAATTGAATTTCTCAATACATTTTCTATATGATATTATTAAAATAAATCAACCATCAGCAAAAAAAAACATATGATATATATAACAACGGTAGATAAAAATAATAATAAAATCATTTAAACTTTATTTTTTCTTATAAAAAATGAATTATTAACTACATGTAATTATATCAAATATTAAATTACAATTTCAAATACAAGTGTGAAATTTAAAGCATTTTTAAATTTAATGTGACTGTTTTTAAAAACCATATAAAAAGGATTAAAAAAATTAAAAAATACATACAAAACCTACTAAGCCCAAGTGATTTTTTTTAAAATAAAAGATATCAAATTTGTTTAACAAAAAAATTTAAAATCTACAAAAAAATGTGAAATAAAAAATAAAGTTACTGAAAAACATGGTTTGTTCAAATATGTAACCACTTCTTACTTTTGAATTCCTATATATAAAAAAAATGGCAAGCACCTAACCATACCCATTTATTCCTTCATTCTATAAATATGTTATTTTTTTCAAGAAATTTTTTATTAATTTTGCTGGAATTTTCTTTGACCCACATTTTATTGATTGGCGGAAGTCTAATTTTATTTACTCTGAATATTTCGAATCCAATAAGTTTATAAATTTTTTGTTGGCATGCTTTATATAAACTAAACTAGTATATATACCCGCGCGTTGCGCGGTTAGTTGACAATTTTAAAATTTATTGTATTATAAAATGATATTGTAAAGTTTATATGCCAAAATGTTTATTTAGCACATTGATAGATTTTAACAAAATACTTATAAAAAAGGAATAAATTAATAAAATTATACAATGAAATTGGACTTCCACCAATCAATAAAATGTGGGTCAAAGAAAATTTTAGCAAAATTAATAAGAAAAATTCTTGAAAAAAAATAACATATTTATAGAATGAAGGAATAAATGGATATAGATAGGTGGTTGCCTTTTTTATTATTATAGGAATTCAAAAGTAAAAGTTTTTTTTTTTTTTTTTTTTTTTAAGAATGTCAAAGCCATTAATTATATAAGGAAAAATTAGTAAATTAGTCACAATTCCTAACTTAATTAGTAAAATCATCTATACTTTAAAATATTTATTCAAAATGTCAAAATGTCAATATTTTAAAAATATTTTGTATCCAAATACTATTATTTGTCTTTCCTTTTATTTTTCAAAACAGTCCAACATTAAATATATTCACTATCCATTTACACTTCTTCTAGACTTTAATACCATTAAATTTATTTGCATCTTTTAAATTTTCAATTTTTTTTTTCTCTTTTACTATTTTCACCATTATTCTCTCTCATTGTTGAAAAAGAACTAATTATTCAAGTTCATATCAATTTGTTCAGATCTATCGATTAATTCAAGAAATCTCTCAATACATAAAGGTATTTTCGAAATCATTATTTATTTTGCGATATTTCATGAGATTTTATTTTCGAAATAAAAATTATGTTGAATTTTGAATTGTATGTATTACAGATTTTTCGTCTTTTTTTTTATTTTTATATGAGTTTGTTAACATACTCATCAAATATTTATGCATTTCAAAATTTTAGTATTTGAAACACTATTTTTATGATTTTATTTTCATATTTGAGATTTAGTATATTGTAATTTGTAGTAATCCACATAAGCATTCATACATAATATATTATTTGATTTTTTTTGTATATTCATATTTAATAATTTCGAATTTTACTTATATGGTTATTAATTCACAAATAAACACAGATTCAGATTTGAATTTGATAAAAAGAATTGGAAAAAAGGAACATAGCAGACGAAGAAGAAAGAGAGAGTCAAAGAAGAAGGTTACGAAATTGTATTCATATCAAAATAATATTCATATTAATTTTTGTTTGTCAATTATTTTTCTTTTACTCATCATTTGTATTTTTATTAAGAACATTGTATTTTTTTTTATTTGTAGTCATTAAAATACGTATCTTATATGAATTTGTATTTCTTAAGCATAGATGTATCCTATTTTTTAACAGTCAATTTGTATTTTTTTAGAATATTGTAGTCTGATTATATTATTTTCAATATGTATGCTATCTCATATGAATTTGTATTTCTTAAACATATATGTATCCTTTTTTCAACAGTTAATTTGTATTTTTTTTAGAATATTGTATCTTGATTATATTATTTTACTATGTATGCTATCTGTTTTTCAGAATCTTGTATTCTTATTTCTTTCATAGTCAATTTATATTTATTTTTAAAAAATATTATATCCTTTCTCAACAGATTTATTATTTCCATCAAGTATGCTATTTTTCCTCCAAAATCTTGTATCCTTTCATAAATTATATTCATATATATTGAGATACGTGTATATATATATGACAATCAAGTAATACAATTTTGATCACCGAAATACAATTTGTAGTTTGAAAGAAAAAAAAATTAATTTTAATTTGAATGGTAAAGTGAGCACATAAAATGTAAAAAATATTGGTATACAATTATAATGAAAACATAACAAAGGAAAGTTGATCTAATAGAATGAAAAGGGATTTCTTTTTTGAAATTGTAAATGATGAGAATTTTAAGTGATATGTTCCTTTTCTAAAAAATATTATCTCACTTTTTTATCATACTATTTTTTTTGTATTTTATATATTATTATACAATATTCTAATAAAACTACAATGAATAGAAATACAAATAAAATACATATTAAAATGAATACGGAATACAAGATTTTTGAAGAAACAAATAAATACACATGAAAAAAATATATGAATACAAATATATTTCTTAAATAATTATAGATTCAGTTGGCATACTTATTGGAATGAACACAAACTAATAAAAAAAGGTTAAGATTATGGAGAAAAAAAATAACAAAGTTTGAATTTTATTTGAAAATGTAACTGATAAGAAAATTAAGTGATCTTTACCTTTTTCGAAATATTCTCTCCCTTGATTTTCTCCCTTTTGTTACTAAATAATTGTATTTTTTAAATGAAAACAAATAATAAAAATAAATACATAACAAATTAAAATTTTGACATTTTTACTAAATATTAAAAGTATTGCTAATAAACCCTCTTAAATATTAAAATATTGACATTTTGAAAAAAATTTCATTATATAAAACAAGACAAATTAAAATTTGACATAGTAGACCAAAAGTGTCTACAAGCCCAAATGCTCAAAACTAGCCCAAAACAAAATAAAATAAAACAGGAAATAAAATCTAGAAAAAATTACATAAATTGATATATATTTTAATAAATAATTATTAATTTTAACAATATTTTTTATTTATTACCATTTATAGCAATACTATGTTAAATTTGCAATATGTATTAAAAGTGAATTATGTATGCAATATATTTGAATTATATATGAATTATAATTATTTTTTAAAAATATATTATGTTTGTTTGGTAAAAGTTTGACACATTATATTAAAAATGTATTAAAATGTGTGATAAATGAATTATCTATCATTAAAATTTGTATTATATGTGAATAAAATTATTCTTTGTAATATGAATTAAACTTGTATTATAAATAAATTAAAAATGATCAAATAAAAAAGAAATATTATTGTTATAAATGGTAAATATTTTTTTATTATAGTATATTTATGTAATTTTCCTAAAATGTAAACAGGACTAACTGGGAAATACCCCATAACCCTCAAAACGGAAAGCTCAAATACCTCAGATGCCCATCGCCGGAACCATCGAGAGTTGAGGTAAGAAATTGAGCCCACTTCAAGAACGTTACATTCGAGTGATGAATTTATGATCAACGACAACCTTAATCCAGATCTGCCATGGAAATAGCTCAAAGAGCTTGAATTGGTTTCACTCAAGACACCTACAAGTCTCACAGATGCCATGAAATCAGTTCCAAACAAGACTTCTTAGGCTCTATGTTAAATCCCCACACTAATCTACACGAGGTAACTAGCTCGCAATTATGCCACTCGATTTGTCAGCTCGTTGAATTTTGATTTACCAACCATTTCACTTTATCTACAGATTGAGCTTCAAGAGAAGCTAATACCACTGTTTTGACAAAGATGATCTGATTGATTCTCAAATATCAACAATTAACGTTAATCACCAGCAGGTAAGAATATTGAAACTTTATGTTACAAGCTTTTATGCTTTAGAGGCATTAGGAACAATTGTTAACCATGATCTCGGACTAAAATGTTGGTAAAGTAACCATTTTGGTTGTTTGTAACTGTTGTAGCTATTGTATCTGCAAGTATGAATGATGTTGTGTTATTTGTGCCATCTGATTGCGTGTGTGATTGTGTGCATCCATATCCTTTATTTTGACATTTATGAATCCTGAGACTTGGAACTTCGTCTTTCTCCATGTTGATAATCTTTTACCTTGTGAGGGAACTTCTTTTATATTGTTAAATTTTTTAGTACCTGCAAAATGAGCACCCATGTTCGCAAAGTTATCAGCGAGCTGATTTCCTTCTCTGAATACATGCTCCACCCTTATTACACCACTGTTCCTAAGTTGCTTAAACCTCTTCACTTCCAAACTTATCTCCCAAGGGACCTCTCACATACCTTCAAGCACATTTTCATGGTTAATGAATCAGTCTCCATCACCACTGGAGTATAATGTGCACAAATGCAAAATTCTAGCCCTGCTACTAAAGCCTTAGCTTCGGCTATAAGATTATTACCATCCAACAATCTAGATGATTCTGCATATATAAAATTACCAGACAAATCTCTCACACAAAAATGACTCGAACTAGGTCCAGGATTGCCTTTAGAAGCTCCAGCTTTATTACATTTGTAACTTCCTACCTTAGGTTTTTCTCTAGATAACTACTTTTGTAACAATAGAAGGTGTATATTCCTCCCAAAAATTAACAAGCATGGGCCAGTGATAAGGAATAGAAGACAACCAGGAATATCTACACCTTTCCAAGAACCAAATCTGCCTATTAATTTCTTCCACAGTCTTATAAAAAGACATCATCTCCCCATGCTTAAAAGCATTTCTTCTTTTCCAAAGTTGCCAAATAATGAAAACAAGCATCAAGATCGGCTTAAGTTTAGGAGGGGCATCCAATTTCCACCAGTTGTGGAGAAATACGTTCAATTGAAAACCCGGAACTTGTACCCCAGCTGCTGCAGTAAAGTTCTGCCAGACTCTTTTAGAAAAAGAAGAAGTCATAAAGACATGATCAATAGTTTCTGTTTGTGGCCTAGTACAACGGTAACAAAGGGCCTCCTCTACCACCTGTATTCTGATCAAAACTTCCCCATAGGAAGTCTGTGTTTCATAAATCTCCACAAAAAGAAAAAGACCTTAAAAGGTATACCTTTAACCCAGAAGTTAGCAAAATTAGCATTATTATCTTCCTTTTGTCTCACCTACTCGCATGCACTAATAACAGTAAACATTTCAGAGCTGGTAAGCATCCACCAAGGCTTATCCCATTCCTCGGTATGTTCTAAGTAAAATAGTTCATTGTGAATCTGATCAATAACCTCTTGAGGAAATAATTGATGCAGTATCTCATCCTTCCAAACACCTTCCTCCATGAGTTCTTTTATTTCATCCATTGAAAGATCTAGATTATTGGTGGTTACATATTTGAACAAACCATCTTTTTTCAATTACTTTATTTTTTAATTTCACTTTTTTTTTTTTTTTTTTTTTTTTTTTGTAGATTTTAAATTTATTTGTTAAACAAATTTTGATTATCTTTTATTTTAAAAGAATTCACGTGGGCTTAGTAGGTTTTGTAGATATATTTTATTTTTTAAAATCCTTTTTATATGGTTTTTAAAATGGGTCACATTAAATTTGAAAATGCTTGAAATTTCTAACTTGTATTTTAAATTGTAATTTAATATTTGATATAATTACATGTAGTTAATAATTAATAATTCATATTTTATAAGAAAAAATAAAGATTAAATGCTATTGTTGTTGATGTTGTTGTTCTGGTGGTTGTTGTTATTGTTGTTGTTGTTGTTGTTGTTGTTGCTGTTGTTAGTGCTGTTGCTAGTGTTGGTGCTGGTGCTGTTGTTGTTGCTGTCGGTGTTGCTCTTGTTGTTGTTGCTGTTGTTGTTGCCGTTGTTGTTGTTGTTGTTGGTGGTGCTGGTGTTGTTGTTTGTTGCTGTTGCTGTCGCTGTCGCCGTCGTCGTTGTTGTTGTTGTTGTTAGTGGTGGTGGTGGTGGTGGTGGTGTTGCTATTGATGCTGATGTTGCTATTGTTGTTGCTACTGTTGTTGCTGTTGCTAGTGCTGTTGTTGTTGGTGCTGTTTTTGTTGTAGTTGTTGTTGTTGTTGTTGTTGTTGCTGTTGTTGTTGCTTTTGCGGTTTTTGGTGGTGCTTTTGTTGTTGGTGTTGGTGTTGGTGTTGGTGTTGCTGTTGTTGTTGTTGTTGGTGGTGCTGCTATTGTTGTTGTTGTTGTTGTTGTTATTGTTGTTGTCCAACTCTATCTTTGTCTTCCATGTTCTGGGAGGATTTCCTTTGTATATAGTTTATGGTTTGCTTTTCGTTTTTGTCTTTTCCTATTGTAAGAATTATTTTGTGTTTAGTTCTACCATTTTTCTCACTGCTTCATGTTTTGGGTATGGATCGACTTACATTCCCCTTTTTTAGTTTGTGTTATCATGACTCGGGTAGCCGAGTTGTGACAGTTTTGGACCAAACAATAAACAAAGGACATTTTTGTTCATTTCACATAGTTAAAGGAATTATAGACCCTTTTCGCTTAAATAAAACTGAATTTGCAAAACAAGTGTAATGAAGCAATTTTTGTTAAAATGGGCATCTATGAAAAAATATTTACTAATTCTTAAAACAATTAGTGAAGAAAATTTAAATTCACAAAATAAATGTGATTTAGTAATTTAGGATAAAACAAGTACATATATGAATAATTTTCTATTCACTATTCTTTGACCCTAAAATTTAATTAATCAATAGTTTTTTCATCATTTGTTCTATTTTCGCAAATCCAGTGAAGAACTACTAATTATGACATCTAATTTAGATTCTTTAACAAGACTCTTGTGACATAACACATTCAATTCAGATAGACATAACATATTGTTTTTCATGAACTGCGCTGTATAGGATCACTCATCACACTTATATAGAAACGTGTAGGCTTTTTCTTCCTCTGACCGTCACTTTGAAGTGTTTGAGAATCTAGCAAAACACTGAACTAAAAACCCTCTCTAATTAATTTTCTGGCATTTATTTTGGAGATTTCACTGGTGAGCTATGATTGAGGTGAACTGCTCAGCAAAAAACTCTATCATTTGTGACTCAAGAAAAGTGATAAAGTTTTGTTGAGCATTTCACCTTAATTGTAGCTCACCAGTCCTAAATGAATTCCGACCACATCAATTAGAAAGGATTCTTAGTTTAGTGTTTAACTAGACTCTCAAACACTGAAAATTTACAAGTGAGAGGAAGAGAAAGCCTAGGGGTTTATATTTTATTGTGATGAATGATCTTACAAAATGCGGTTCACCGAAAATAACATGTTATGTCTAGCTGAATTAATGTGTTACGTCACGAGAGTCCTGTTAAAAAATCTAAATTAGGTGTCATAATTAGTAGTTGTTTACTAGGACCGCAAGAATGGAATAAACGATAAAATATATTGATTAACTAACTTTTATGATCAAAGATCAGTAAATAGAAAATTATTCATATATACACTTGTTTTGTCCTAATTACTTGATCACATTTCTTTTGTGAATTTAAATTTTCTTCACTAATTATTTTAAGATTTAGTAAATGTTTTTCATATATGCCCATTTTATCAAATATTGATTGATCACACTTGTTTTGAGAACTCAATTTTATTTTTGAGAAAAGGGTCAAATGTCCTCTGTTTATGATTTGGTCCAAAAAATTTCATGACTAAACTTTCCGAGTCATGATGACACCTACTAAAATCCACTGGTAGGTAAGATGACTTTTACCCAAAAAAAGTAGTGAGTATATCTATAGAACTAAACAGAAAATAATTCTAACAATAATAAAAGACAAAAACGAAAAGCAAACCAAAAACTATATAACAAGGAAACCCTTTCAGAACATGAAATTCACGAGTACAAAGTTGTCTAAAGAGATAAATACAAGTCCAAAAAGCGGACAACAACAATCCATCTCAAAGGGAAAAATACAACCTAACATAAGTATAGAAGGAGACAGGTTGATCTATAATACTTATCGTGCTGAACGACACTACTTTCGATTCAAGTGTCTACGATTGTCGATAATATTGTAACCCAACCGAAGGTTGAAGTCGTGTCCCAAGGGAGCGTTAGTGAGAAATTGTAGTTAATTAGAACTTCATTATAATTAGTCGTAGTTGAAGAAATTTGCGATTAAAAACATTGTAAATTAAGGGGAGTGACACGAAAGTGTCAAATATCAAATGAGAGCTTTTCACGAGTAATAAAAAAATCAAAATAAACAAGAAATCTAAGCAATGGAAGGGGCAATTCTTGGGATGTGACCGCAATACGGATTAATCAAAATTGTTTGGTTCATGCTTTCGATAAATTTGTGGAAAAATAGTGACTAGGCTAAATTTTATATGGACATAAGTTCTTTGTCTAGAGCAACTTACCCCATTTCAAATGGTTTCCTTTCGGACACCCATTTTCCGCATAAAGACCATCCTACACCTTATTCCACTCACTCTCTCGAGCTGAGTGTTAAGATACGAGACTAGGGCTCACCCTCTTGGGCTTAACCTCATGTCGACCCACTCTTTAGGTTATTATCTAGCGGTCTTGGTCTGGCAACTTCTCTCTCGAGCATGCCAAAAACACATGGATGAACTTGTATTTGCAACTAAAAATACATTAAATTAAACCACAATCACTAGACAAAATCATCATTAAAATATATTTAATCTACCAACAAACAAAACCCATCAAAAATATTAACCCATATTTGCCTCACACCCCAAGAATGGGTTTTTTAGCAACACATTGAGAAATAGAAACAATACCTTCAACGATTGAAATCAAATGGGTATAAGAAATAAAGTCTGCATTCGAGCAAAGAGAGGAATCAAGGAGACCCACTTCCAAATCAAAGGAGGAGAGACCCTTTGTTCTTCAAGTCTTCAAAATCCTTACAAAACTTGAGAGTAAAATATAAAAAGTGCTAAGAAAATATGATATTGTTTGTCTTTAAGTCGGAATTATAAAAAAATGGTCCAACTTTTAAAAACTACAACTCTACTAGTATTTATAGCTTTCATCTTTGTGCTGCATTGGATCATTCGACGACTTTAGTGGAATCGCCGATTGACTCGCTGATTTGCCCATTGGTATAGTCCATTGCCTTCTGGTACAACCTTCATCAACATCGTTATTTGGTTTGTTGGGCGATGAGATACTGCTTCGGGAAACTACTCGGCGATGCGTCAACTGCTCCTCTGTTATGCTGATTTGACCCTTCCTTTCAAGGCTTAGCACACTGGAACAAAAGGCGACATCCATCATAGATCCACCAGGTGTACTTAGCGATGCTCATACATTCATTTCTTCACTTTTCTCAGCCTTTTTGCTCCATTTTGCAACATAGTGTCCATGCTTTCCTTAGATCCTTAAATACGTGAAACTTACGAGTTTTTATGAGATATTGCAATAAAATATGCATTTCAGAACACTATTTCTATTAAAATATAGCTCTAAATGAGTTCGATCTGTGGACTCATCAACACCTTCAACTTACATTTTTGCTTGTCCTCAAGTAAAACTCAAGTTCAGCAGTTCAAAAAAGATATCTCAAATAGTGCTACACAAGATCAATCATAAATGTACACAAAAAGACTCAAACTACTTATACAAAGATCAATTGTGTACTCAAAGATTCAAGTTGTGACACACTATAATCAAATATTCTCGAGCTCTCATTACTTGCTTCAAATGCAAGGTCAAGCTCAAACATAATCATTCGAATGCCGTTACACAAATGAGGATTCCATTTTCACAAACAAATGTATAATCAATCTAAATTTTAGGAATCAGATACAACGCTCACTCTAAAAAAGAGGAACACAATGCATGCTTTCACCCCTAGGTTTGCCCTTATTTTCTAGTCAACAATGTTTCTGCTTTCTCAGGATAAAAAAGGTCTTTCTAAGGCTTGTAATGGGGATGAGTGCAAAGGTATGATCATTTAGGCTTAGTGACTAATGCTCCTCATGAATTGTGGTGCTCCTAACACTTCCTTTGTTCTTCCTTCTTCATCTTTGTTAGTGCTCATAAGTCATCCTATCATTCACTTCCCATGGATTGCTTGAAAATCCTATTCCATTTTGACTTTTATTCCATAACTTTTCTTTTTCATTTCTTTTCTCTCTCTTTTTCTTTATTTTATATGGAGGGTTTCCTTTTTTTCGCAACACCATGAATTAAGGGAGACTTTTCTTGCACTTCTTTTGACTTGTTCCTTTTCTTTTCACCACACCCCCAACTTAGGCTTTTGGCCTAAGTTGACTTTTTCAATCAAAACAATCTTTCATGAGGACAAAATGGAATGGATCAAGAAGGGTATAGTCTTTATACAGTTTCTTCCAAAGAAGGTTAAGACTCAAAGGGTGTTCAAGAGAGGTTCACACACTCACAAGGGAAGTCACAAGAGAGGTATATGTCAAATTGGCTCACACTTTATAAAATTGCCTAAGATCATATGAAGAGGAAGCATTACTTGGTCGACTAGACTAACGGGAAAAATTCTAGGTATTGTCATGAATGGTTCAAGGTAAGCTTATCACACAAGACATCGATACTTAAGTCAAACAAGACTCCACACTTTTATCTAGTGTGCAAGGGTCATTACACGAGAATTAATGTGACACATGGCTAACAACGAGATGCAAAGAGTTCACATATTGTTTATGCAACTTCATTTGGTCTCGTCGTAGCCGCACATTCATGTTTGTTTGATTGAGAGAACTATTCAAGTTATCGATATTGATCGGAACCAATACTCAAATTTGCGAGAGAATAACCACTTTCAACATGAGAGGTGGCAAAAAATTGCAAAATTTTTGAAAATTTATCGAAAGGGTGTCAAAATTATTTTGCAAATTTAAATCAATAAGTAGCCATAAGCTTACACAGTTACACAAACAGTATAAAACATGATTTTAAACATAACCACCCAAATATGCACAAAAACAACACAAAAATCAGCACCACAGGTGTGGGTCTCACCCTACCAAAATCAAAAAGTATTTGTCCACAAATATATATAACAATAATCGAGAGGTTAATATTAGAGAAATATAGAGGTAGGGCTAGAGAATAATCCGGGTTCGTTGGTTTCTTCGAGTTGGAATCCTTCGCCAGATGTAGCATTAAGTAGAAGGTGAGGTGGGGACGTTAGGTGAACTATGGAGTGATAGCTTCTCTCAGCAATCCAATATGTCTATCTTCAACCCACATTCTCGAATGATTCATCATCCACCCTTTTTCGCATTGCCCTGCAACTTGTCCAGTCTGTTTCCATTCGGTGAAAATATATTGACTTCTGAATCATTCTGCGTATCGCCAAATGAATTTCTACTTCACCGAGTTTTACAAAACTTCTCAGCAAATTTGGATGTTCAAATGTCGGTAACCATCGGTGTTGCCGATCTGGTGGGCGATTCGCTGAAACTTTCCTAAGCTCACCAAGTTTTACAGACTCCAGGTTTTGAAGATATCTTGAATCAAACGGAAGAATAGCATTGATCAACGAATTCTTCAGTGACTCAGCTACTGGACCTATTGCACACCATGTCGCACCTTTTAGCACCTTCCACACCTTAATCTGTAAAATTAACACACTATTATTTTACCGGAATGCAAATAAAGTATAATAAGAGGTTTTAGGTTACTTCCTAAGCAACGCTTAAGTTAACGTTGCGGCACGACGCAAGTCCATAACTATTCTTCATCCTCAAAGTCACCCATGGTGTAGTTAGGTGAGCCCTCAACGAATGGTGGATGACGACCTGATATCAAATCGCTGATTTGATCATCTTGGTGTTGAATGGTTATGGCATTTTAGGTTGTTGATTCATACAACATTTCTATGTTTTATTTCATCTAATTCAACATTTTGTCTTATGCCTCAAATCTTGGTTGAATAGTTGAGAGAGCTTCATCATTACGCTCGCACCCATGTTTCTTCTCATTTTTACATTTTTTGCTGAATGAAATCGTTGCCTTTTTACTTGGCTTGTGCATCCAACTCCCTGACTCACTTGGAGAGAGTGTCTACTTGGGATACAAGTGAGTCCCTATTGTCTCTTCCAATTTTCTTTGTTGGTTCTAGCCATCCCATCAAGGGCTTGGGCCACCACTTTCTAGGGATGGTTTAGCATACCATCTGTGAAGAGTTGATCAATTATACTTCTATTTTTGGTACCAAGACATCTATAGAAATATTCTAGTAAAGCTTTGCTAGTCATCCCATCAGATGGCGGTGCTAACACCGGTTGCAACTTCGACCACATTTCCTAGATGTTTTCATTTCCTACCTGTTGAAAGGTTAGGAGGTTGCCTCTCAATTTTAGTAGTTTCAATAGGTGACGATCCATTTGATGCTTATTCATATTCACCTTCTTTCTCCTACACACAAACAATAGATACAAAACTAGAAATTGGGTGAGTAAAACTAAAACTTATTCAGAATTAACACTCTACTTAACTACATTTTTCACGTGACACCACTCCTTGGCGCGGCGGCATTTTGATGCTTATCGTGACCAACGACACTACTTTTGATTCAAGTATCTACAATCATTGATAATATAGTAACCCAACCGAGGGTTGGGGTCGTGTCCCAACGGAGCAGTAGTGAAAATTTGTAGTTAATTAGAACTTTTTTCTAATTAGTCGTAGCTAAATAAATTTGCGATTAAAAATATTGTAAATTAAGGTGGTCACACGAGGTATCAAATATCAAATGGGGGTTTGTCACAAGTAATAAAATAGCAAAATAAACAAGAAAACTAAGTAATGGAAGGAGGAATTCTTGGGATGTGACCGCAATACAAATTAATCTAAATTGTTGGCTTCATGCTTTCTATAGAAAATTGTAGGAAAATAGTGACTAGGCTAAGATTTATATGGACATAAGTTCTCCCTCGAGCAACATACCCAGTTTCAAATGGGTTACTCTCGAATACCCATTTGTCGCATGAAGACCAGCCTACGCCTTACCCCACTCACTCTCTTGAGCTGAGTGTTAGAATATGGGACTAGGGCTCACCCTCTCGGGCTGAACCTCATGTCGACCCACTCCTTATGCCATCAATCAAGCAGTCTTGGTTTAGCGACTTCTCCCTCAAGAAAAACAAAAACACATGGGTGAACTTGTATTTGAAACTACAAATCCATTATATTAAACCACAACCACTAGACGAAATCACTATTAAACTATATCTAATATACCAACTAGCAAAACCCAACAACAATTTTAACCCATATTTGCTAAATCACACCCCAAGAATTGGGTTATTAGCCACACATCAAAAAATACAAATTATACCTTCAATGATGTTGAAGTCAAATGTGTTTAAGAAATAAAATCCTTATTTGAGCAAAGAGAGAGGAATCAAGGAGACCCACTTCCAAATCAAACGAGGAGAGATTCTTTTTGAGAGTAAAATATAAAAAGTACTAAAAATATATGCTATTGTTTGTCTCTAAGTCAGACTTCTAAAAAAATGATCCAACTTCTTAAAAACGACAGCTCTACTATTATTTATAGATTTCAGATTTGTGCTGCAGCGGATCATTCGGCGACTTTTGTGGGAATCACCAATTGACTCGACGATTCACCTATTGGTATAGTCCATCACCTTCTGGTATAGCTTTCAGCAACTTCGGACTTTGGTTCGTTGGGCGATGAGATAATGATTTGCGGAACTACTCGGCGATGAACCGACTTCTCCTCTCTTCCGCTGATTTGACCCTTTCCTTCATGGATTAGCACACTGGAACAAAAGGCAGCATCCATGCCTATCGGCTGTAACGCCCCTAAAGTGAACTAGGTTTAACTAGAGCTTCACATGTGTTTCATAAGTTAATAGTGAGTTAAAATGATGTATTTTAGCATTAGAAGTCAGTTGGTGAAGTTTGGAAGTCAAACGTCAAGCGACGAACAAGACGTTCGGAAACTAGCCTTGTGTGTGCTAGTGTGTCCTTGTATGTTGTATGTGTTTTTGTGTTGTATGGAGTCTAAAACTTGTATAAAGACTTTAAATAGGTAAAATGAAGTATATAGGGTCGAAACTTCCAGCTCTGACCCTCCAAGGATTGCCCTAGGGGTCCACGAAGGGATCCCACCTTTGGCCAAGCAAGCTGCCCAAGGCAGCAAGGATTTGCACTATAGTGAAACAAGTGCGCGTCGCGGACTTGGTCCTGCTTAGGACAAAAATTTTAGTCTGCGACGCGGACATGTCTCGTACTCCCCTGTCTCAAAATTTATTTTGAAAAATCTTGCGGGAGCAGCTCCGCGTCGCGGACTTGTTTCCCGACGATGATTTCGAAAATGTAAGTGAAGTTTGACTTGTCTAAACTGGTTCAATTAATGTAGGGGTGTTTTGGATATTTTGGGGTGCGTTATATACCGATTTTAGGTAATTATACACCCATTCCCCATTAAAAATCCCAAGCCCCTCAATTAGAAATAAAAAATTCCCTAAAACCCTAAAAATGTCTTCTCTTCCAAAATCCTCTCAAGCCTCCATTGAAGGTCAAGGTCTTGGAGCTTGGGCTGTGGATGCAAACATATTTCATCTCCAAATCTCGTGGGTTTCTTCATATTAAGGTATGGTAGTCATCCTTGAACTTCCTTCATTCAAGGAACCGTTTCAAAGAGATTTCAAAAAGGGTTTCAAACTTCAAACTTCTTTATTCCTTGACTTTAAGTATGGTTCTTTGTATGAAAATGTTTTAATGATTAAAATGAGTTGTTCTTAGTATTAAATGATGATTTTAATGTCAAAACCCCAATGAAATCATGTTTATGCCTATTATCAACTTTTGGATTTATGAAATGGGTTTAATGAGCATGATTAGTAAATGTTAGGGTTATGTCTTCTTTATAGTTATATTATGATTTAGCTACTGCCTAAGGGCTATTTTATGATGAATTGTTGGATAAATTATGAATAGGTTATGAAAGCTTGGATGAATGGTAAGTTGGTTATAGTTTAGTTCTTGTTGTGAAATGCTCTTGAGTGGTATGGTCCACCTTTGGTGGCGGTGTTTACTTGAAGTATATGAATGTGTATTTACATGTGTAATGTGAGTATGGCCATGAAGGCATAGTATGTGAAGTAAAGTGATAATGATGATGTTTTTGTTGATGTGCTTTGTGAAGCTTGAAATGTATGATTGTAGAGACTATATCTAAATGAGGTATTTGTATATGTGAAGCATGTTAAAGTGTGTAATATGATGAATGAAGATGTAAGCATGTTTAGAAGTCAATGTTATGAAAATGGTGATTATGTGAAAGGTGTGCTCACATGTACACAAACACTCACACTTTGAATGAATGAATGAAGCTAAATAATGTAAATGGAAAGGGGAGTTTTGGGGTGAACACTCTTCGTGAGTTGAGATGAAGTGTTTAGTAGCAACCTCACTATTCCCAAGAGCTTTCTAAGATATGTTGGAGGTTGGATACCCTTCGTGAGTTGAGATGTGACATTCCAATGTAACCTCTAGGGATAAGTACCCTTCGTGAGTTGAGATGTGGTGCTAATTAGCTATCCCTTAACCTATAGTAATGAATGTTTAAGACTCCGTGGGGGAGTTATGCTTAGCACCAAGAGGATTTGAAGAAGGGGTGGGTGCACATTGTGAGTAGAGATGTTGTACCCAATGTACCTCTTGAGATGAGTACTCCTCGTGAGTAGAGAGAGTTACTTAGAAGAAATTTTCTTATCCCTTAACTATGCGCCCGCATAGGTGTAGCTATTGGACAATCCATGTAAAGGCTAAGAGAATGACCCTAGCCTAGGCAAGTGGGGATCCCTCATCCGATAGCGGTTAATATCAGGATTCCATGTCTAGCTCTCATGGTCTATGTCGGTTAAAGCTATCCCCAACAAATGAATGTAATGAACTAAGTCTTCTAAAGATTATGTAGGTGGTGGTATGGGACGCTATTTATCCATTGCACAAGTAGACACTTGAAAGGGGAGTCTTGGTGTGTTCTTGTCTTAATGTATGAATGTGTTATCATGTAATGAAATGAAGTTATGTCACTTAATGTCTAATGTTCATAAAGCATGTTAAAGTTATGTCTTATATAATGAAGTTTATGAATGATGAATATGGTGTACCTAACCTCATGGAATCCTCAAGGAGTACAAAGTGGGAGTAGTAGTATGGATGCTATTCTCACATTGCACTTTGTGCAACTTATAAGTCCACTTGGGGAAGGGCACTTATGTGAAGTTCTAAATGCAAGTGTGTTTCTTTAATGTTTAGCTAAGGGATTGTGCACTTGTTACCTGTGTGAAGTAAGCCTAAAATGGATAGTCTTGAGGATCACTTAGGTGCGTATTGAAGGAGTTGTATGGGCGGTTCCTTCATGTCTATCTTTGTGAGTCTTAGGATAACCTCGGTAGGGAAAATTCTAGGGAAATGAGTCCACTGTGAAGTGAAAGGAGTTCACTATAATATTTTAAAGGGGTTCACTGTAATGTTCTTGGAGTTACTGTTAAGTGACTCTTTGTGCTAAAATTCTGGAAGTCTTTTATTATGTGCTAAATGATGGTATATGCTATTTTACTTCTATATTCATGAATGTTTTACTTAATTGTCATGAAAGTTTATTTCAACTAAAACGTCCCTTTTTGCATGTTTTTGCATATGCAATACTTACTACATTATTTGTACTAACCCCATACTTTTCTATACTTAATAAGTATAGGTTGGAGGCAAGTTGAAGACTAGAAGGCAAGCTTGAGAATCGACTCTCTCAAGACTAAGTATGTCCTCATATATTCGAGGGCATAGTTCTATTTCTTTAGTTTCTACTACTAAGACTTATGATGTATTTTCATTCGATGTAAAGGGCCGTGTCCCTAAGATTTTTAATTTGTGTCTTTAAGTTGGCTTGTGACGATGAGACTACTCTTAGTATTTATGAAAGATGTTTTCCTTATTATTATTATCGTGAAAAGTTTTAATTCCACCTACTTTTCATGTCTTTTGCAATGAATGATAGTTAAGGCTAGTACAAGACCTCCGAAAGGTCAAGTACACAATTGTTCCGATCCAAGGGTTGCCCTATCTTCTAGGGGGTAATTTCGGATCGTGACATCGGCGATCCACCAAGTGTACTTGGCGATGCTCAGACATTCATTTCTTCACTTTTCTCAGCCTTATTGTTCCTTTTTGTGCATAGTGTCCATGCTTTCCTTAGATCCTCAAAATCCTGAAACTTACGAGTTTTCATCAGATATTGTAATTAAATAAACATTTGAGGACACTATTTCTATTAAAATATAGCTGTAAATAATTTAAATTTGTGGACTCATCAATCTAGAACTTTAAATGCTCACCCTCATCTCTGATATCCACAAGCTACAAAAGACTACAGAAACGATCACTGCTTGTAGCTGGTGCTAGGACCTGCATCACGAAGAGATGCAGAGTATAACATAGGTACAAAAATAAGGTACCTTGTATGCATCATAGGCCAACCGAAAAAAAGGAAAAGACAATCAGAAAAGATGGAATCTAGAAATAAACAGAGGCCAATAGGATATGAAAATAAGGCACACAAGCATATCGAAAGTAAATCTAAGTACACCTAATATAAACCTAATTGGACCCCATAAGCCTTGTAATACTCCGGAAGTTCCATGAATTAGACTAGAGCTTCATCTATTAAATAATGTTCAGAATGATGTTTCCAGACCTATATTAATGTAACAAACTCATTTAGAAAAGGTTAGAGACAAAATGATAAAGAAAGACCTTGACGTCCGGAAACTAGCTAAATTGAACTGACGTCTCTATGTTTGGTGAAGGTTTCGAAGTGTCAAATGAAGTCCAAAACTTGTAAAAAGACTTCTAAAAAGTAATATGTAGTACAAAGGGTACAAACTTCCGGTAACTACACCCCAAGGACCACCCGAAGGGTCCTTGGGGAGGACCCAAACATGGGTAAGAAGGCTACCAAAGCAGCCTGCGAGAGTCAAGAACCAAGGGGCTGCGCGCGGGGCTCTCTGCCTCAAGAATTGAAAGGCAGCCTTGCGAAGTGGAGCTGTCACGAGTCTTACTGCCTCGACCCAAAAATTCAGAAAAAGAATGGGAATTGGCCCCGCGACGTGCAACCACTTCCCAGATTCGTTAAAGTCGTATTTTTGGTAATTTGACTTCACAAATAAACCCATTTAAGTGAAGGTTATTTTGGGTAGTTTATGGGACGACTATATATTGATTTAATTTTAAATACGTCAAATCAGATCAAACGAATTTCTCCTATCTCTCTCAAGAACGCTCTATTTTCAAACTCCATTGAAGAACAAGAAAATCTTAAGGAAGAAGGCAAAGACTTCAAGATTTCCATTCAATTTTCGTGGAATACTCGTCAATAAGGTATGTGTTTTTCACTCTTGGAATTCCTTTCCCCAAGAGGTCCTTTCAAAGATGATTTTCAAGAATTCAACTTCTAGGGTTTTTACTCTACAAAACGTGTTTTCTTCCTAACTCAAGATTTATGACTAATGATGAAAAATAACGATTTTCTATGGTTAATTAAGTATGTATTGTTGGGTAATTGGGTTGTAATGTTTGATTTAGTGTGAAGCATGTTCCTTCTCTAATAATGATTTTTGATTGGGTTATATCTACTACTTGATAAAATGTAATTGTTGGGATTGGGACTACGACTTGAATAAACTCCTAAGTGACCCTTTCCCTTATTCTACTTTACGAATTAGTCTTGTTTATGAGTTGAAGATTTAGTATTGATTATGCTATTGAGTATTTCACTATGTTGTTGGATGTTTGTTGTATATTGAATATAAGTTCTTGAATAAGGATATTGGAAGCAAGAGGTAAGTCTTCTAAAATCATGATTACTCTATGATGTTTATGTTAGCCTATAAATGATATTACAATGCTAATAAAGTATGTGTGGTGATGCTATGCATATATGTTGGGCTATGAATATGTTAATTTGTGAGATCATGATAAGAATATGATAATGCAAGTTTATGATATTCTCTTGTATGCTTTACACAAGATGATTTATGATATGTTAATCTCACAAACGAAGGATTACAATGAAAGGACATTCTCATCTAATCCTAAAGAGCTTATGATCATGTTTATAAAAGGAGTTAATCTCCTATGACTTATGATAAGATTTATGAATAAAGATGACTTAAAGGTTAATCAAAAAGGGACTTTAGCTTAGCACCGAGTGAAATAGATATGAGAAGTGTCCCTTCCCTATTTGGAAGGTAGGTTCACAATGACTCTCATGAGATAGAGGCTGCCGTGTAATGTGGAACTATGGATCTCTAATACAAATCCTAGTTCTTGAACTATGTTGCCACCATAGGATACTAGCTAGTGGATCCACGTAGAAAGGTATGTCATGTTTGGTTCTCCTTTGGCTGGTAGACCACCTTCTTTCGGTGTGGGATTTTATGACACCGGATTCCATGTTAAGCTCACATGGTCTAATGTCGGTTAAGGCGAATGTTCCCTCAAGTAAAATGAAAGACTAGTAAATGGACGTTGACTAGGGTGACTTGAAGAGTCTACTTAGTATAGGTAGGGGTATGAGACTCTACCTATACATTGCATAAGTTGACTCTAAGGGAAATCCTAGGAGATTGTTCTTATGTAATATGATAACATGAAAGGTATGATGCTTATGATACATGTTGTTACTCTTATATGAAGTTGGTTACGTTAATGAACATTTTATTGGTCTATATTGCTTTATGAGGTGATGACTACTTATGTTACAAGTTATATGAAACAAAGCTTTATTTATGGTCTCCTATCTTATCTACTTGGTTGTGTGGGGTTATGGGGCTTCACATGACCATTGCGCTTGTAGGTTGGAGATGGGATCATTGGTGTGTGTTTTGTATGTTATGCTTATATGATCTATTGAATATGAAATGTTAACATGACTCTATGATAATATGTCTTTGATTATGATCATGCTTTATGTTGATGGAAACCTTAACTTGTATATGTTCTATGTTATGTGCATTGAAGATTTTCAAATGACTTAGCATACTTTCTAGAAATGATCTTTTTCATGCATGTCCTTCAATGTTAAATGCATATACCCATACTTAGTACATGTGGCGTACTAACCCCATTACTTTATATTACTACAAATGTTGGGTCTGGCCATTGAAGATTAAGAAGGTCGATTGAAGAAGCTCAAAACTCTTTCTCCAAGTGTAGGTAGGTCCCTAATGTTCGGGGAATATATCTTTTCGTTATTCTAGCTTATGAAGACTTTAGTAGTTTCTAAGAATATTCTTGATTCCGTTATATGTTCTTTGGATTCTTTTGTATTAAGGCCTATATGACATTTTGACTTTTATTGGCTAAGTCCAGACTCGTATTCTTTAGATGGTTTTTATGTGAGATAAGTTTTAGAATATCGTACGTATGTTATTATGATTGTTAAGTATGAAGTCTAAGTAAACTTCACATGGTATGCAAAAGTTCTAATTTTTCTGCAATTTTAACTTATGACATGTTATGACGAATGCTAAGGGCTTGTCTGAGTCCTCTGAGAGAAAGACGACGCCGGTCGCATCTGGGGGATGCTCTCCGGATGTGACAAACTTGGTATCAGAGCATGAGGTTGAATATCTTTAGGATCAATGTCTCACTAAACCACATTACCTAGTGTCTTGTTCATGATGATAAAGCGCACCACAATTGTGGATGAGAGGCTATGTGATGATTAGGAAAATTCTCTTTTCTTGGTAATCCTATATCGTGCCTCTAGAGTTTTGACACTATGTGTCTTTTAGCATATAATTTCTTTCTTGACAGATTCTTTCAAAGGGAACAAAGGGAAGTTAAGGTAGATGAGTTCATCAACCTTCGTCAAGGAGGTATGTGTGTCAAGGAATACTCCTTAAAATTCATTAAGTTTTCCAAATATGCTTCCTGTTTGGTTTCGAATGATAGGGATGAAATGATTCGTTATGTAACGGGCGTGTCCGAAGAGCTTGAAGAAGAATGTCGTACAACCATGCTTCATGACAACATGGATCTTTATAGATTGATGGTTCATGCACAAGTAGAAGAAAGTCGTCTAAGGAAGAGGAACAGAGAAGCTAAGAAGGCAAGGTTTCTTTTGAAAGTAGTTCTTCTAAGAGTAGGCTTGATGTTCAAGACAAGCCTAAGTTCAAGAAGAGGTTTTCAAACCAAGTCCCTTCAATTTCTCCAAGAATCGCAATGATAAAGGTTCTAATCCTAAACCTCAAAAGGGGACAAATGTTGATCCACCAAGAGAAAGGACAACTTATGGTAAGTGTGGTAACAAACATGTGGGTGAATGCCTTGTTGGGACTAATAGTTGCTAAGGTTGTGGCAAAGGTGTCCCTATGGTGAAAGATTGTCCTAATGTGAGAAGCCAAGGTAAGGGGAATGACAACACTCAACCAAGAGGTCCGAGATCTGAAGCTCCAAAAAGGAACCGTTTCTATGCACTCAAGGCTAGGGGTGAACAAGAGAACTCTCCTGACATTGTGACTGGTATGTTACAAGTCTTCTCTATTAATGTTTATGCTTTGCTTGATCCCGGTGCTACCCTTTCTTTTGTTAAACCTTTGGTAGCTAGGAAGTTTGATGTACTTCCCGATGTTTTGATTGAACCCTTTTCGGTTTGTACCCCAATGGGTGACCCTGTGGTTGCGAAACGAGTCTATAGGAAATGTCCTGCAATGATTCCCAATAGAGTTACTCTTGTTGATTTGGTAGAACTTGACATATTTGATTTTGATGTCATCTTGGGTATGGATTGGCTTCATGATTGATTTTCTTCCACAGATTTTAGGACAAGGGTAGTAACGTTCCAGTTCCCAAATGAATCCATTTTAGAGTGGAAGGGAGAAATTCTATGTCAAGGGGTCAAATCATTTCTTGCTTGAAGTCTTGTAAGATGATAGCCAAGGGTTGCTTATACCATGTTGTGAGGGTTAAGGAACTAGAATGTGAAGCTCCTTCTATTGAGTCAGTCTCAGTACTGAGGGAATTCCCTGAGGTTTTTCCTAATGACCTTCGAGGAGTTCCTCCCGAACGGGAAATTGACTTTGGCATTGACTTATTACTGGGTACGAATCCCATTTCAATTCCTCCATATCGAATGGCTCCGGCTGAATTGAAAGAGTTGAAGCTCCAACTCAAAGATTTACTAGACAAGGGTTTTATTCAGCCTAGTATTTCTCCATGGGGTGCTCCGGTCTTGTTTGTGAAGAAGAAAGATGGGTCCCTTAGAATGTGCCTTGATTATCACCAACTTAATAAGGTCACCATAAAGAACAAGTACCCTCTCCCTCGGATTGATGATCTATTTGATCAACTCCAAGGTGCTAGCTACTTTTCCAAGATTGACTTAAGTTCGGGATATCACCAACTTAGGGTGAGAGTTGAAGATGTTCCCAAAACATCTTCAACGAACTAGTATGGTCACTATGAATTTCTAGTTATGTCTTTTGGGTTAACAAATTCCCTGGCGGCGTTTATGGACCTAATGAATAGAGTTTTCCGAGATTACCTCGACTCATTTGTGATTGTGTTCATTGATAATATTTTGATATACTCCAAGAATGAAAATGAGCATGAGAGTCACTTGAGGTTGGTCTTGCAAGTCCTCAAAGAACACCAACTTTATGCCAAATTCAGTAAGTGTGAATTTTTGTTGAGGTCGATTGATTTCTTAGCCACATTATCTCTGGTGAGGGTGTAGAGGTTGATCTGAAGAAGACGGATGCAGTCAGAAATTGGCCTAGAACTTTGACTTCCACCGATATAAGGAGTTTCTTGGGTCTAGCCGGGTATTATAGAAGGTTTGTTGATGGGTTTTCATCCATTGCTTCTACTTTGCAGCTTTGACCCAAAACAAAGTGAAGTTTGAGTGGTCGGAAGCTTGTGAGAAAGGTTTTCAAGAGTTGAAAGATAAGCTTACATCCGCTCCGGTGTTGACCTTACAAGAGGGTAATGAAGGCTTTGTAGTGTATTGTGATGCTTCCCGAGTGGGCTTGGGATGTGTCCTCATGCAACAAGGCAAGGTGACTGCTTATGCTTCTAGGCAACTCAAAATTCATGAGAAGAATTATCTAACTCATGATCTTGAGTTAGCTGCTGTAGTTTTTGCCTTGAAAATATGGAGACATTACTTGTATGGTGTGCATGTTGATGTGTTTACTGACCATAAAAGTCTTCAATATGTGTTTACACAAAAGAAGTTAAATCTACGTCAGAGAAGATGGTTAGAATTGTTGAAGGAATATGACATGAGTGTCCTTTACCACCATGGCAAGGTCAATGTGGTTGGGGATGCTTTGAGTCGTATGACTATGGGTAGTGTGTCTCATGTGGAAGAAGAGCAGCAATAACTTGTGAAAGATGTTCATAGGTTGGCTCGATTAGGTGTGCGGTTAGAAGATTCTCCAAATGGTGGTTTCATGGTCCATCATAACTCTGACTCATCATCAGTGGTGGAGGTGAAATCTAAGCAGCATCTTGATCCACTATTGATGGAGTTGAAGGAATCGGTACTTGGTAAGCTCAATGAGTCATTCTCTCGGGGGGATGATGTTCTTAGGTACCAAGGGAGATTATGTGTATCGGATGTTGAGGATTTGAGAAATCGAATTATAGAAGAAGCCCATGGTCTTCGCTATTCTATACATTCGGGTGCCACCAAAATGTATCATGACCTTAGAGAGGTCTATTGGTGGGATGGTTTATAAAGGGACATAGGAGAGTTTGTTTCTAAGTGTCCAAATTTCCAACATGTTAAAGTTGAGAATCTTAAACCGGGTGGTTTAACCCAAATCATGGATGTTCCTACTTGGAAGTGGGAAGCCATGAATATGGACTTTATTGTTGTGTTCCTTCGAACCTGGAGCCAAAATGATTCCATATGGGTTATAGTGGATAGGTTGACCAAATCTTCCCACTTTATTCACGTTAAATCTACTTATACCGCCGAAGATTATGCAAGAATATACATTAATGAGATTGTGAGTCTTCATGGGATCCCTTTGTCCATTATTTCGGATAGAGGTGCCCAATGCACTTCTCGTTTTTGGAAATCTTTCCAAAAGGTTTTAGGTACACAAGTGAAACTTTGTACAACTTTTCATCCTTCGACGGATGGCCAAGCGTAACGTACCATTCAGACCCTTGAGGATATGTTAAGAGCATGTGTTATTGATTTCAAAGGAAGTTGGGATGATCATCTACCTTTGATTGAGTTCTCCTACAACAATAGTTACCATTCGAGCATCTCCATGGCACCTTTTAAAGATCTTTATGGTAGAAGATGTAGGTCTCCGGTTGGATGGTTTGAGGTTGGTGAGTCCTCACTCCTTGGTCCCATATTATCTATGAGTCTATAGAGAAAGTTTGAATCATAAGAGATAGATTGAAGACATCCTATAGTCGGCAAAAGTCTTATGTCGACAATAGGAGAAAATAACTTGAATTTGAAATAGGTGATCATGTCTATTTGAAGATTTCACATATGAAAGGGGTGATGAGGTTTGGTAAGAAGGGGAAGTTGAGTCCCCGGTATGTTGGTCCTTATGAGGCTTTACAATGAATTGGGAAGGTTGCTTATGAGTTGAAACTACCTAGTGAACTAGCTTCAGTTCCTCCAGTGTTTCATGTTTCTATGCTCAAGAAATGCATAGGCGACGCCGTATCCATTATGCCTATTGAAGGTTTAGGGGTGGATGAGAGAATCTCCTATAAAGAGGTTCCGGTTGAGATCCTAGATCGCCAAGTCAAGAAGCTGAGGAACAAAGAGGTTGCCTCCGTAAAAGTTCTATGGAGGAACCATCTTGTTGAGGGTGTAACATGGGAGGCTGAAGCCGACCTGAAGTACCTCTACCCTCATCTTTTTACTCTTTAAGGTTAGACATTCCTCTTAATAAAGAAATTAATTAATAATCATGAAATTGACTTGCTTTCTAAATAGGTGCATGTTTTGGTAAAAGTTGTACCAACTAGAGTTTTAAGAAAATGCCTTTATACTCTATTCTTGCACTTATATGAAATATATATGCATGTGTCTTCTTGAGGTTTTGATGTTTTGTTATTATCTTGAGAAGAATGATAGCATGGTAACTCCTTGATGTATTTTGAGCTCATGATAATGTTGAGAGAGAAATTTGTCACTACATGTTATGCAATGTTGAGCTCTTATATGGTTGTGCATCATGAATTGAGTGTAATGTGTAATGTTGTGGTATGTGTTGAAAGGTGTTTTGAAATACATCTATGAGCTGTGCCTCATTATTATTTTATGTTGTTGTTGGTTGGCCTGCTAGTATTGAGTCTATCCTTACCCTCCAAAAGATTATAGTGTCATTCGAGGACGAATGTTCCTAAGGGGGGGATAATGTAACACTACGGAAGTTCCATGAATTAGACTAGAGATTAATCTATTAAATAATGTTCAAAATGATGTTTCCAGACCTATGTTAATGTAATAAACTCATTTAGAAAAAGTTAGAGCCAAAACGATAAAGAAATACCTTGACGTCCGAAAATTAGCTAAATTGAACTAGTTGACATCTCTATGTTTGGTGAAGGTTTCGAAATGTTAAATGAAGTCTAAAACTTGTAAAAAGACTTCAAACAAGTAATGTGTAGTACAAAGGGTCCAAACATTCGGTAACGACACCCCAAGGACCACCCGAAGGGTCCTTGGGGAGGACCCAAACATGGGCAAGCAGGCTGGGCAGCCTGCGAGAGTTATCAACCAAGGGGCTGTTGTGCGACGCGCAACCCACACGAGGTTCACTGCCTCAAGAATTGGGAGGCATCCTCGCGACGCGGAGTTGTCACGAGGCTCACTGCCTCGACCCAAAAAATTAGAAAAATAATGGGAATTGGCACGGCAACGCACAACCACTTTCCACATTCGTTAAAGTCTTATTTTTGGTAATTTGACTTCACAAATAAACCCATTTAAGTGAAGGGTCTTTTGGGTATTTTATGGGACGACTATATATTGATTTTAGGTCAGTTTTAGACCACTTTTACATACTTCAAATCAGATCAAACTAATTTCTCCCATCTCTCTCAAGAACGCTGTCTTTTTCAAATTCCATTGAAGAACAAGAAAAGCTTAAGGAAGAAGGCGAAGATTTCAAGATTTCCATTCAATTTTCGTGGAATATTCGTCAATAAGGTATGGGTTTTTCACTCTTGGGATTCTTTTCCCCAAGAGGTCCTTTCAAAGATGATTTTTAAGAATTCAACTTCTAGGGTTTTTACTCTACAAAACGGGCTTTCTTCCTAACTCAAGATTTATGACTAATGATGAAAAATAATGATTTTCTATGGTTAATTAAGTATATATTGTTGGGTAATTGGGTTGTAATGTTTGATTTCGTGTGAAACATGTTCCTTCTCTAAATAATGGTTTTTGATTGGGTTATATCTACTACTTGATAACATGTAATTGTTGGGATTGGGACTATGACTTGAATGAACTCCTGAATGACCCTTTCCCTTATTCTACTTTACGAATTATTCTTGTTTATGAGTTGAAGAGTTAGTATTGATTATGCTATTGAGTATTTCACTATGTTGTTGGATGATTGTTGTATATTTAATATAAGTTCTTGAATAAGGATCTTGGAAGCAAGAGGTAAGTCTTCTAAAATCGTGATTACTCTATGATGTTTATGTTAGCATATAAAGGATGTTACAATGCTACCGAAGTATGTATGATGATTCTATGCATATTTGTTGGTCTATGAATATGTTTATTTGTGAGATCATGATAAGAATACGATAATGCAAGTTTATGATATTCTCTTGTATGCTTTACACAAGATGATTTATGATATGTTAATCTCACAAACGAAGGGTTACGATGAAAGGAAATTCTCATCTTATCCTAAAGAGATTATGATCATGTTTATACAAAAAGTTAATCTCCTATGACTTATGATAAGATTTATGAATAAATGATGACTTAAAGGTTAATCAAAAAGGGACTTTAGCTTAGCACCGAGTGAACTAGATATGAGAGGTGTCCCTTCCCTAGTTGGAAGGTAGGTTCACAATGACTTTCATGAGATAGAGGCTGCCATGTAATATGGAGCTATAGGTCTCTAATACATCTCCTAGTTCTTGAACTATGTTGCCACCATAGGATACTAGCTAGTGGATCCACTTAGAAAGCTATGTCATGTTTGGTTCTCCTTTCGCCGGTAGACCACCTTCTTTCGGTGTGGGGTTTTATGAAACCGGATTCCATGATTAGCTCACATGGTCTAATGTCGGTTAAGGCGAATGTTCCCTCAAGTAAAATGAAAGACAAGTAAATGGACGTTGACTAGGGTGACTTGAAGAGTCTACTTAGTATATGTAGGGGTATGGGACTCTACCTAGACATTGCATAAGTTGACTCTAAGGGAAGTCCTAAGATATTGTTCTTATGTAATATGATAACATGAAAGGTATGATGCTTATGATACATGTTGTTACTCTTATATGAAGTTGGTTACGTTAATGAACATGTTATTGGTCTATATTGCTTTATGAGGTGATGACTACTTATGTTACAAGTTATATGAAGCAAAGCTTTACTTATGGTCTCCTATCTTATCTACTTGGTTGTGTAGGGTTATGGGGTTTCACATGACCATTGCACTTGTAGGTTGGGGATGTGATCATTGGTAAGTGTTTTGTATGTTATGTTTATATGATCTATTGAATATGAAATTTTAACATGACTCTATGATAATATGTCTTTGATTATTATCATGCTTTATATTGATGGAATCCTTAACTTGTATATGTTCTATCGTATGTGCATCAAAGATTTTCAAATGACTGAGCATACTTTCGAAGAAATGATCCTTTTCATGCTTGTCCTTAAATATTATGTGCATATACCCATACTTAGTACATGTGGTGTACTAACCCCATTACTTTATATTACTACAAATATAGGGTCCGGCCATTGAAGATTAAGAAGGTCGATTGAAGAAGCTTGGAACTCTTTCTCCAAGTATTGGTAGGTCCTCATGTTCGGGGATGCTATCTTTTCATTATTCTAGCTTATGAAGACTTTAGTAGTTTCTAAGAATATTCTTGATTTCGTTTTATGTTCTTTGGATTCTTTTGTATTAAGGCTTATATGACATATTGGCTTTTATTGGCTAAGTCCACACTCATATTATTTAGATGGTTTTTATGTGAGACAAGTTTTAGAATATCGTACGTATATTATTATGATTGTTAAGTATGAAGCCTAAGAAAACTTCACATGGTATGCAAAAGTTTTAATTTTTCCGTAGTTTTAATTGATGACATGTTATGACGAATGCTAAGGGCTGTATGAGTCCTCTGAGAGGACGACGACACCGGTCGCATCTGTGGGGTGCTCTCCGGATGTGACAAGCCCAAAATTGTTCGCAAGTTTATGTATTACTCGAATGGACCCCTTTAAGCCGAAAAGGTACACAAAATATCTATGATTACAAGGTAGAATAGTAATCTAGATCTGAATCAAAGAACCAGTCAACTCCTAGCCCATACAGAAAGGGTGACAACCAATTCAAATAGTTAACTCACAACCCATCTAGTAAAAGTGACCTAAGCTGCCCGGCCATATAATCCACTCTGAACTATGTCATCTCCCAGAAAACAAGAGTGACTCGAGGGCGTGTTAACTCCATATAGGATCTCAGATATCCTGGCCACCCAGCCAACCACTCCACTCCTAGGGTATCATCCACCTAGCAAGAAAGAGTGCCCGAGGGCGTGACGACTCTATACAGGATCTCACGTAGGCTCAAAGCCATTGTGGATCGATGTCTACCCTTTGTGATATGATAAAAGGCTGTAAGAGAGAAGAAATCCAATCTTGATAAAGCACACAATCTCCAGTAATGCATTGAAGCCACATAACAAGGGATAGGCGACTGAAAGGATAACAAACAGCAAAAATGCCTAAGGTAAGGCTCATACTATCATATCCAAGTCTGCTATTCCAGTCTAAAATGACCTAGTCTATCTCAAATAACATTGGAAACATACCATAGTCACAAGGTGAATTATTATAAGACAACCCTAGTTATACTAGATTGAGGACAAAACATGCTGCAAAAATAAATAACTAAACAAGTTAATCACATAGCTTGTTACAACACACATAAAACCCTCTACCAGCAGCTACCCTCAAAACTGTAGAAATCAACCCTAAATATCGCTCTATTTCTAATCGCATCACTGCCTCGGCTTCGAGGATGATAGTGCGGGTGACATTCCACTGTCCCCAATACTGAGCCTGCACCAGTTGCTGAGGATTCTAATCGATGGTGTGTGGTGGGCCTGTTTCAGTTATACAGATGTGTCCGCAAGTTGAATTAGAATAATATGATGGCTCCACCAGTCACCAATAGGCACCGGGTTCTCACAATTAGCCTCCACCGCTCCCGCCATCCACGATCTTTTTTGGTGGGACATAATGATTAGACCGTACGAAGACAAGGGTCCTATAGTGAGGAGATTGTACGATAGTTCTTGCCTCCTATGCCACAACTGTTAGAGGGTCAATCTCCAAGAGAGCCAAGCTTGTAGCTCAGCCTCCATTTGAGGTTACATTGGTTTGGGTTTTTACTATAAATATTGAGACCACCCTCCGTATGTTCATAGATAGCCCGGACCAGACTTTACCATCAATAATACAGAGTTCCACTATCAGATGGGCATTATTCAGAGTGAAGCATTTTAGGGAGATGCCAAGAAGAGGGAGTCCCTTGTGAGATGGCTGGCCCTACAACTGGAGAGCGCGACGAGTGGGTCCATACCCCGAGTTTGGGTATTAAAAAGGCGACCCTAACCTTTGCTGCTAAATTTTTTTGGTTACTGGTGCGTAACCGTGTGTCCCTAATTTAGTGGACAATGTGCTCACATGGATCGTGTGATGGTTGTGGATCTGGTTGCCAGTTTGGAGATAGATTTCAGCCACATCCTTATTTCGGCGATTCATGAAAGGGCCTTCAAGGCCTTTGACACTTTTCCCATCCCCTGCTGCATCTTCCATATGCCCAGCCGTCTCCAACCGCTAGTCACGCCCCTAGTTCATTTAGATCCACTCATTCGTCTGGTTCCACCGCCGTCCCTCTAGCCCGAGTCTAGAAGCGAGAGGCACAAATGACCACTCCACTTCAGCATGTGAGTCCATAGATGTAGCGTGCTATATAAGTGTCTGAGGCAACGATGGGGCGTATGATAGACAAAAAGGTCCAGGTTGTTCACTAGTGCCTGGATGCCTTTGATTTGCAAGTGATGGAGAGGCTGACACGGACCGATGATGTGACCACCATTTCAAAGGAGTGATAGAGCCTCTGTGTTAATGTGGATGTACTTTTTACTCCCCAGAGACTGAGAAAAAGTCTGCACCTACGAAACCTATTAATGATATGGTGCTGAGTGCCCTATTCGGTGATGACATATTGCCACCCGATTTATCCCGTGCTACTGTGAAGCGCCCTCGCTTTGTCCATACTTCTGATGATACTGAGGCTGAGAGATTAAGGACACTAGTATATTGAGGTGGCTCATACGGCATCTATAGTTGACGAGAAGATGAGACAACAACGGGTCAAGAAGATAGGTGTGGGCCTATCTAGCGGCATAAGCACTACTGATGGTGCCTAGAGAGTTGATGATAACACTACAAAGGGAGCTAAGTGGGTAGATGGGAGCGCTACTGAGGCATTCCAAGTTTTGATCCAACAGGTTCCGACAAACTAGACTCACTTGCTTTTTTAGTGGTCTTCAGCACATATGCGCACAAGATTTGCTTCATCTGAGCCTTTACTTTATATTTTTTGTGTATTGGGGATAATTGCACTTTATTTTGTTGGAGGTGGGGTAAATGGATTGTGAGTGATAGGGTGAAGTCTAAGTAGCCCAACTAATGATCCTCTCTTTGGGTTTTCTTGTCTGTATTCTTTTTCGCCAAGAGACGGTTAAGTTTTTGTTGAACTGGCATGTTTAGGAATGTATGTGTAAGAGTAAGTAGAAAAATAAAAGCATGATGGCATAAGAAGTATGAAAAAAATTATCCCTATCTAAAAATGTTGAAATGAGCTAGATCGATAGTCTTGATGAGCTGAATGTTTTGCATCTCATGTGACTTGATAAGGAACCAATTTTTGCTCATGACTTAAGCTAAAAAACTTGAACTAGGTAATATGATAATGAAATAATGTGGCAAGAGTGTGTGAGAAAAGTGGAATGTTCAGACAGTTGTGCCAATCTAGAACTTGCCCCATTGGTCTTGCTAAGATGATCTAGGCAAGAAGTTGGGAAGTGATAATAGTCCCTTCTTAAAATTTTTCCACTTAGGCCTAAAATTATCCTACCAAATTAATTCAATGTTCCCTTTTATCCAAATTGCTGAGCCTTAAATAGATCACTTCTTTTGATTCACCTAACTCACTTTCCCTAAAATAATTGTTTTGGCCCCGGTCCCTACTTGGACATGTGCACCTTGACTTAGGAGAAAAACCTAAGTTGAGGGTCGCTAATTCAAAAGTTAACTTGATCTTGGACCTGGTCCGGCATCGGATATTGTGTACCTCAACTAATGCAAAATCCATAAGTTGAGGGTGGCTATGAAAGAGAAAACTGAAAGAAAAAAAGGGTATGAAAAGATTTTTGTGTTGAAAATAGAAAAATAAAAGATAGAAGAGGATGTGACTTTGTGCAATATAAAAGTGCTGAAAGAAAAAAAGAAAAATAAAGTGAAATAAAAAAAGAAGAAAGTGAAAATTAAGATCCATAAAGTCAAAATTCACATCCATGTTGAAAAGAGTCAACAAACAGAGAATAAAATAAAAGGATGTCAAAACTACGTTGACAAAATAGGTAAAAAGTGCCAATGTATTGTCAAGGAGGGCAAAAATTCACTACGAAAATAGTACCCAAATGTACCACACCCGACCTTGAGCTACGTTACAAGCTAAGAAAATCATATAGTAATCATAGATATTACTTTGCAGAGTCTAAGCAGTGAAAATAAGGGCAAACCTATGGTATTGAGTACTAGATGTACTTGAAGTCACTTCTAAGTGTAAGTGTTGAATGAATCCTAAAACTCTGAATTCATATATTCTATATGAAAATGATTTTGTTTGAAATGAGGGCAGTAGTTACATTGTCGGAAAGTGGATACCTTAGTGATTGTGAAAAGTGTATGTTGTGGTGTCTATTGGTTGATCTTTGTCACATCTTGATTTGCATGGGTTAGCTTGTTGAGTCTAAGAGAAAATATTTGAACTTAGAAAATGGAACGGATTGAAATGGCCATGTGATTTCCTGAGTTTGTATGGCTGCTTCTACACATGTGTCTTTTAAAGTGTTAGTGTATCGCTTGAGGAGAAACAACATGTTTAAGTTGAGGGTGTTGATACACAGTGAGTTGACGGTATTTTTGATACATTTCACTTAAGAGTTGTGTGTATCTAGGGCCATTTTGTATTGGAAATAATGTTTTTGTGTCATGTTTGCAGGATATAGGCTTGGAGGCGATTGAGTAGGATGAGAACTGAAAAATCTGCAGAAGTGACCACCCAGGTTATCCTGCTTATACATAAAAGGTGTTCAAAGAGTTGAAGTTCAAGGACCTGAAGAAAATCCTAAGTATAGAGCCACATAAGAGGACCCACAGACCGTAGGTCAACCTACGATTTGTCCTGCACGTCCGTCGGCGATGAATTCGGAGTTGAAGGTTCCATCTTTTAAGGAAAGGTTCTAAGTGTTGACCAACGGAGGGGACCTACGGACCGGGTCGACCCATTGTTCGTAGGTCGAGCCGTTGATCAAAGTCTCACCCAGAAAATGTATTTCTTTATTTTCTTTCCTTTTTGCTAGGACATATTTTTCTATAAATAGTGTATGTAAACCTCATTTATGGGGGTTAGACATTATTGTTTACTTTTATTTCTTGATATTTTCTTGCCAATTAACTTACAAACTTTGGCTATTTGATTTACAGATTTCGGTTTATAAGATTTTTGCTCTGAAATTCAGTTTGAGATTAAAAGTTTCTTCTACGCTAAACGTATGTTCATGAATTATTATAATCAAAACATGAATTGTGTTCTTTCAAGCATGAGTATCTAAATTCAAAACTAGGGTTGTGGGAACCATGAGCAATTAACAACATATGAATAATATCTAAGTAATTCTTGAATAGTGTTTATGCATGTATTGATAATTCTTTCACTTAGAAGTCTTTTTAAATGTGCACAACCTTAGAACTCGCCTTGTTGCTAGTTGCCGGACCAAAGAGGTAGTTAATAAGAAAATAATTATCAACAGATATTTAGTGTGATACTATTTACTAGTCTAATGTTAATTAGTGCAAGGGTGAAAACTAAGTCATTCATTTATCTCAATTAGTGCTATTGGAATTCCAATGTTTGCAGACGAGTGCACGACTAAGCAGACAAGAATTTCTTTTGCTAGAATGTTGGTTGAGATGGATGTTACAAAGCCACTACCTGAGGAAATCAATGATATGGATCCAACTAGGAAAACAATAGTGGAAGGAGTGAATTATGACTAGAAGCCTATGTTTTGCCAGAATTGCCAAGTAGTGGGTCATGTATGCCTCCATGAGCAGGCTATGACACACAGAAGAGCCCCGAAGAAGGTAGTGAAGAAATGGATTTCAAATAAGGTAGTGAAGCTAGTTGTAATAGCTGCCAAGGAAGTAACTAGACAAGAAACATCCCTATAGCTGGACCATCTGGAGTAGTTACATCTCGACAACCTAGTCCAAGCCTAACTTTAGAAAACTTTGCTATGGTACAACCTGCCCCTGTTAGGAACAAGTTCAGTCCACTGAGTTGCTATGGGATGAAGGAGATACTATACCTCCTGATAAAGGAGGCCAACCTATAACCCAATGACTTGGTTATTTTGGAATGTCAGGGGTGTAAATAAGAGATACAAGCAGAAGGAGATTCAACATGTTCTCAGGAATAAACACATCTCTTTGGGAGGTTCGGTCGAAACTAGAGTAAAATCTCATAGAGAAAATATGATTAGTAATAACATAGCATATAAATGGGGCTTTCTACACAATTATCAACATGCTAATAATGGCAGAATATGGCTTCTTTGGGATACTTGCAAGCATAGAGTTATTATGATCCAAGTAGAGGCCCATATGATACATTGTCATATTGAGGGTATAGGTATATATGTGAATTATTACATGAATGTGGTGTATGGTTACAACACTGGCGATAAGAGGAAAGAACTCTGGATTAACCTCTGTGACTAGGCTATAGTATTGATAGCCCCTTTGCTTATTTGTGGAGATTTCAATGCTCTTTTGTACCTAGAAGATAGGCTTCATGGTAATCCAGTTAGGCCTACAGAAATTGCAGATTTCTCTAATTGTTTACATGATAAATCTCTAAATGAATTATCTTGGAAAGGTTATTACTACACTTGGACAAACAAGCAGAAGGGCTCAGATAGAATATGCAGTAGAATTGACAGGGCACTTAGAAAGTTAGAATGGGTGATACAGTGGGGTCACGTAGTTCTCAATTATCGCTTGCCAAACATATCGGACCATGCTCTTATGATGATACTCAACCAAGTACTAAGCCTCCTTTTATATTCTTCAATGTATGGGCTGAAAACTCCTCCTTTCTGTCGTTTGTGGAGAAAGAATGAAAAAAGAGGAAATCTACAGGGTACATGAAGAATATATGGATACACTTGAAGAGCCTCACACAAAAAATTTCAAAGCTTAATCATGAGGAGTTCAAAGCAGTTAACCAGTGATTGAGCAAGGCAAGTACTGAGCTAGTTAATATACAGGAGAAACTGGTTCTACAATGCACTAATGGATTGCAGAATCACGAAAAAACCTTCTTGAGTACATCGAAAAGCGGTCAGGAATTGAGGAGAGCATATTGAAGCAGAAATCCAGGGAAAAATGGATCAAATTTGGAGATACAAATTCAAACTATTTCTCAACTGTCATTAAGGAGAGGATTCATAGAAAGAAAATGACTGATCTTACATCCTTAATGGTACTAAGCTACTTGCTCAAGAAGACATCAAGCTAGAAGTGGTACAGTTTTCCCAGACCCTGATGGGATCATCCATGGTCAATCTTCTTGTAGTTAATAAGCTTGTCATGAGATCACGGCCTACCGTTTCGCATCAGCAAAGGATAGAACTGTGTGCCACTATAACAGAGCTTGAAATCGTCAATAGTTTGAAGGCGATTGGAGAAGACGAGGCCCCTGGTATTGACGGCTACAATGTGTTTTTTTTAAAAGAAAGCTTGGCACATTATTAAAGAGGATGTTATTGATGTTGTACAACATTTCTTTATCACAAGGAAGATATATCAAATCATTAATTGCACTGCGGTTACTCTTGTGCCTAAAGTTTTCAACCCAATGAACATCAAAGAGTACAGACCAATAGCCTGCTGAACTGTATTGAATAAAATTATTGGGAAAATCTTGGCTACTAGATTACAAAAAGTTATCTCTACCATAATCAATCCCACTCAGGCAGGTTTTGTTCCTGGTCGAAGAATTGGATATAATATCATCATGGCTCTTGTAAAGTCTTATACTAGGAAACATGTATCACCTAGGTGCATGATCAAAATTTATCTACAGAAGGCATATGATAGTGTGGAATGGATATATCTGGAGAAGGTGATGCAAGAGTTGAATTTTCCCAATAAATTCATCTCTTGGATTATGGAATGTGTGAAAACTGTAAGTTACTCCATACTTGTAAATGGGGAACCAACATAAGCATTTCCAGAAGCAAAAGGTTTAAGGCAGGGTGACCCAATGTCGCCATTCATTATTTCGATCGTTATGGAGTACCTTAGTAGATGTCTCACCACTCTTGAAGAAGTAAAGCAGTTTAAATTCCATCCGAGATGTGCTAAACTCCAAATCAATCATCTATGCTTTGCGGATGATCTACTCATGTTTTCTCAAGGTGATAACACTTCTGTCCAAGCTATGATGGAATGTTTTCGACTATTCTGAGGGGCTTCAGTTATTCAAGCAAACATGGAGTAAAGCTTCATATATTTTGCAGGGGTAACTTCTTAAGAAAAGGAACAAATTCTGCATAGTACAGGCTTCACCTGTGGGAATATCCCATTCAAATACCTCGGAGTTCCTCGTCCACCAAGAAGATTTCTTTAATCCAATGGTTCCTGCTGATCACAAGGATGATAGCTAGAATTTCATCATGGACTTCATAGAAACTCTCCTATGCTGGCAGAACACAACTTGTCCAATCGATGCTATTTGGCATCCAAGCATACTGGTCTCAACTATTCGTCCTTCCTTCTAAGGTAATAAAATTAATTGATAGCTATTGTAGAAGTTACCTATGGTATGCAAGTAATAGTATCACCAAGAAGGCATTGGTAGCATGAATAAAGTTCGCTCTCCTTTATGTTTTGGAGAACTCAACATGACTAATGTGAATGTATGGAATAGAGTAGCAATTGATAAAACTCATTGGGCATTGGCCAAAAAAGAGGACAAGCTTTGGATAAGGTGGGTTCATAGCTATTATATAAAAGGGCAACAACTTGAGATAATCAGGGTACCTACACAAGCGTGTTAGATGATACGGAAAATAATTGAAGCTAGAACTACATTTGATCAATTTCAGATGGATGAATCATGCAGGCTTAGTCTAACAAGGAAACTGTACATGCATTTGCTGAACCCAGAACCTAGAGTAATATGGAGGAACTTAATCTACAAAAATGCAGCCAGACCAAGAGCAAGATTTACACTGTGGTTACAAGTTTAGAATAAGTTGTTGACTACTAATAGACTTATCAAGTGGGGAATATATCTGTATCCAATATGCCCTCTATGCACTTTGCACAACGAATCTGGGGATCATATTTTCACTTCTTGTGTTTATGGAGCAGCAATCTAGAGAGTATTTCAGCAGTGGATCCAAGCTAAACCAATTCAATCCCTGTCATGGGACCAACATCTTACAGAAGTGCTAAGGAGTGTGAAGGGAAAGACAAAAGCAGCTCAAGTCTTGAAAATGGTCTACACATAGTTTGTACACTGTTTGTGGATAGAGAGAAATCTGAGAATTTTTGAAAAAAACAGTAGAGAGACAAATGTCATTGCTAAAGAGACAGCTTTTGTTTATAGTGTTCGAGCCCCGCCTAGGATTAATGCTCTTATATCTACTTTAATATTTAGTTGTGACTAAGAAGGAACTCTTTGATGTATTGGATAGCTAACTGTGTGTAGTTAGCTATGGAGTTGTAATCGTTTTACAGTGGTGATTAATGAAACCGTTAGTTACCAAAAATAAATTATACACACCTAGCTGGATCAAGGTGCAGGGTGAAATTCCCTATTTGGACGACCAATTACTTAGGGATATCTATCTTACCAACTTTGCATGTAAAACACTAGGAAAGAATTACTACTATTAAGATTACCGCATTAAAAGTTTATGGGGAACATGTACACCCTAGTTTCTCTCTCTCATTGATAACAACAAAGTTTGAATCTTGTTCACTTGTTACTTAAACAACAATCAGTTATTTTCTTACGAAAATATCCCCCCTCCCCCCGCCTCATTTACTTGTCTCAAAAATAGTTTGACTAAACGAATATAATAGTGAGTTAAATTTTAGTTTGAACCATATTCCTCGTTGGATCGACCCCAACCTACAAGTTGGGTTCTTTGTTTGACAACGATCACTTCTATTTCTTACGGGAGGTGTAATTTGAGCGTATCAAATTTTGGCGCCGCTTCCGGGGAATAAGGGTTTTTGATTAAGTATAACTACATTATTGAACTATAGTCAATTATTTCCTAATTTTACATTTTCTTTTGTTTTGTTTTCTACAGGTTTCTACTATAGTGTATTCCAAGTACACGAAGTCGAGGTGAACCACTGACCCCATACAACGTCGAACTAATCAAGACTTTGAGAAGAATGGCAAATGAAGGTGGCAATAATAATCCGATCATAGAGAAGCATAAGGACGGAGTGAATAATGAGAACAATAGGTTCCTGGTGGTAATCTACTTGAAAAAGCATTGAGGGTTCAAAATCCTCTAGATCCAAGGCTTCAAGATAACTACAGGGTCGAGTTCAATACAGTTGAAAAAATGGACCCATTGTTGTCCCTCTTCTACCTCCAGGGCATACATTTATGGAGACGAGCAGTCTGATGCAAATGATTACTCTGAGGGGATTGTTTTCTTGTATGGCTTATATAAATCCAAATGGGCACATGGACAAGTTAAGGAGTGTCTACAAGAGTTATGTAGGGCTACCAGAGTTGGATATAAATGTCATAGGTTTGAGAGTCTTCCGTCTATCATTGACCGAAGATGCTGAGACATGGTTTTTTGAGCTTCTATATAACTCAATGCATACATGGTACAAATTGCACAAGGTGTTCATGGACAAGTACTTCCCATTGTCTAAGAAGTTGAACCAGAAAGAAAAACTTAACAACTTCGTGGCACTACTTGGAGAGTCTGTGAGTAGTTCATGGGATAGGTTCAATGCATTCATAAGAAGTGTTTCGAATAACCGCATCGATGATAAGTTATTGAAGAAGTACTTCTACAGAGGTTAGGTTGACAATGATAAGGTTGTGCTTAATACAATAGCTGGAGGATCATATGGTGAGTGCACTTTTGAGGAGATCGCAGATAAATTAGAGAAGATTTCCCAAAATAATAAAACATAGAGCACTAGAAAGTCATACATGGGAAGAAGCACATTTGCAGTTCAAGTTGGGTCTAGTCAATCTACTGATGATATTCGTGAAGAGATAACGCAGATATGAACAAAATTGGGTTTGCTCCTAAGCATGTAACTAGAGGTGCAGAGATCGTGAATGCGGTAAACTATCTTACTAGAATCCACCACCACAAGTTGAGGAATGCTACTATGAGAAGGATTCTTATTTGGTAAATGATCATACGAGGTGTTTCCGAGCCAATGCTCAGGGTTCCAATTTAGAGAATTGACGCCAAGGTCAAGAAAACCAAGGTCGGAACTATGGTAACTACAATCAAGAAGGTAACAATGTCCGAGATGGGAACGACAATCATGACAAAAACTACAATCGAAATAACTATGGCAACAGAAACAAGAGAGTTGGGCCTTATGTTCCACCTGTAAATAGGGAATCTGCCAATAGGGAAGCTAGGGGTAGTATGTCATAGATTGAGGATATGACTCAAAAGATTATGAAGGAGTTTGATGTGATGGATGATAACATGAAGGAGATGCAAAATGACTTGTTTGGAATCGGGCAAAAAATTGATGTTCATACAGATCAACTTGAGCAATAGATGAATTAGTTGTCCACTACGGTAAATTAATGTCCCCCTAGCACACTTCCTAGCAACACCATCCAGAATCAGAAGAATGAGGGGCATTGTATAGTAATCACCACCCGAGAAGGTAAATAGACCATTGATCGCCCTATGCCGTCTGAGGTTGAAACTATGCAAAAAATGATGATGATGAGATTTGAGGTTACTGGAGAGTCCAAGAATGCTAGAGAGAAAGAATCAAAGATAACCCAAAAAGTTTTCCCCATTCCTATACCGACACCGCCATTCCCATAGAGATTTGTGAAGAAGACTAAAGAATAAAAATACCTCAGGTTCATTACTATTTTAAAACAACTTCTCATCAATGTTCCGTTAATAGAGGCTTTTGATCAAATGCTTGGGTATGAGAAGTTTATGAAGGATTTGGTGACCAAAAACAGAGTCGTGAGCTTTTAGAACGATGAGAAGTTGTAACATTGCATCGTTATTGCTACTAGGTCACTTGTGTAGAAGAAAGAGGATCCTGGTGCTTTCACTATTCCTTGTACCATGCGAAGGCATTGTGTAATTTGGGTGCTAGCATTAATTAGATGCCATTGTCTATCTACAAGAATTTGGGTTTAGGGACTCGAAAATCGACTGTGATGTGACTACTCATGGCCGATAGAACTGTTAAGAAGCTCGTTGGTGTTCTCCAAGATGTCCTCGTGAAAGTGAAGTCATTCATTTTCTTGGAGCATTTTGTGATAATTGACTGTGAGGTTGATTTTAAGGTTCCCATCATCCTAGAAAGACTATTCCATGCTACTGAGCGTGCCTTGGTCGATATGGAGAGAGGGAAGACAAAGTTCTAATTGAATAATAAAGAGGTAACGTTCAATGTTTGTAGGTCTATGAAGCAGGAAAGCGATCTCAAGTCACTTCAGTGGTTAATCATATATGGAGCAAAGTTTCGATGTGTCTATTGAAGAGAGGTTGGGTGTTGATGCACTAGGAGTGGTAATGATGAATTCTTAGAGTGATGGTATTGAAGAATATGATGAATTAGTTTCCACACTTTATAGGTTCAAATTTTGTTCTACACCAAAGAGATTGAAGCTAGATATGAAGAATCGCGACTCTCTAACTATAAATCCATCTATTGAAAAGGCTCCAAATTTAGAGCTTGAGGCTCTACCATCACATTTAAGGAATTTATTTTTGGAGAGAGATGGTACTTTTACCGGTCATCATTTCAGCTGATCTTAGCAAGGTACAAGTGGAGGCATTGGTTTCTGTATTGAAGAGATTCAAGCTAACTATTGGGGACATTATTGGGATGCCTCCTGACATTTGTTCTGATAAAATCCAATTCATGCCGGACAGCAAGCCTAGTATCGAGCACCAAAGGAGACTAAATTCGCGTATGTAAGAGGTAGTGAAAAAGGAAATCATCAAGTGGTTGGATGTTGGAGTCATATACCCCACATCACGTAGTAGTTGGGTCTGTCTTGTTCAGTGTTTGCCCAAGAAATATGGGATTACATTGGTTCCTAATGCGAAAAATAAGCTTTTTCTGATGCGGCCCGTGAGTTGATGGAGAGTATGCATGGACTACCGGAAGTTGAATCCTTTGACAAAAAGGGATCACTTCCCTATGTCATGCATGGATCATATGCTGGATCTCCTTGCTGGAAAGGGTTGGTATTTCTTTCTTGATGGTTATTCGGGCTACAATCATATTTCCATAGCTATGGAAGACCAAGAGAAAACCACCTTCACTTGCTCTTATGGTACATTCGTAATCAAACGGATGCCATTTGGGTTGTGTAATGCTCCTTTGACCTTCCAGCGTTGCATGATGTCAATATTTCAAATATGGTGGAGGACACTATTGAGGAATTTATGGATGATTTCTTGTGGTAGGTGAATCATTTGATGGTTGTTTGATGCATTTGGTCGTGGTACTGAAATGGTGTGAAGAGTGCAATATTATGCTCAATTGGGAAAAGTGTCACTTCATGGTAAAAAGGGGGATCGTTCAGGGTCATCGGATTTCTGAGAAGGATATTGAGGTTGATAGAGCTAAAGTCGATGTAATAGAAAAGCTTCCACCACCTATCCATGTTAAAGGTGTTAGATGTTTTCTTGGGCAAGGAGGTTATGCTCAAGCTAGGAGATGGAGCTAAAATTAATGATACCTTTCCAGATGAACATGTATTGACTCCATCTTTTTATCTTATTCCTTAATTTGCGGATTTTTCTATTTACTTGGCAAGTGATTTGGTTCCATCAGATTTGTCGTTTCACCAAAGGAAAAAGTTTATGGATGATGTGAAGAAGTTTTTTTGGGAAGAGCCTTACTTTTTCCGTATTTGTGTTGATGGGATTATTCTTTGTTGTGTACCCGAGATTGAGATGTTGAGTATACTAGAGGCGTGTCATTCATCACCTGTCGGTGGGCAGCATAGTGGTATTTGAACTGCTCATAAAATCATGTAGTGTAGGTACTACGGATTCAAGAATTATGTGTCACGACCCGCAAGTACACCCTAGAAGTTAGGGCAACCCTTGAGTCGCAACATGGCATACTCGACCTCTCGGAGGTCTTGTACAAGCCACTTGACTTCACTACATAAACTCATGCATAAATGGAGGGAATTTAAAACTTTCTTAAGAATAAACCCAAAAGGTATTTCATATAAGCGGATGCATCTCTAATAACAATGTCTCAAAAACCATCTAACTTTGACATGAATGAAAATCTTGGGATGCAGCCCACATTAAGTCTAAAACATAAAGAAAGACATAAAGGTTCATCCTCAAAGCTATGAGGACTCACCACTCCTTCTCTTCTCGAAAGCCGTGGATACTCAACCCTTCAAGCAACTCAATCTTCTCAAGACCCTATATGGACAACATGTAGGCAATATGCGTTAGTACGATACGTACTAAGTATGGAAACTATCATAACAAACATAAGATATATTCAAAGGGTTAGTCAATAATAGAAATACTCATAAGAGATAAAAACATAAGCATAACATGATCATCATAAACATAATAAAGCATCATAAAGCATATAAGATTTCATACGTACTTACTTGTCCTTCTTACTCAAGTGAACTATACAAAAGCTACCTCCAAGTATAGTTGTGCAAGGCTAAGGTAGCATCCCATACTACTACTAAAGCTAAGTGCCTATCTTTTGTCATTCTTGATCATAATCCACTATCATAATTTAGACTTATGTTCATCATACTAAAGAGTAATATTCTCTTATGGTCATGTCGAAACATGTTTGTGCAATGTTCATATAGCCCATACTACCCTACATACTAAGCCTATCTTGAAAACCATCCTTAACATGTTCACCCTCCATAGACTCTTTATTACTTAACTTCATCTACTAAGATTCTCTCATCTTTAGTCTACTATACTAGGAAAGGTAACTCAGTCCAATCCTATGTTCAATATCTTCTTCATTAGTGACCCTAGGTTATACCTTGTGCAATGCACTTATGATGCCCCATAACACCATTCATGCAAGGTACGACTTTTGGATCCTTTCTTTAATACTTCTTACTTTGGAGCCTAGCACCTATCTTTATCTTTTGAACACTATGAGATACTTCTTTAAGTACGTCTAATTACCTTAATCATATGGATCCTACGAGATACTTTTTAAGGTAAGTCTTGACCCCTTAATAATCATGAACACTACGAGATACCCCTTGGGCATGTCTAAGTTAATTCACACACTATGAACACTACGAGATACCACTTGGGCATATCTATGTTCATTCATTGCTTATGAACACTACGAGATTCTTCTCAAGCATGTCTAGTTTATAGGATATGGACATCTCTACTAGGATACCTTGATTCAACTACGTGAAGGATCCCGCCTCAAGAGACCTACATGGATAGTCATCACAACTACTAGGTGTGGCTCTCCTTTCTACTTGGATTCCGGACCCTTGATAGACCGTCTGTCTTAATTTGTATATCCACTTGGAGTCAAGCATATACTCCAAGGTTTACTTGTCAAGCCTTGCTCAACCTTCTCTCATGGAGGGATGTCCTAGACAATCTCTCCATGCTCAAGTGAATTTTATCACTTTCAATCAATCATCCTAAGTCTACAGCCAACAGAACCATCATAAGGTTCATTATTCATCAATTAATTCTATCTTCATTTATAATTAGATTATAGAGCCTTTTAGCCTTAGATTTCTTTCACATTCTTCCATACTAGGTGAATATAGCCATAGTTCATACTTTAGGGTTCAATTCAATCAATACCAATCCCAATTCATCAAACCTAGTCCAATTCATTCTTAGATGATTCAATCATGATTAATTAATATAGAATGAAATAAAGTTAAGAAGAATCAACACAAAACCTTCATCAGGTCTCTAATGGCTTAAGATCACTATGATCACCCTCAAACCCAATTATCATAATTCACCATGAGAAGTCCATAAAAAACTATATAATCATCATATAAACATCATTGAATTCTACCCACTATATTGGGATAACAATCAAGTCTTACCCACAATGCAATCACAACCCTTTCTTGAATAGGGTTCTTTGGATTCACAATTGAAGGGAAACTAGGGGGGCTTCATGGATGGAAGAATCCATGAATGAATAATATTCACATACATTAGATTAGGACCTTAAACCCAGCTTGAAACCTTGATCAATTCGTCCTAAAGCTGCTGCAATTTCTCTTCTTCTTCAATGGTGGTTTTGGGAGAACTTTGGGAGAGAAAGGTTTTGATTTCTTATTTCTTATTGGGTATTGGGGTTTTTGCTTGGGAAAGAGGTTATATATGACCTAAAGCCGTTTTTAACCGACTTCACAAGTACCCAAACAACCCCTATATCAATTGGATACTTTTAGACAAGTCTAACCTAACTTTAATTTTTGAAATTGTCGTCGGGAAATAAGTCCACGACGCGGAACTACTCCCGCATGATATTTGAAAATAAATTCTGGGACAGTGGAGTCAGCCTTGTACCCGCGACGCAGACTTGATTTTTGACCAAAGGCCCACCATTTCCGCGACGCGGACCTATTTCATCCATGCACATTTTGGCTGCTGCTTTGGCAGCTTGGTTGGCCAAGTTTGGGGTCCCTTCGTGGACCCCTAGGGAGACCCTTGGGGGGTCGTCCATGGACTTTTTCACTCTATATACATAGGTTTACCTATTTAATGTCATTCTACAAGTTTTAGACCTCATATAACACCTCCAAACCTTCACGAAACGTATGGACGTTTTACTTGTTTAATTATACTAGCTTCTGGACGTCTTGGACGTCTTTACCTCCAAACTCTCCCATAATTTATAGACTGACTCTAAACACTATTATTATTAATTTTAGTCCTTAATAAACTCATTACCAATAGGTTGGGCTCTAATTCAACCTTGCTCATTTTGAGAGTGTAATACCTCGAAAATGACTTCGGTGAAGTTAGAGCGTAACATGGTTATCATGATGGTCTAAGGTCCTAAATTGGTCTACAACATTGTATTTAGGTAGTGTCTAAGAGTTTAGGTGCATTGGAATTCAAACGTCAAGGGATGACCAAGACGTTCGACGACTAAGTCACCTATGTGCCTCATATGTGGTTATGTGCCTATATGTCTGTTTCATGAGTTAATGAGGTTCTTATATGAGTTATTATAGTTTTTATAATCAGTGTGTCAAGTTTCATGGAGTTTGGAGGTCAAACGTCCAAGAATGTCCATGACGTTCGAAAGGTTTGCCTTGAAACAACCTTATGTGTCTTGGCATATTTCGTCGAATTTTACGTGTTCATTTTGGATGAAATTGATGTGGAGGTCCTAAACTCGTATACGAGCATATTCGGGTTGGAAACGTCCGGTCAAACATCCCCAAGGACCATCCAAGGGTCCTTGAGGAAGGACCTTTATTTGAGCCAAAGGCTGTCTTGGACCAGCCCAATCGACTCAGGCAAACGACGGCTCGTTGGCCAGTCGATGCCCCGTCGATGGGAGTCGTGGGTCAAGACTTAGCCTATAGATCTCAAGCTCCCAATGTATAGTCTTTGAACTCATCTACGGAGGACAGGACGGTCCGTTTATGGACTGACGCCCCGTCGTTTGGCAAGTCGTCTGTGAGCTGTGTTTCCTGCGCAGTTCACTGTAAATGCAAGGGTGAATTGGTAAATTCACCCAACGTCCAAAAAATAAAAATGGCGGTTACTTAGGATTATTTTAGGTATTTAAGTGGGTTTATAAGTCCTAAATACCTAGATGAACTCATTCTTCCAAATCAAAACCCCAAAATCTCTAAGAAAATTCTCTAGAACTCCATTGAAGCAAAAACTCAAGGAAGAGCTTGGATTGGAGATTTGAGTGTTAATTCTTCATCAAATTGGTGGATTAACATCATTGAGGTATGGTTTCTTATCCTTTAAACTCTATTCATCAAGGAGCCCAACATTCAAAGAGTTTTCTAAAGTTTTCAAAGATGAACTTGTCCAATTTTATGATCTATCCATGGGTTCTTGAATTAAAGGTTTTAAATCATTGTATATTGATTGAATTGTTGTTAATTAGATGATTTGAAATCAATTAACCTATGAACCCATGTAATTGATGAACCCTAGTTTTTGACTACTTTATGGGTTACTTGATATTGACTTAATGCTTATGAATTCTAGTGTAGTTTTCTATGGGCTATTGAATGATGTAAGAATTGTAATCAATTGATGTTTATGCTGTCTTAGATTGATAAATCTATATTGAATTGACCTAAATTCATTGAGTATTTTAGTTTTTGTATTGAATTGATGTTCATGGCCATGGGTAAGGGCCTTTTGGTATTGAATTGGATGATTTAGCTTTGGATCGAAGTGTTGAGAATGGATTGGTAGTATGCTGCCCTAATTCTATTTATTTTAAGTAATGTATCTCTTGAATTATGTTGTGATTGGTATGGTCCACTTATGGTGGCGGTGCTATGTGAATGATGTGGCCTTGTCGACGTTACTTTATGTATTATGATGATCATGGCCTTGTCGGCAAAACTACTTGAAGTATTATGATGATTTGTTTAGTGATTTATGTGAAGTATGATCATATCTATTTACATGTGAGTAATGTGAAAGTATGTGTTCCTTCTATTATTGTTAGGTGATCATGTTAGACTATGACTAAGTCTTTGTGTGTGTAGTCTTAGAATTGATGCATGATTATTACTACTTGACTATATGAGTCTATGATGGTTATAATTATGATGTTATAGTAGTGTATAGGGTGACTTAAAGATGATAATGGTTATTCCTATGTGCTTCTAGAATGATATGCAATATGTGCTAAAGTGAAGTATTGGTGTCTCTGGTTGACTTGTGTCCCTTACTTGATACATGTATGAATGTGAATATGTGTTGTCTTGACTTAGGATGCTAAAGCCTCAGTATTGTATGTATGAATGATATGAGACCTTGAATAATTCTAAGAAGTTCATTTATGTGGAACCTTGAACCTAGTGGTAAGGTTATGAACCTTGAAGTCGAAAGTCGTAATGGTATCCTTCTTGTAATGAATGATGAACTTAAGGTTGGTTGGATGGAACGACATCATATCATCCTTAGGGAAGTCATTAGAGATATCTTTGTTGCCATTGTAAGGCATCCCTAGGGGACCTCTTTGGTAGGGTGAATGTGATTGGGTTATGAACTTGGTATGGAACCCCTTTGTATGAACCTTTAATGTAAATTACTCTATGAGAACAAAGGCTAGCACCGAGTAAGTATGGTTTGGGAAGTATCACTAGTGAAGAACGAGACTAGAGTACAAAGTAAGCCTTTCATATTCCTTAACCATGTGCCTACATGGGATATGTCCAAATTCTACCTTTGGCAAGTAGAACACCCTCCATCGGAGTAGGTTACAACTCTGAATTCCATGTTTAGCTACCATGGTCTACATCGGTTATTGCCTATTCTCATCATATGGGATACCTACTAGTATTGGAGAAGTTCTATGAAGTTTAGGTGGTGGTATAGGACGCTATCTAGACATTGCACAATAGACTTTGAAGATGTTAGTGAGAGTCCCTAGGTCTTCTCTAAGACCATTACTTGAATGTCGTTAATTCATGAATGAGTCTTAAATGAACTAGTGAATGAAATGACTTAAGTTAAGAAAGCATGTTAAATGAATAAGTACTTATCTAGAGTAATTAAGAGTTGTCTAGTTATGGTGTGAAAAGGACATATGAATGGTTACTTCGTATCTTACATAGATAAGTCTTAAGAATGACTCTAGTTAGGGAAGTTGGTTGATTATGTAGACATGATCCAAACTTAGGTAGCCTTAAGGATTACTTAGGTAATCTTGAAGAGGTCAATCATGGACATTCTCTTCTTGATTTACTTGAGTAGGTCTTTTGATAACCTTTGAAAGGAGAATGTCATATTCTATGAATGTTATTGTGTTAAGTGAGAATGATCTTATCGTAGGTAATCTAAAGGATCTCTTAAATGTGTGTGTAAGGAATTTTATGGGCGGTCTCTTCACAACTCACTCAAGTGAAACTTAGATCACCTTTGGTAGGAGAATCCCATGTTCATATGTTGGCGTCTTGTAAGTGTGTATATCTCATTATAGGTGGTCTTAAGGATCATTTAGGTGTGCCTAGAGAGGGTGTATGGGCGGTCTCTCTTTGTCTTACTTAAGTGAGTCTTAGGATAGCTTTTAGAGATAGGATTGCATGCTAGAAGAGTTCCTTGTGAAGTTGAGAAACTTCACTGAAACAGTGAATTAAGTCATTGTAAAGTGACACGATTTCACTGTAAGGTTTCCTAAAAATGTCCTAAAATGATTAAGTGTTATCTTTTGTGTTTCTAAGGTGTTAAATGTTGTTTTATGCTTATATTATGATATTTAAATCAAAAGGTGCATATTTCCAATAAATATCCATTTTCATGATTTTTATGCATTATGTCATACTTAGTACATGTGTTTGTACTAATTTCATGCTTTTATCTATCTCTAAAGTGATTCATAGGTGAAGGTGCTTTTGGAGAGCTAAGCTTGGATTAGAGGATCGTTCAAGCAAGTTGAACTATGTCCTCATTTGACTCAAGGGCATAAATGTCTTTTATTTCTCTTATTGAAGTATTGTAATAGACTTAGTAGTACTATATTTCTATTGTGTATGGGTCGTGTCCCAAAGTACTCTTGTGTCTAAGATTTGATGAAGTGAGACTTAGTATTTCCTATGAGTCTTATATGAAAGAGATTTTAAAGGCTATGCAAATGTTTGTGAAAAGTTTTAATTCCGCACTACTTTTCATATGAATATATGCGATGAACGATATGAAAGGGTTTGTACAAGACCTCGGAGAGTTCAAGTATGCCGGTCCACGACCTAAGGAATGCCCTAACTTCTAGGGTATAGGTGTGGGTCATGACAGAGGGTGTAACAATACTCCCCCACTTGGGAACATTCGTCCTCGAATGACACTTCACTAAACACTTCTCTATAGGACCAACTCTAGACTAGAAGCCCATCGTATATGCATTATACCTAAACATACCTAAATCAACGAAACTTTCAATTCCAAGCTAATCACAACTACACATAATCATGTAAAGACTTGTAAAAAGGGCTCCTTATCCCCTACTTGGGAAAAGGCCATACATGTTTTGCTAACATCAATTCATTTTTATTAAGAGCAGCAAAATCAACAAAGGAAATCATAATCATAAGAAGTTCTGGAAATAAATCTTTAAAGAAGCACATACCGGAAAGGGACATAAGGAGATCACTTTGGATCACCCTTGGATTGGAGTGCATAGAACCTAGATCTTGCTTTAGGAACGTTTTCCACATCACTAGGAGCAACTTGCCTTTCTTCCCTTCCCTTAACCTTAAGATATGGACAATCTCTCACTTTGTGCCCATCCTTCCCACACCCAATACGGCAACTATTCGTGCCGGCTAGGCACTTAAAATAGTGACTCCTTCCACACTTGGGGCAAGTAGATCTGGAAGACCCACTACTCTTCTCCTTATTAACCTTAGAGGTGTTAGAAGAATCATGGCCGCAATATCTTGGCTTAGTTCTAAGACTATCTTGTCCTTCGGACTTAGCATGGGAAGACTTATCACCTTCAAACCTAGACCTCTTCTTTTCTCTAGCCCTCTCCTTCCTTAGTTTTGACTCTTCTATTTGTTGGGCAAACACCATAAGCCGTGAGATGTCCATATCATCCACAAACATTGCCGTACGACACTCTTCTTCTACTAGGTCGGACACTCCCGTCATGAACCTATTCATCAAGTCTCTAGGGTTTGTTACCAAGCTTGGAGCATACTTAGATAAAAGAGTGAACTTCAAAGCATACTCCTTAAGACTCAAATCACCTTGCTTGAGGTTTATAAGCCTTTCCAACATAGCTTCTCTCAATTCCCTAGTAAAGAACCTATCAAGGAAAGACAACTTAAAACTCTCCCACTCTATAGGACCCTCTCTCAAAGGCGTACTATCCTTCCATTATTCATACCAAATTTGGGAAACATCTTTCATTGATAGGCAGCCAATTCTACCTTTTCAATGGAATACACTCCCATGATTGCAAGAACCTTATACACCTCATTTATAAATCCATTCGGATCTTCATCAACTTTGGAGCCATAGAACTCCGGTGGATTCATTCTCAAGAACTCCCTTACTCTAGTAGCACCCATTCCTCCTATAGGATTAGTCGGAGCCACCTCTCTTCTATTATCTTGTGTCGTTAAGCTTGAGCCAACAAAGTCATAGAAGCCCTAAATTCCTCAAACATGGCATTCCCTATTGGAGTGTCATTAGGAACTTGAGGAGGAACTTGCTCTTGCACTTGGGGAGGCAATTGCTATTGAGCTTGGGGAGGAATCACTTGCTCCCCATTCCCAACTCCTTCCCTTCTTGAATTAGCCCTAATGTTATCCATAACCTACAAAATTATAGGCAAACATTAGAAAAGGGCCTACTAAAGCAAAACTCTATGGCACGACTTGAAGAATGAATAAGTGGAACTTTCCTAAGCATCTCATAGCCTCCTACTCATAGATGTGTCGCGACTCACACCGATGAATAAGACTCTACTAGACGTGGTTTTGAGTCATCCTAAGACCGTTTTCATAACCTTATGCTCCGATACCAAGCTTGTCACGACCCGCAAGTACACCCTAGAAGTTAGGGCAACTCTTGAGTCACAACACGACGTCCTCGACCTCTCGAAGGTCTTGTACAAGCCACATGACTTCATTACATAATCTCATGCATAAATGGAGGGAATTTAAAATTTTATTTAAGTATAAACCCAAAAGGTATTTCATATAAGCGGAAGCATCTCTAATAACATTGTCTAAAAAACCATCTAACTTTGAAATGAATGAAAATCTTGGGACGTAGCCCACAAAAAGTATAAAACATAAAGAAAGACATAAAGGAACATAAACATTCATCCTGGAAGCTACGAGGACTCACCACTTCTTCTCTTCTCGAAAGCCTTGGAAACTCTACCCTTCAAGCAACTCAATCTTCTCAAGACCCTACATGGACAACATGTAGGCAATATGCGTTAGTACGATACATACTAAGTATGGAAACTACCATACCAAACATAAGATATCTCAAAGTGTAAGTCAATAATAGACATAATCATAAAAGATAAAAGCATAGGCATAACATGACCATCATAAACATAATAAAGCATCATAAATCATATAAGATTTCATACTTACTTACTTGTCCTTCTTACTCAAGTGAACTATAGCTACCTCCAAGTATACTTGTGCAAGGCTAAAGTAGCATCCCATACTACTACCAAAGCAAAGTACCTCTCTTTGGTCATTCTTGATCATAATCCACTATCATAATTAAGACTTATGTTCCTCATACTAAAGAATACTATTCTCTTATGGTCATCTCAAAGTATGCTTCTGCAATGTTCATAAGGCAACCCATACTACCCTACATACTAATCCTATCTTGAAAACCATCCTTAACATGTTCACTCTCCATAGCCGCTTTATTACTTAACTTCATCTACTAAGGTTCTCTCATCTTTAGTCTACTATACTAGGAAAGGTAACTCTAGTCCAATCCTATCTTCAATCTCTTCTTCATTATTGACCCTAGGTAATACCTTGTGCAATGCACTCATGATGCCCCATAGCACCATTCATGTAAGGTACTACTTTTGGATCCTTTCTTTATTACTTCTTACTTTGGAGCCTAGCCCCTATCTTTATCTTTTGAACACTATGAGATACTTCTTTAAGTAGGTCTTAGTTCCTTAATCATATGGATCCTACGAGATACTTTTTAAGGTAAGTCTGGACCCCTTAATAATCATGAACACTACGAGATACCCCTTGGGCATGTCTAAGTTCATTCACACACTATGAACACTACGAGATACCCCTTGGGAATGTCTAAGTTAATTCATTGCTTATGAACACTACGAGATGCTTCTCAAACATGCCTAGTTCATAGGATATGGAGATCTCTATTAGGATACCTTGACTCTACTACGTGAAGGACTCCCGCCTCATGAGACCTACTTGGATAGTCTTCACAACTACTAGGTGTGGCTCTCCTTTCTACTTGGAGTGCGGACCTTTGCTAGACCATCCGTCTCACTTTGCATATCCACTTGGAGTAAAGCATATACTCCAAGGTTTACTTGTCAAGCCTTGCTCAACCTTCTCTCATGGAGGGATGTTCTAGACAATCTCTCCATGCTCAAGTGAATTCTATCACTTTCAATCAATCATCCTAAATCTTTAGCCAACACAACCATCCTAAGGTTCATTACTCATCAATTCATTCTATCTTCATTCATAAGTAGATTATTGAGCCTTTTAGCCTTAGCTTTCTTCTCACATTCTTCCATACTAGGTAAATATAGCCATAGTTCATACTTTAGGGTTCAATTCAATCAAGACCAATCCCAATTCATCAAACCTAGTCCAATTCATGCTTAGATGATTCAATCATGATTAATTAATATAGAAAGAAATCAAGTTAAGAAGAATCAACACAAAACCTTCATCAAGTCTCTAATGGTCTAAGATCACTATGATCACCCTCAAACTCAATTATCATAATTCACCATTAAAACTCCATAAAAACAGTATATAATCATCATATAAACATCATTAAATGCTACCCACTAGCTTGGGATCACAATCAAGCCTTACCTACAATGCAATCACAACCCTCTCTTGAATATGATTCTTTGGATTCACAATTGAAGGTAAAATAGGGGGGCTTCATGGATGGAAGAATCCATGAATGAATAAGCTTCACATATCTTAGATAAGGACCTAAAACCCAGCTTGAAACCTTAATCAATTCGTCCTAAAGCTGCTGCAATTTCTCTTCTTCTTCAATGGTGGTTTTGGGAGAACTTTGGGAAAGAAAGTTTTGATTTCTTATTTCTTATTGGGTATTGGGGTTTTGGCTTGGGAAAGGGGTTATATATGACCTAAAACCGTTTTTAATCAACTTACCAAGTACCCAAACTACCCCTATATCAATTGGGCACTTTTAGACAAGTCTAACTTAACTTCAATTTTCGTAATTGTCGTCGGGAAACAAATTCGCGACGCGGAGCTACTCCCGCATGATTTTTGAAAATAAATTCCGGGACATTGGAGTCCGCCTTTTGCCCGCAACACAGACTTGATTTTTAACAAAGGCCCACCAAGTCCGCGACGCGGACCTATTTCATCCATGCACATTTTGGCTACTGCTTTGGCAACTTGGTTGGCCAAGTTTGGGGTCCCTTAGTGGACCCCTATAGAGACCCTTGGGAAATCAGGCCTGGACGTTTTAACTCTATATACATGGTTTTACCTATTCAAAGTTATTCTACAAGTTTTAGACCTCATACAACACCTCCAAACCTTCACGAAACCTATGGACGTTTTACTAGTTCAATTACACTAGCTTATGAACGTCTTGGACGTTTATACCTCCAAACTCTCCCAAACTTTACACACTGCCTCTAAACAATATTATTAGTCATTTTAGGACTTAATAAACTCATAACAACAGGTTGGGCTCTAATTCAACCTAACTCATTTTGAGGGTGTAACATTTTGCAAATTCTTAAGAAAAAGAGTTTGATTTCGCTTATCTTTGTTCTTAGTTAGAGCTTCTCATCCCCCTTCTATCAATCTCTAGATTAATCTTCCCCTCGATTAACATTTTCAGTTTCGTTTTAAGGATTGTTAGTTGTTACTTGCTTGACATTTCCATGTCTCAATTGTATTTACTTTTTTCAATGATTATAATACATATCATTATTGTGCAGTAACTTGAGTTGTTACACCTACCTTGGGGTCTCAGAAGGAACTCATGCGTAAACTTCAAATTTTGAATTTACCTTTCACTTGAGTCAAGATAACTGGACACAAAATATTGTTTTTGTAGAGTACTTATCTAATTAATGATGTGTATTAGAGCCTTAGCTAATAATTAATGGAATATTAGAGTTCTTAGAGTCAAAACAATTGTTGTAATGCCACTTGAATCACAAATATATATTATTCAAACATGACATTATATATAGAGGCTGGCATGTGTTTAATTTGAAATATATATATATATATATATATATATATATATATATATATATATATATATATATATTTCAAATTAAACATAATATTATTTATTTTACACGCTAGCTAGCACTAGCCAATATTTTCAAATACTCATCACACAAGAACAAACATACAAAAACATAGATATACGTATGCATAGGACCATTGAACATCATAGATTTTCTAATTCTCGAGAAGGCGACCCTCTATATCATTCACCACACCAATGCAATAATCCAAGAGAGCAAAGGGTTCTAGGGTATCTTCAGTTTTCTTCTCGTATACAAGTGCGTATGTAATCCATTGATGTTCAGATGATGTAATAACAATGAAGGAATTATACAAATCTAACAAATTCCTTCAATCGCATTCCAGGTGATTGAATTCGTCTGACAATCGATGACTTCGATCACTGTCTTAACAAACATTTATTTTCCATATATTCATTAAAGATAAAAAAAAAATACAATAGAAGTTACCCCATGAATTTACTCCCAATTCAAATGTTCAAACTCTTTATTTTATTTTACCTCTTTTATTATTTTCATTTTAATAAAAATGATCTAATGCTCGTGAAGATTAGAATGATGACTGATGTAATTTTCTATGAAAAATACATTAAATGTTATTCAAAGTTCTTATTGTTTGATACTAAGAAAAGAAAAACATGACAATTAAAAGTGGACGGAGGGTGTATCAACACCATTAACTAACTTTTTCATGGAAAAGATTTTCTTGGATAGGAGAATTACTTTCAAAATCATAATATGAAATACACCTAAATGTGGAAAATTGATGCAATAAATATTGCGAGAAGGAGAGGAGAGAAATGTGTGTTACCTGTCGTAATATTTCCAGCTAGCAACGAACCAATTTTTCCTTTTTCAGCTTCATGAATCTCAAAATGCTTGACTCTACTAGGGCTTATGTTTGGTATTAGTGTGGAAAATATCATGAACTAAATGTCCTCCACACTTCACTTCCAATGAAACAATCAACTTACCTTTTACGTCCATATTTTCTTTTACAAGTAATATCAATGAGTTGCGAGAGGCAAGTGGTAAGAAAATGTATAAAACTTGTGCTTCTTATACAGATTTTAATTAATGTAAGAAGCTAATCAATAAAATATATTATCCACCACATATGTATATCACATAGTGGTGGTGTTAATTAAATTGTGCATAAGTAGGTTTTAGTTTAGTTATAGATTTATTATGTTATTTTACCATGATAATTGAAATATGGTAACAATACAATTATAAATAATCAAGTATATTTATTTTTATGTAACCATATTCTAATTTTCTTCTTTATTGATGGTGATCAGTTGTGGTATCAGTTTTGCTTCTTTTTCGATCAAATCTCGATTTCATTTTGCTAACTTCTCCCAATCGTAGAGCCTGATCGGCCTAACTATTTTAATTTCCTGCCCCAAGCCTCTCACTTAGTTTTGTTCTTCTTTCTCATGTACTTTCACTTGAATGAAGACACTCGATTAACCCGACTTTCCCAAAAGCCCCCACTGGCCCTTATCTTTCACGACTCAAGATTAGTTATTCCTATAAAAATAACTACCCTAAAAATCATCTTTGCCAAACAAGTTAATAAGGTCACGGAAAAAAATAGAGAGCTGAAAAATTATATGCATAACGAAGTATACAAAAATCACACTGCTTTCATACATAATAGATAACCAATATATGTTTATGCTAGAACACATAAACTTGGTGAAATTTAATGAAGAAATTACCTTGAAGACTGAGAAGATACCTTCAAGTGAATCCACATGGTATACAACAGTTCAGTCGTCTTCTACAGTGATCCCACGTTTACATTCGAACTCTCTCAATACTTAGTGGGCAAGTATCATATAGAAAACTGATTCTTTTTTGCTAGGTTAGAAAAATTTCTAATCCAAAAAGGAGGAAAAAATGCATTAAAAATAAGCATTATTGAAGTACATAAAAATGGTTAAGTCATATGCGGCCCTTAATGTTTTTCCACATATTTCATTTAGACACTTCAACGTAGCCTCATACCTATTAAATACTTAAATCTAAATAAATTTATACATATTTGACAAAAAATAATAAATAAAAATATAAATATGTGTGGACCTCAAACACCTCAAACACATAAACAAACCAAATGGACCAATGAAATGATTATACGTGTCGATTGGATTAATTTTTTAAAAAACTTTATTGAATTATTTCAAAAGGATTGAATTTTAAAAAGAAAAACTATTATTTTAATTAACCCATCCCCCCCCCCTCCTTCTTCATCTTCTCTATCATAACTAGGGGTGTGCACTATTCGAATTAAATCAAATAACCAAATCAAATCGAATTTTTATTTGGATTGATTTTTTGGTTTTTTCGGATAGGTTTTGAATTAATAAATTACTTTGTTTGATTATATCTATATAATTTTAGGTTTAGAATCAAGTTGGAGTTAACCACTTTTGTCCCTTTTTGGTTATTGACTTTCATGATGATAACATCTATATTTTATGTTTGAATTACATCTATAATAGGTATACTTATAAGTATTGTGCTTTAAGTTTTACTTATGATTTATATTAGAAAGTATATTTAAAGGATTAACTATTATTACTTTGGTTATGCTATTAATTATGACATAAACGAATAACCAAATCAAAAAAGCCAAACCGAATAGAAGAAAACCAAACCAAATTAAATTTATTTTGGATCGATTTGGGTTACTCTTTTACAAAACCAAAAATTGAAAAAATCCAAACCGAATAGTGCAAAATCAAACCGAAAATCGAATGCACACCCCATACCCTTTTTCATTGGAGGGCAAAAGACGTTCCTTCTTTTTTTTTCTTCCTTTTTTTAATTAATTAGTTAATTTATTTATTTAGGTGTATAAGTCGGAAAGAAGAAAAAGTATTTTAAATTGATTTATTAGGAGAGGGATGTACACGTTTTTTGCCATGTCATCCTTTTGTGTCTACTTGGCATCACTTTTAAACAAATAAGACGTTAGTTGAGGTGTTCAAGTGAATTATGCAGACTACTTTAAGTGGCTATAAATGGCTTAAGCCATTTTTAACTATTCCATCCAATGAGAAAATCACAATATTTCTTGACATATATATGTCACAGTCTAATCAAAACAAACCACGGTTAATTGGATTCTTTTATTGATTTGATTTGACTTTTCAGTATGATACTACGATTTTTTTATTTTATTTAAACACCTTTATGCCTAGACTCAAATTTATAGGGTTATTCCTTTGCAATAGGAGTAACCCTATAAACTATAAGCTCTACTCTTATTTCTTTTGCTTGTGAGTTGTATCTATGAAACATCAAAATATTCAATGTAGGGGTCCATGTTGAATTGATCATTACTAGCCTTTTATTTTTTGGCTATTAATGTCTTCAATTTGTTGAGTCTTATCTTCATGTTATTAATGATAAGTTGTACATAGTGGCCGAAGAATTAGTTTAAAAGGAAGTGAGATAACACTGCTAACGTTGATGGTATTCTTACTTTTTCATCTCTTTATCTTTTAGGAGGTGTTGTTTTTCTTTGAAGGGTGTATCTAAAATAAAAATATTATATATTTAATTGTAAAAATATTGTTAAGTCATGAAATTTGTGTTTAACAAAATTGTAAATAATATAGAAAGATTGAATAGAGACCCCCCCCCCTAACCCCCCTAATATTAAGTCGCATTTTGGCTACCAAAACATACAAACAAAAAAAAAGCAAAGTCTAAATCTACCTAACTGATGATATATAAAGCAATCATATATATATATATATATATATATATATATATATATATATATATATATATATATATATATATGTATGTATGTATGTATATGTGTGTATATATATGTATATGTATGTATATGTATGTGTATATATGTATATGTATGTATATGTATATGTAACATTTTAACAATATTGTTGCTTCAATGAAGCAAAAATGATTTTATACACCTCCCACTCAAGGCTTTTTAGGTGCTTGAAGGATTTCTGACTTTGGCAAAGTTGACGATTCAGGCTTATGAATGACAAGAATCTCATGTTTTGGCAATGGTGGAAGATCAGACTTTGGTAGTGTTGGGATTTCAGGCAATTCTAGCTTTGGTAGAGTTGGTAGTTTGGGTTTTGGGATTTCAGGAAATAATTTGGGCTTAGGCAAAGTTGGGATTTCAGGTAAATGTGGTAATTCAGACCTTGATAGAGTTGATGGATCGAGTTTTGGAATTTCAGGATATAATTTGGGCTTAGGCAAAATTAAGATTTCAGGTAAATGTGGCAATTCAGGCCTTGATAGAGTTGATAGCTCGACTTTTGGAATTTCAGGAAATAATTTGGGCTTAGGCAAAGTTGGGATTTCAGGTAAATGTGGCAATTCAGGCCTTCACGGAGTTGGTAGCCCGGGTTTTGGAATTTCAGGGAATTCAGGATTAGCCAAAGTTGGAATTTCAGGTAAATGTGAAAAAGTTACTTCAAGAAGATGGTCGCGTCTGCTAGATTTATGTAGTTGTTTGTTAAAAATAAAGTGACAAATAATAACAAGTAAAAAGATGGGTTGTAGTGATTATACGCCATTGTTGAAAGGTGATAAATGCTTCAAGACTAGTAATTTATGTTTTGGTTGACTATGTTAATATTCTTTATCTTTCACTTCAAACAAGTTTATTATATGTGTAGTTATGAAAAATTAAAATTGATTAGTTCATCTTCTTAACAATAACCTCCTAATTTAATCTGACTATATATTTCCTTGTGTAACATATTCCAGCACATATTTTATGTAGATATTCCTACAAGGTCAACACACAAGAAAAGTCACCCTCCATAGATAATCTAAAATTAGACAAAGGTTCTGTTGAATAAAGTATATATACATATATATATATATATATGTATATATATATATACATATATATATATATATATATATATATACATATATATTATCTTCAAACAAAAATTATTTATTTTGCATGCTAGCTAGGACTAGCCAATATTTTCAAATACTCATCACACAAGAACAAACATACAAATACATAGATATATGTATGCATAGGACCATTGAACATCATATATTTTCTAATTCTTGAGTAGGTGAACCTCTGTATCCTTGATCACACCAATGTAATAATCCAAGATAGCTAGGGGTTCTGGGGTATCTTCAGTTTTTTTCTTGTACACAAGTGTATATGTAATCCGCTGATGTTCAGATGATATAATATATAACAGTGAAGGAATCATGCAAATCTAACAATTTTCCTTCAATCGTATTTCAAGTGATTGAATTCTTCTGAGGATCGATGGCTTCAATCACAATCTTAGAAAACATTTCTTTTTCATCTATTCATTAAAGATCAGAAAATATAATAGATGCTACTCCCAATTCAAATGTCCAAATTCATTATTTTATTTCCACTCTTTTATTATTTTCATTTTAATAAAAATGATCTAATGCTCGTGAAGATTAGAATGATGGCTGAAGTAGTTTTCTATGAAAAAATACATTAAATGTTATTCAAAGTTCTTATCGTTTGACTCTAAGAAAAGCAAAACATGACAATTAAAAGTGGACGGAGGGAGTAATCAACAGAATTAATTAACTAACTTTCATTTTCTTGGAAATGATTTTCTTGGATAGGAGAATTACTTATAAGAATATGAAATACATCTAAATGCAAAACTGATGCAATAAATGTTGCGAGAAAGAGAGGAGAGAAATGTGTTGTACCTTCGTGATATTTCCAGCTAGCAATCGAACAAATTTTTCCTTTTTCCCCTTCATGAATCTCAAAATGTTTGATTCTACTAGGGCTTATGTTGGGTAGATGATGGGTATTAGTGTGGAAAATATCATGAACCGAATGTCCACAGTAATATCATGCAAAAATTTAAATAACTAGGAAGAAGCTTAAATTTGGAAATAGTTATTTTTGGAAAGAATTAAAATTTGGAAATTTAGTTAAGTTGGGAAAAGTGAGTTTTTGGACGATTTCAAACGACCATAACTTCTAGTTCATGGTGATTTAGGTATTCTTACAGATATGGTTAGAAATCCCTTGGGATAATCTTTCCAACGTTGCGAAGTTTGGGCGATTTCGAGTTCGGATGAGTGAGTTATGCCCTTTGGAAGTTGGGTTGTTGGAATAAGTAAAGTCCAATCCGGATTTTTAAGGGGTAGTTTGGTATTTTCCTTACCCAACTTAATTAATTTATTATTGGTAATATTTTTGGGGCTAAACTGACTGGGTTCAATTTACGCTTTTGAAAAATATATAGTTAGGGTTTTTGGAGAAAGAAAGCAAGAGAAAAGAGAATAGGAAAAGCAAGATTCATCATTTCCAAATGATTTGATTGCGGATTTCTTTAGGAATTTGATCCCACCAGGTACGTGAGTCTCTGATAGCGTTGGCTTTGCTCACCCACGCGTCAAACATGTTTAATTCATTCAAATTCGTCCTAAAAGAGTTGGAAAATTGATGTTCTTGACATGTATTCTTCAATACGAATGTTGTTATTGAATTAGGATGAATCGACAAGTTTATGAGATCCTTACATTGAGTTTTAGGGTTTCTTTGAGTTAGTTTCTTGAGTATACATATTGGGCATCGGTATTTAAAACTAATTTAAGGAAGATAATCGAATTTTGGTGGATTGGGGATGAAAAATGAAGAAGGAAAAAGTCGAGTAGTGTCCCTAAAATAAGTCCACGTCGCGTACTTGTTCCCTAGAGAACAAAAATTTATTCCACGTCGCAGAGAGGACACAGACTCCTCTGTCTTCAAATTTAGTTTCGCGAATAATTATTTAGGAACATCTCAACATCGCAAACTTGTTCCAAGATGGTGATTCGTTTTCTCAAGTTAAGCTATTCCAAATCATTCCTAAAGATCAAGAGACCTTTCCTATCACAAATCAAAATCCTTGAATCCATAATTCAAATTCAAGGAAAGTTAAGAGTAAATTCAAGTAAAGTTAAGGGTCAAGTCAAGTGAAGTTCATAAGAGTTTTCAAGGATCTTTTATCAATGTTTAATGAAGACTCCAGATTTAAGTTAAGTAAAGAGTAAAGAGTTGAGTTCATTTCTTGAAAGTTTATAAGGGAACTAATTATTCTCTAAGAATTTGTAAATATCTTCATATTTAGATTTTCAAAAGAGCCATTGAGTTATTTTTTCAGTAAAGAGAAAACTATGATTTCCAAAAGAGCTTTTAAGCTAAGTTTGAGCAATTATCTCAAACCAAAGAAGAAGTTGTTTTAATCACATATGAGCTAAATATATTGTTGGAGTAGTATTGAACTGATATGGGGACGCGAGTTCATATTAATTCAAGCCCTCATAAACCATGTAGCCATCATGGGCAGAGAAAGGATCACAGTTTTTAAATGATTTCTTAGTGCTTTTTAGCATAGACTAGTGGATCCACTTAGTAGTTAAGGTACTATATTGATGACAAGGTATAGGATGATCCTTTGTAACGTGAGGTAAAGCTTTGTACCATCATTTAGGCTCATAGTGATGGTTGTCGGTTAGAGAACCTCCCACAAAAGTTATTGTAATTTTATATACATCATTTTATTGTATTTTACATATCAGAGTTATATTGTATTCCTTATATGCACAGAATTAACATCATGTCTTTAAAAAAACTTTTCTTTATATTGCATTTGATTGAAACTGATTTATGATGAAATGAGTTTAGCAAAGTATTCTTGAGTTGAGAAGATCCAGGTATGTATTTCTTTCAGAATCTCTTTCAAGACTATGTCTTTTAGCATTCCACCTTGCATACTTGTAAATTCAATGTATTGATGCCAGTTTGTATGCATCGTATTATGATGCAAACGCAAGTAACCAGGATCAACATCTACCGCTTCGTTCATCCATCTTGAGCATTCAGAGTCTGTTGGTGATCCTTCTTGCATTCCGGAGGACTCTTTACTTTCTTTTCTAATTTTGTCCATTACGATGTTGTGGGGTTTGTCCCAACATCCATCTTAATCATGTTAGAGGCTTCATAGACAGTTAGATGTTAGTCATTTGGGTCTTTGCATTATCATTTCTATTTTTAAGACTTGGGTTACCATTTTTGTCCAAGTTGAATGTTTAACTTTTTATAACATTCCCAGTTATTTTAATATTCAATTCAGTTAATTTCGTTGATCGTTATAGATATGAATATTGTCTTCCGCCGAGTTAAGTAAGCCAGGACAAGGGTTCGCTTGGGGCCAGTAATGGTCTTCGAGTTCCAGCCACGTCCCGGGTGTAGACTCGAGGCGTGACAAACTTGGTATCATATCATTGAGTTCAAGAGTCCTAGGGAGTCTATGAAGTCGTGTCTGTAGAGTCCTAGTTATCGTTGTGAAGCGCGCTACATTTATAATTAGGAGGCTGGAACATTTAGGAATTTCTTCACTTCTTTCATATTCCTTTCGTGTGTTAGAGCTTGATCTCTAAAACATTTTTCTCTAATTCGTGCTTGCGCGTGTTTTAAGATCACCATGCCTACACGAAGAGCAGTCAGAGGTTGTCCAGCGAGGAGAAATGTTGAACCACAAGAGCAAGGGGTACCTAATGCACCAAACGTGCAACCTCAAAGAGAAGTCACCAATGCGGAAGTTCGTGAGGCTATCCGGATGTTGAGCCAAGCTGTGACTAACCAGGTTGGGCAGCAGAGAGGAGCTCAACACGAAGAGGCTAATACTTTGAGGATTCGTGAGTTCTTGAGGATGAATATCCCAGGTTTTAGTGGTTCGAGCACTGCAGAGTACCCGAAGAACTTCATGGAGGAACTGAAAAAGGTGTTCGATGTGATGCATGTTGATGATACTGTAGGAGTCGAGCTAGCTGCATATCAGATGAAGGGTGTTGCTAGAACGTGGTTTGATCAGTGGAAAGAGGGTAGAGACCACCTGCCAGTTGGGCCTGTTTTGAGGAAGATATCTTGGGGCATTTTTTTCTCCGAGAACTGAAAGAGGCCAAAGTACGTGATTTCCTCACTCTTAATAAGGATTCTTTAAGTGTGCATGAGTATGGGTTGAAGTTCACCCAACTATCTCGTTATGCTCCGAAAATGGTTAAGGACATAAGGAGTAGAATGAGTTTGTTTGTTGTTGGGTTAGGTCGTCTATCAAGCAAAGAGGGTCGGGCAGCAATGCTTATTAGAGACATGGATATTTCGAGGTTGATAATCGTATTATGATGCAAACACATGTAACCAAGATCAACATCCAGCGCTTCGTTGATCCAGCTTGCACATTCAGAATCTGTTGGTGAGCCATCTTGCATTTCTAAGGACTCTTTATTTTCTTTTCTAATTTATTCCATTACAATGTTGTGGGGTTTGTCCCAACATCCATCTTAATCATGTTAGAGGCTTCATAGACAGTTAGATGTTAGTCATTTGGGTCTTTGCATTATTATTTCTATTATTATGACTTGGGTTGCCATTTTTGACCAAGTTGAATGTTTAACATTTTAATACATTCCCAGTTATTTTAATATTCAGTTCAGTTAATTTCATTGATCGTTATAGATATGAATATTCTCTTCCGATGAGTTAAGTAAATCAGGACAAGGGTTCGTTTGGGGCCAGCAATGATCTTCGAGTGTCAGTCACGTTCAGGGTGTACACTCGGGGTGTGGCAAACTTCGTATCAGATCATAGAGTTCAAAAGTCCTAGGGAGTCTATGAAGCCGTGTCTGTAGAGTCCTAGTTATCGTTACGAAGAACGCTATATTTATAATTAGAAGGCTGCAACATTTAGGAATTTCTTCACTTCTTTCATATTCCTTTCGTGTGTTAGAGCTTGATCTCTAAAAAGTTTCTCTCTAATTCGTGCTTGCGCGTGTTTTCAGATAACTATGCCTCCACGAAGAGTAGTCAAAGGTTGTCGAGCGAGGAGAAATGTTGAACCACAAGAGCAAGGGGTACATAATACACCAAACGTGCAACCTCATGGAGAAGTCACCAATGCGGAATTTCGTGAGGCTATCTTGGATGTTGAGACAAGCTATGACTAACTAGGTTGGGAAGCAGAGAGGAGCTCGACATGAAGAGGCTAATACTTTGAGGATTCATGATTTCTTGAGGATAAATACCCTAGGTTTCAGTGGTTCGAGCATTTTAGAGGACCCAAAGAACTGCATTGAGGAAGTGAAAAGGTGTTTGATGTGATGCATGTTGTTGATACTGCGAGAGTTGAGCTAGCTGCATATCAGATGAAGGATGTTGCTAGAACTTGGTTTGATCAGTGGAAAGAGGGTAGAGATAAGGACGCACCACCTGCGAGTTGGGCCTGTTTTGAGGAACATATCTTGGGGCGTTTCTTTCCCCGAGAACTGAAAGAGGCCAAAGTACGTGAGTTCCTCACACTTAAGAAGGATTCTTTAAGTGTTCATGAATATGGATTGAAGTTCACCCTGTTAGGATCTAGTTCACACACACACACTTTTCTGATGAAGAACACAAGAACTTTTGGAGAGAAGAAGATAAGAGATCTAGAGAGAGAAAGAGAGAGAATTTCGTGGAGAGAGAATTTCGTGGTAAAACCCCGTGAGTAAACTTCCACGGCGGTGCGGTATATATATATATATTAATAAATTAGAGTATTTTTTTGTTACAGAGAATAAATGGAGAATAAATAGTACAGCCTAAATGGAGAACCCCCACTTCGGATGGAGGGCTCCCGCCACCCATACCCCCTGGCAACATTAATATATATGACAGTACATCAACTATTAATCAGGCTCCACAACCTAACAATTCTCCCACTTGGAGACTGATTCAGTCATCCAAAAAAAAAAAACATTCTCAAAAAAAATCTCTTCATCATCAACATCTTTACCGCACCGCAACATCTGTAGCAACAACTACAGAAGACCAACTGAGGTTTTGCATAACCCCAGTTTCCCAACATCAACACATTTCGTCAACATGTCTGTCGGGTTCTTTGCACCCTCTATCTTCTCCAAACACATATCACCATCCTCTACTGCTCTGCGAGTGAAATGGTACCGCCTTCTGATGTGCTTTGTCTTCGAATGATAGACTGGATTTTTCACCAACTGTATGGCAGTCTGGCTATCTGAGTAAAGAATCTTCTCGCTCTGCTTCTTGCCCAGTTACTCCAGATAATCTGCCAGCCAATCATCTCTTTCCCAGCTTCAGCTATTGCCACATACTCAGCTTCAGTAGATGAAAGAGAAACACACTTTTGAAGTCTGGACATCCAGATCACTGCTGTTCCACCTATGGTGTAAATGTACCTGGATGTACTCTTGCTCAAGTCAACATCTCCACCAAGATCAGCATCCACAAAACCCTGTAGAGTCACCTTGCCTTTGCCAAAACAGAGTGAAGTACTGGATGTACCTCTCATATATCTCAGAAGCCACTTCACAGCTTCCCAATGCTCTTTCCCCGGGTTTGCCATGTACCTGCTAACAACTCCCACTGCATGTGCTATATCAGGTCTTGTGCAGACCATAGCATACATCAAACTCCCAACTGCTGAAGCATATGGAACAAGTGCCATATGCTCACGCTCCTCGGCTGTCTTGGGTGACTGCTCCTTTGACAATTTAGAGTGATTTGCCAATGGAGTAGTTCTGGGTTTAGCATCATTAACCCTGAATCTTCTAAACACCTTCTCAATGTACAACTCCTGAGATAGATTTAAAGTGCAAGCAGATCTATCCCGAGAAATCCTCATCCCCAGAATCTGCTTCGCTGGACCCAAATCTTTCATCTCAAACGCTGCAGACAACCTTGTCTTCAAATTGTTAATCTCCCTCATACTAGATCCTGCAATCAACATATCATCCACATACAAGAGTAGAAAGACATATGAATTAGTGTATTTCTTGAAGTAACAACACGGATCCTTTTCAGCTTTGCAGAATCCACTCTTGATCATGAAGGAGTCAAACTTCTTGTACCACTGCCTTGGTGCTTGCTTTAGTCCATACAAGCTCCTGGTGAGCTTGCACACCATGTGTTCCTTGCCTGGAACCACAAATCCTTCCGGTTGTTGCATATAGATCTCTTTGTCCAGATCTCCATGTAAAAACGCTGTTTTTACATCCATGTGCTCTAGATGCAAATTCTCGATGCAACAATACTCAACAGAATTCGAATAGAGGTTAACTTCACAACAGGAGAGAATATTTCAGCATAATCAATACCTTTCCTTTGTGAATATCCTTTAACCACTAAACGAGCCTTGAACCTTCTTTTGCCATCTGGTTCAGTCTTGATTCTGAACACCCACTTGTTCAGCAAAGCTCTCTTACCTGCAGGTAACTCAGTCAACACCCATGTGTCGTTCTCCTCAAGTGACCTCATCTCATCATCCATGGCTTGCTCCCACTTGATCGAATCCTCCATCTGTAGGGCCTCATCAAAAGACTCTGGTTCCCCCTGATCAGTCAGCAATAGATAGTGCAATGAAGGTGAATACCTATCTGGTGCCCTGACGGTTCTGGATGATCTCCTTAACACCTGCTCATGTGTAGCATGCTCCACTTCAAATTCTTCAGTAAGAGTTGGTTCAGTATCTTCTTCGACATCTTTGGGGTTACTCGTCTCCAACTCAACCTCAACTCCCACTTGCTTTGTAATCTCAAGAACCTTCTTCTCTCTGTCCTTGTACAGGACAGACTCATCAAATGTCACGTCACAATGTCTCTGGATCTTTCTGTTCTTTTCATCCCAAAACCTGTAACCAAACAAATCAGAACCATAGCCTATGAAGTAACACTTCACAGCCTTGGCATCAAGCTTGTCTCTCTTTTCTGGATCAACATGAACATAAGCAGTGCAACCAAAAGTCCTCAAGTGTGAGTACTTGAGTTCTTTTTCTGTCCATACCTCCTCTGGAATCTTGAACCCTAAAGGAACTGATGGTCCCCTGTTGATCAAGTATGCAGCTGTGCTCACAGCATCCGCCCAAAATGTTTTGGGCAGCCCACAGTGTATCCTCATACTCCTCGCACGCTCATTCAATGTTCTGTTCATCCTCTCAGCAATTCCATTCTGCCTTGCCTTACCAGGAACTGTTCTCATCAATCTGATTCCCTCAGCTGCACAGAATTCCTTGAACTCTGATTTGTCATACTCTCCTCCATTATCAGACCTTAGGAATTTGACTTTCAAACCTGTCTGATTCTCAACTTCAGCTTTCCACTTCTTGAAGGTTGCAAACACATCTGACTTATGCTTCAAGAAGTAAACCCATACCTTCCTGCTGGAATCATCAATGAAGGTAACATAGAATCTGGATCCTCCAAGTGATGATACTGGAGATGGTCCCCAAACATCTGTATGGACCATTTCCAACCGCACTTTCTTTGTCTCTCTAGGAGTCTTTGTGAAGCTTACTCTTTTCTGTTTGCCCATAACACAGCTCTCGCAAAGACCCATATCAACAGACTTCAGACCCTCTAATGCTCCTTTTGCAACCAGCATCTTCATTCTTTTAGCACTCATGTGTCCAAGTCTGTTGTGCCACAGACATGAACCGGAAGCACCTTCAGTAACAACGGCCATGTTAATACACCCATCAGTGGTGTACAAGGTTCCAGATTTGGTGCCACGAGCTACTACCAGAGCACCTTTCACAATCTTTCACGAACCTTTCCCAAACTCTACTGCATATCCCGTGCTATCCAACTGACCAACAGAGATCAGTTTTTTCTTGAGGCCAGGAATATATCTGACATCCTCCAATGTCCACTGGTTTCCCGAGGTGGTCTTTATGCAAACATTCCCCTTTCCTTCAATCTCTAAGGCTTTATTGTCAGCAAGATATACCTTTCTAAAATTTCCAGATTTGAAATTTTGGAACAACTCCTTGCTTGGAGACGAATGGAAAGATGCACCAGAATCCAAAATCCAAGATTCAACCGAGCTATTCACACTAAGGATTAGAGCATCCCCAATGTCCTCTGCTGAATTCACAGAATTATTGTCATCTCCAAATTTCTGATTTTGTTTCTTCTTTGGCTTTGTACAGCTCGTCCGAAAGTGCCCTTTTTCTCCACAGTTCCAACAAGTCACGTTTGATCTGTTCGGGGATTTTCATCGATTCTTTGATTTTGATCGACCATGTTGATTTTGGCCTTTCGTCTTACTTCTCCCCCTTCGGTCAACGCTGAGAGCACTGCCGGATGAGTCTCCCACTTCTCATTTGCGAATACTTTCGCTAAGAACAACATCACGGATTTCATCAAACTTTAGTTTCTCAGATCCACGGGAACTGCTAATCGCAGCAACAACAGTATCCCAAGACTGGGGCAGAGATGACATCAAAATCAACGCCTTAATTTCATCTTTGAAATTAATATCCACAGAATTGAGTTGACTCACAATCATATTAAACTCATTTATATGATCAGAAACGGATCCATTTCAGACATCTGTAAATTGAACAATCTACGCATCAAATATACCTTGTTCATAGCCGATGGTTTTTCATACATGTTTGACAGTGCCTTCAACAGACCGGACGTGGTTTTCTCCTTCACGATGTTGAACGCCACGTTTCTTGACAAAGTCAACCGGATCAACCCAAGAGCTTGGCGATCCTTGAGCTTCCACTTCTCCTCCGTCATGGATTCCGGCATCACCCCGGTCAACGGTTCGTGAAGACCTTTGTGGTACAGATAATCTTTGATCTACATCTTCCAGAAACTGAAATCGGATCCATCAAACTTCTCGATTCCAAGCTTCGAACTATCCATCTTCAGTGATCGTGTTGAATCAACCTTGCTCTGATACCAGTTGTTAGGATCTAGTTCACACACACACACTTTTCTAATGAAGAACACAAGAACTTTTGGAGAGAAGAAGATAAGAGATCTAGAGAATTTCGTGGAGAGAGAATTTCGTGGTAAAACTCCGTGAGTAAACATCCACGGCGGTGCGGTATATATATATATTAATAAATCAGAGTATTTTTTTGTTATAGAGAATAAATAGAGAATAAATAGTACAGCCTAAAATGGGTCGGGGAGCTGCCCCGAACCCCCCCTTTGGATGGGGGGCTCCCGCCCCCCATACCCCCTGCCAACATTAATATATATGACAGTACATCAAATATTAATCAGGCTCCACAACCTAACACACCCAACCATCTTGTTATGCTCCGAAAATGGTTAGGGACATGAGGAGTAGAATGATTTTGTTTGTTGTTGGGTTAGGCCGTCTATCAAGCAAAAAGGGTCGGGCAACAATTCTTATTAGAGACATGGACATTTCGAGGTTGATGATCTATGTGCAGCAGGTAGAGGAAGAGAAGCTGAGAGATAGAGAGGAGTTCGAGAACAAGAAGGCTAAGACAGAGAATGAGTCCGAAAGCAGAAGAATAGTGCTCACCGGTCATCGTTCCAATAGAAACAAAAGGGACCTGCAAAATCATCTGCTAGTGCACCTGCGCCCAGAAACAAACGTGAGTATCATAGCCAGAATTCGCAGAACTTCATAGCTAGAACAGCACAGTCTTAATGTAGTGTGCCACAAGAAGGTAATTGGGTTTCTGTATGTGCTAGCTGTGGTAGACACCACTCAGGTAAGTGTCGTGATGGGCAGACATGTTGCTACAAGTGCGGTCAAAAAGGTCACTTCATGAGAGAGTGTCCTAAGAATAAGCAAGGTGATTGAAATCCGGACAATAGAGGCCAATCTTCATCAGTTGCTCCACCAGACAGGTCTGCACCTAGAGGAGCTACTTCCAGTACTGGCGGAGGAGCAAATCACCTCTATACAATCACAAGTCGCCAGATATTGAGTCTTCAAGTTTCTCACCCCTAGACCTCCAGCTTGTTTATTCCCAATCAAGTCTTCCCATCTAACCAGGTGATTTTTTTTGTTTCACTGTTGCCTTCTCATAGAAAGTTTCTTCTTAGAGCGTCCAGTCTATCAGTTACAGAAATAGGAAAAAGGGACATCATATAAGTAGGCATAGAATCCGAGACACTATTATTAAGTGTTAGTCTTCCCCCTAGGGAAAGATATTGGCTCTTCCTATCCACCAATCTTCTTTCACACTTTTCAATCACCCCATTCCAAATACCTATACACCTGCTTTTAGCTCCCAGAGGCATCCCCAAAAGGCACCTAATAAGTCTACAAGTTAATCTACTTCCTCTATTCAATTCTCTTTACACCACCAAAATAGAGAGACTCTGCAGTCATAAATTTGTAACTTCTTCCCCAGAACAGAAAAGTTGCTTCTACTTTTGTGTGTCAAAATTCAAATGAGCAGGTTGGGTTAAATTTGGGCAAGTCAAAACGAGTTAGTTAATAAACAGATAGTAATCTAACCAGCACAAAATTTATTTGGGTCAAAATGTGTTAGGTCAAGATGGATTGAATTGTGGGTCATAACCCAACCCGTAGAATCTTTGATTGGATGTGGTGAAAATAAACTCTATGACTAGTAAAGTTTGAAGTGTATTACCTGTGTTTATTAAATGCTTTGGGTTTGAATAGGAAAATGTCTATTCTTCATTCTCAATACTATCATATGTGATGCACATCCCTGCAATATAGACCAAATATAAAAATCCGGTTAGATACTCCTCACTCTATAATAAAAATAATCTGAATCAGTAGTTTCCATGAACTTCTCTGTTCCTATTGACCTTTAAGAAAAAACATTTTGCATATGATCTTAGAATTCTGAAGAGGAGCTATATCAATGTGCTTCTCACTTTTCACCTGAATGGCAACTTTGTCCCTTTCCTTTTGCTTCCCTTATTTTCCTCTTACAATGTGAATCAGTGAGTGTTACATGGGTGAACTCATTGGCAGAAGCTGGTTTCAGTGGTTTATCAATCTGGTTTTAGGAGTGAAAAGCTAGACCTCAGTCTTTCCATTACGTAGAAGCTGCATTTCTTACATAGTTAAATAAGAAAAACTATGTTTACTCAGAATAGGTCTCTTTGTGCGTATTTACACACACACACACACCATGATTTACTCAGAAATTATCTGTTTACGGGAGACTATGTGTGATGCTAATTTTATTTGGAGTGGTGCCTTGTACAGGAGGTTGCGCGTTAGTGTTGAACGTGACATGGGAGGAACTACTGCTGCTCCTAAACCATACACTACTTTGTTCCATATTGGATTAGCAACGACTCATTCTTATATTTGGCTTATCAAGTTGTGGAAATTGAACCGTTGGAAAGCTGAGATGTAGATTCACTTTCTCTTTCCATAGCTATCAAATCAGCTAAACTAGCACTGAAAAATCCCCCTACTTCAGTGAGTAGACAGATTGGTGCAAGGAAAAACATTCACGTACTTGAAGTTATTGAAGATTCGACTCCAACTCCCAGCATGCTTTCTCCACAACACTATGTTGTCCGTGGTTGTGTCATGCTGTTTTCATCGCGTAATGATGCCTATCTTTCGTCCCAGGTGGGCATCGCTGTTGCTCTACAAAATTCTGAGAACTTCAGTTCTGGAATATCTCTTCCTGAGCTGGAAAAGAAGGTAACATGGATAAAGATTGGTTTATTCACAATGGATCATGGCACTCAATAAACTTGGATTTCCTTCAGCAACGTGAGGCCTTTCGTTGGTGCTGCGCATGACTTCAGACAGAACAAAAGGTATCCTCAATTGTTGTAACTCCTTCTCATATTAACTGGGTGAGTTTTCCCTCGTGAATATAATATAGTAGCTTATTTGAGTTGTCAAGTATCCCCTGCACTTGACATACAACTACATTGAGATCATTTGTTTTTATTTGTATGAATTTACAGCACGCAAGTCTTTTCTACTAGTTTGCTAATCCACAGTACCCTTTGAGACTTTGGGTATATGAATTAATAAATTTATGTATTTATTAAAATTAAAGATATGCCTAGACTTTGTTTGTGACTTCTGGCACTAAATTAGTCACAGAAAAGTCAAAGCAAAACTACGATCATGTCCATCATTAAGTAATGTTGATAAATACACCGTTACCATTCTGAAAAATAAGACTATGCTAAAGTAGGATTTGCCTTTGGCTTTAAAAAGGCCAACATTAAAGTAGGAAAATTTTCTTGATGGATATGATTGGAGCCCACCATTTAGTATTGATAGTGAAGGTGTTATGTGTATTTGCTTGATAAATCAGACCTCTCAAGGTTGAAACAAAAAGTTCCGTCTATGAAGTTATACTTCGCCCCAATTCCTTCACCAGTCCTTACAGGTTTGACTGTCATCACATACTTCAGTTGTGATGCTTCTTCGATTTGGGGTTGACATTTACTCCTTGAGTTCATGTGTCATTAATTTCTTCTGATTTTAGGTGTTTGTATTGTACTTCATTCTAGTGAGATAGCACCATCATGTTTGGTGTTGTCTTCAATAGCCTTACTTTTTCTAAGCTTGAGATAGAATGTCGCCAGTGATAGAGATACCAACGCCTGTAAATCTTGACTCTTTTTCTTTCCATACTTGGGGAACTTTTATAAATTGTATTTTAGTACCATCATGTTGGATGATCTCAGAGATTTTCTTATCTTTCCCTTTTTTTGTTTTTAACAGCAACCAATAATTTTTGATACTCTGTTTAAACTGTCATTTGTATAAAGTTCCTTGGTTAATCTAGAGTAGAGATATGAACCAAGTGCTTTGAACATTAGAACTGGAGAGTGCTGCTTTATTCATTATGATGAAGAGGCATGCCATTCTTTTTATCACATGTGTCCTTTGTCATTTATTAAATGGCAGCCAGGAATTAGGACAGTTAGAGTTGACCATTGACTTCTTCTGACATTTTATCTTTCTTTACTTTCAGTACATTAAAGATTATCAGATTGGAATGAATCGCTCATTGTTTTTTCCTATACGTTTCCGGCAAGTGGATGGTTCTAACGATTGTTGAAAGTTGTGATTGATGGATCTGATCCGGCTACATCACTGACTTATGACTTATAATATTAACGAGATATTTGATCATCACCCCATCCATGTTTCTGGAGGACCAAAGAAAGCTTTACTGCTATAGAATGTATATAGACTTAAATCTAATAATATACATAGTTATAATTAGGTAGCAGATTTATAGGAATCACTGCAGACTCATACGAATCAATCTTAAAATCGTTCCTTACTTAGAACCTAATGTACTCTATTTATTCACTGCTAAACTATTGCAATAAGATAAGATTTTCCATTGAATTACATGGTATTAGAGCTTATTGGCTCGTGTCGTTTTGGTTGTGTTATGGAAGAAGTTTGGATTTCTAATCCACTGATTTAGAGTGGTCAATCTGTTTCACTGCCACCACAGAAGGAGGTGGAGTATATTTTCCAGCCAACCAGTATTCTCAATCATCTGGGTGTGAAGCCAGTAGCTGTCACTCAGTGCTCGTACAGTTCGCCTATTAATCACGCACCAGCACGTGAAGGTTTATGTTCTGGCAAAATCGATTGGGCTTTGAATTTCCAGTGTCGGTTCGTTATTTCCAGCGAATCTCAAGTCTATTTTGATGTTAAAACACGATATGGAAAGTTTGTTCTTCACTTCCAGGTTTGTTTGTGTTATACGAATTTGAATCTGGTCTATGATTTATGTTTATGTTGTTGTTAGCTCCTACTTCAGTTCAAATAATTGGTGTTGTGTGGATAAACTGTTAGTTAGGATTTCTTTTTCTGAACTACTTATTTGGGTATTTTATTGTTCACTGCTTGTTGAATCTACTGGTCAAATAGTCAATTTCCTTATTTTGTGTTGACAATCGGTTTCTTGGTTGATAAAATCATTTGACTCTGTTAATCTGTGTTTGTGGGGTCAGAAACTGAGCACATGCTTCTAGTTATACTTGTATTTGATGAGTTCATATGCTACTAATTATTTGGAGAAAATGACTAAAATTGTGACTCCTATATATTTGGATAAAAGAATTTTGGTTTCAGCAAAAGAGTTTGCAAAATTCTCGCAATACCAAAACTTACAAAAGAAATATGTTTCGGTTACTACCCTTGTTGAGTTAGGAAAAGCATGTCTTATATCCTCTTCAAATAAATGAGTGATTGATTCAGGTGCGACATATCACATGAAAGGTAATCCTAATATATATTCTAGCTTTCGATCACATGGGACTGTAAAACTAACATCCTCTATTACTTTGTCATCTCTATTAGGTCTACCAAAATTAGCCTTAATTTGATGTCTATTAGCAAGCTTACCAGAGACCTAAACTGTTATATCTCGTTCCTAATCATTGTTTGTTTCGTGATCTGAAGACAAATAAAGTTATTGGAAAAGGACATGTATCTGATAATCTCTACATTCTTGATGAATAATGGGAGCCTCGATTTGTTGTCTACTCTAGTGTCGTGTCTCCATTCAAGGCACATTGTAAATTGGGACATCCTTCTTTTCCTACGTTGAAGAAGCTTTGTCCTCAATTTCAGAATATTTCTTCACTGGATTGTGAGTCATGTCTATTTGCCAAGCACCATCGTAGCTCAACAAATCCAAGGGTTAATAAGCGTGTGGAGACGATGTTTGAGTTAGTTCATTCTGATGTTTGGGGACTATGTCCTGTTGTTTCCAAAATTGGATATAAGTATTTTGTCACATTTGTGGATAATTTCTCTCGAATGACTTGGACTTATTTTATGAAGAGTCGTTCTAAAGTGTTTACTCACTTTTGTGCCTTTTGTGCGGAGGTCAAAACTCAATTCAATACTTCGGTGAGTATTCTAAGGAGTGATAATGTTAAAAAATATATCAGAATTGTTCCAATCCTACATGAGACAACACAGTATTCTCCATCAGACTTCATGTGTTAATACACCTCTCAAAATGGAGTTGCCGAGAGAAAGAATAGACATTTGCTTGAGACAGCTTGAGCACTTTTGTTCCAAATGAAGGTCCCTAGACAATTTTGGGCTGATGCAGTCTCTATAACTTGTTTCTTGATTAATCGCATGTCGTCGATTGTTCTTGTTGGTAATGTGCCTTACAATGTTCTTTTTCCAAACAAGCCACTCTTTCCAGTGGAGCCTAAGGTGTTTGGAAGCACATGTTATGTTCGAGATGTTCGGCCATTTGTTACCAAGTTGGACCCTAAAGCATTGAAGTGTGTTTCTTGGGTTATTCTCGCCTTCAGAAGGGGTGATACCCTCAAATTATACCTCCCTAAAGAAGCATAAGCGATCGTTATCATGTAAAGAACCCAACTTATAGGTTGAGGTCGATCTCATGAGGAAAATGGTCTAGACTTAACTTTAATCCACAATTATCTCTTTTTAGTCAAGGTATTTCCGAAGCAATTAAGTAAAAAGGGGTTGGGGAGTGGGGGTGGGTTGTGAAACAAATTCCTTCAATAGTATGGTTATCAAGTAACCAAAAGTAGACTTTGGTTGTTATCAAGATGAGAAAGTAACTACGGTGTATGTGTTCCCACAGGTTCATAACGCAGTATTCCTACCAATAGCAATCCTTTCATAGTGTATTACATGCAAAGTGATAAGTTAGGTATCTCTAAATCTTTGGTATAGCATCTAGAGAATTTCACCCCGCACCTTGGTCCGAATACGTGTGTATAATTTACTAACCCTTACCATTACCTCATATTAGACATTATTATTGATGTATGACTTAGTTATTACTTTGCACCAATCGACACAACCTATTAGATAGTATCACACTAAATCTATATTGATAATTCTTCTCTTATTAACTACCTCCTTGATCCGGCAAGTAGCAACAAGGCGAGTTCTAACGCCTGCACTCGTTAAAAAGACTTCTAAATGAGAGAATCATCAATGCAAGCAAAAACACTATTCAAGAATTGCTTAGTTACTAGTCATACTTTGTTAATTACTCATGGTTCCCACAACCCTAGTTGTGGATTTAGTTACCCATGTTCGCAAGATCACAATTCATATTTTTAGATGAAGAAATCATGAACTTACTTAGCAAGAAGAATAAACCCAGAAATTGCACTTGAGTTTCAAACAAAAAATCTTCAAAAAACCAAATCCGTGAATCAATTAATTGCTAAAGTTTCAAAAATTAATCCCCAACACAGAAACTAGAAAAAAAGTAGTAGTAGCTAACCCCAAAAACGAGGTTTAATACCCTATTTATAGAAAACAAAGTCTTAATGAAAAAGGAATTCAAATAAGGAGAGTTTTGTTCAAGTATGCGACTTCAATTGATGAGACAACTGTTCCGTGGTTAGCTTCCATCAGTCAGGACTTAGAAAAAATTTTGCTCTCCGGATGGCACCTCTCTGAATCAAACGACAGACCAACAACACGGTTTGTCGATCCATCTACGGCCCATTGATGCTCCTCCGTAGCTCCATACTTAGAATCTTCAAATATCAGGTACTGGAACCCTCTCTGAATCAAACGACGGTTCACTAGGACGGTCCCTTGATGCCAATAGTGGTTTCACACTTGGTTAGACTTTCCTAATTTTCCTCCAATGCCTGAGCTTCTCATCTACGATCACCACCTACGGTCCGTCGATTGAATGACGGATCGTCGATTGCCTCTGTAGGTCTGTTAATACACTTTTTTCAGTTGTCTTCTTCGATTTTTTCCTGAACATCTTTCCTGAAAAACAAGCCACAAAACTTGTTAAAATTAATATAAAAGGATTTAGACACACAAAACTCTTAAGTGAAATGCATTAGAAATACCGTGAAATCACGGTACATCAAGGGGTACCGATGCTATTCCACCGAGCTTGGTAAATATTTGGTGTCAAATGATGTGGTATTTTCAAAGACGACACCATTTTTCTATGCACCTCCCAGTTCGACAAATAAGGGGGAGAAAGATGACTGGTTAGTGTATCAAGTTACTCGTGTTGTGACAAAACAATGAGATGATGTCCTTCAATCTCTTAGTTTCCCTATTGAACACCATTTGACTACTAGGCACACATTTTCTACTCCGGTAAGACCACTAATTGTTCAAGTTTATTCGAGAAGACGAGAGATCGATGATACATGTTCTGCACCGGCTCCTTTGTTATCAAATCTTTCTTCACCCGATCCTTCAGATGATCTTGATCTCCCTATTGCTCTTCGTAAAGGTAAAAGGACTTGTCATTTGACGAATTCCATTGCTAATTTTTTTTCTTTTTACCGCTTATCCTCTACGTCAAGGTCCGTTGCTTCTTTAGACTCTATCTCTGTACCTAAAACAATGAAGGGAGCTTTGAATCATCCTAGATGGTATGATGTGATGCTTGAAGAAATACATGTCTTAGAAGAGAATCACACGTGAGATTTGGTGGATTTACCTAGTCGGAAGAAACTAGTGAGATATAAGTGGGTGTTCATAGTTAGAGTAAATCTAGATGGTTCTGTGGCAAGACTTAAGGTCAGGCTTGTGGTTAAAGGGTATGCTCAGACCTATAGGGTGGATTATTCAGACACTTTCTCTCAAGTTGCCAAACTTACTTTTGTCCGCTTGTTCATTTCTCTAGCTACTTATGAGAATTGTTTTTTACATCAGTTGGATATGAAAAATACATTCCTTTATGGTGATCTTCAAGAGGAAGTATATATGGAGCAACCACCTGGTTTTGTTGCTCAGGGGGAGTATGGGAGAGTGTGTTATTTGAAAAAGTCTTTGTATGGCTTGAAACATAGTCCGCGAGCTTGGTTTGGGAAGTTCAACGAGGTATTCATGGAGTTTGCGATGAAAATGAGCAAATGTGATCACTCAGTCTTCTACTAACAATCAGCAGTTGGCACTATTCTTACTGGTTGTGTATGTTGTTGATATTGTCATCACACGAAGTGTTTATGCGGGGATCTCTTCCCTCAAATCTTTCCTGCATACTAGGTTTCATACGAAAGACTTGGGTAAGTTGAAATACTTATTGGGTATAGAGGTGAATAGAAACAAGAATGGAATTTCGTTGTCTTAGAGAGAGTATAGTCTTGATCTTCGTGCAGACACTGGAAAGTTAGCACCTAAACCTTGCGGTACTCGAATGGTTCCCAATGTGCAGCTTATGAAAGATGACTTCGACCTCTTTGATGATACTGAGCGATACATAAGATTAGTTGGGAAGTTAAACTACTCACTGTGACTCGTCCAGACATTGCTTTTGCAGTAATTGTTGTCAGCCAGTTTATGTCCTCGCAAACAGTCAAACATTGGCAGCCTTGCAGCAGATTTTGTGTTACTTGAAAGGAGCTCCTTGACTTGGGATATTGTATAGAAGTCATGGTCATACTCGTGTTGAGTGTTTGCAGATACTGACTATGCCGAGTCCAAAATGGACAAGAGATCGACTACAGGCTATTGTGTCTTTGCTGAAGGGAACCTAGTTTCATGGAGAAGTAAGAAACAAAGTGTTGTATCTCGATCAATTTGAGTACAGAGCTATGTCACATTCCACATGTGATATTATGTGGATACATCATCTTCTAACTGAAATTAGGTTAAAATCATGCACCAACAAAAACTTTTTGTGTGTAATCAAGTTGCCTTGCATATTGCCTCAAATCCGGTGTATCATGAAAGAACTAAATATATTGAAGGTGATTGTCATTTTATTCGTGTGAAGATTTAGGAAAACTGGATTTCCAGTGGCTACGTGAAGACAGAGAACAAGTAGCTGATTTACTCACTATGGTCCCCTGTGATCAAATGTATGCAGCTGTGCTCACAGGCATCCGCCCAAAATGTTTTGGGCAGCCCACAACGTTGTTATCCTCATACTCATCGCACGCTCATTTCAATGGGTTCTGTTCATCCTCTCAGCAATGCCATTCTGCCTTGCCTTACCAGGAACTGTTTCTCATCATCTGATTCCCTCAGCGCACAGAAATTCCTTGACTCTGATTTGTTCATACTCTCCTCCATTATCAGACTTTAGGAATTTGACTTTCAAACCTGTTCTGGTTCTCAACTCAGCTTTCCACTTCTTGAAGGTTTTGCAAACACATCTGACTTATGCTTCAAGAAGTAAACCCATACCTTCCTTGCGTGGAATCATCAATGAAAGGTAAACATAGAATCTGGATCCTCCAAGTTGATGATACTGGAGGATGGTCCCCAAACATATTGTATGGACCCATTTCCCAACCGCACTTTCTTTGTCTCTCTAGGAGGTCTTTTGTGAAGCTACCTCTTTTCTGTTTGCCAAACACAGCTCTCGCAAAAAAAGACCCATATCAACAGACTTCAGACCCTTCTAATGCTGCCTTTTGCAACCAGCAATCTTCACTTTTAGCACTCATGTGTCCAAGTCTGTTTGGCACAGACATAACCGAGCACCTTCAGCTAACAACGGCCATGTAATACACCCAATCAGTGGTGTTACAAGGTTCCAGAATTGGTGCCACGAGCTACATTACCAGAGCACCTTCAATCTTTCATTGAACCTTTCCCAAACTCTACTGCATTATCCCGTAGCTATCCAAACTGACCAACAGAGATCAGTTTTTCCTTGAGGCAGGAATAATCTGACATCCTCAATGTCACTGGTTTCCCGAGGTGGTCTTTATGCAAACATTTCCCCTTTCCTTCAATCTCTAAGGGCGGGGGCGCCTTTATTGTCAGCAAGATATACCTTTCTAAAATTTCCAGATTTGAAATTTTGGAAACAACTCCTTGGCTGGAGACGAATGCGAAAGATGCACCAGAATCCAAAAATCCAAGATTTTCAAACCGAGCTATTTCCACACTAAGGATTAGAGCATCCCAATGTCCTCTGCTGAATCACAGGAATATTGTCATCTCCAAATTTTCGATTTTGTTCTTCTTTGGCTTTTTGTACAGCTCGTCCGAAAAGTGCCTTTTCTTCCACAGTTCAACAAGTCACGTATTGATCTGTTCGGGGGATTTTTTTCATCGACCTTCTTGATTTTGACGACCATTTTGATTTTGGCCTTTTCGTCTTACTCTCCCCTCGGCAAACGCTGAGCACTGCCGGTTATGAGTCTCCCACTTCTCATTTGCGAAATACTTTCGCTAAGAAACAACATCACGGATTTCATCAAACTTTAGTTTCTCAATCCACGGAACTCTAAATCGCAGCAACAACAGTATCCAAGACTGGGGCAGAGAATTGACATCAAAATCAACGCCTTAATTTCATCTTTGAAATTAATATCCACAGAATTGAGTTGACTCACAATCATATTAAACTCCATTTATGTTATCATAAACGGAATCCATTCTCAGACACTTGTTAAATTGAACATCTACGCATCAAATATTTACCTTGTTCATAGCGATGGGTTTTCATACATGTTTTGACAGTTGCCTTTCAACAGACGGACGTGGTTTTCCCTTCACGATGCTTGAACGCCACGTTTTCTTTGACAAAGTCAACCGGATCAACCCAAAGCGGTGGCGATTCCTTGAGCGTCCACTTCGCCTCCGCATGGATTCCGGCATCACCCCGGTCAACGGTTCGTTGAAACCTTTGTGTACAGATAATCTTTATCTACATCTTCCAGAAACTGAAATTCGATCCATCAAACTCTCGATTCCAAGCTGCGTACACTCATCTTCAGTGATCGTGTTTGAATCAACCTTAGCTCTGATACCATTGTTAGGATCTTAGTTCACACACACACACTTTCTAATGAAGAACACAAGAAACTTTTGGAGAGAAGAAGACTAAGAGATCTAGAGAATTTCGTGGAGAGAGAATTTCGTGGGTAAAAACTCCGTGAGTAAACATCCACGGCGGTGCGGCACTATATATATATTAATAAATCAGAGTATTGTTTTTGTTGACAGAGAATAAATAGAGAATAAATAGTTTAAAACAGCCTAAAATGGGTCGGGGAGCTGCCCCGGAACCCCCCCCTTCGGATGGGGGCTCCCGCCCCCCATAACCCCCTTGCCAACATTAATATATATGGACAGTACATCAAATATAATCAGGCTCCACAACCTAACCACACCCAACCACTTGTTAGCCTCCGAAAATGGTTAGGGACATTGAGGAGTAGAATGATTTTGTTGGTTAGTTGGGTTAGCCGTCTATTCAAGCAAAAAGGGTCGGGCAACAATTTCTTTATTAGAGACATGGACATTTCGAGGTTGATGATCTATGTGCAGCAGGGTAGAGGGGAAAGAAGCTGAGAGATAGAGAGGAGGTCGAGAACAAGAAGGCTAAGACAGAGAATGAGTCCGAAAGCAGAAGAATAGTGCCTCACCGGTCATCGTTCCAATTAGAAACAAAAGGGACCTGCAAAATTCATCTGCTAGTGCACCTGCGCCCAGAAAAAAAACGTGAGGATCATAGCCAGAATTCGCCAGAAACTTCATAGCTAGAACAGCACAGTCTTAAATGCTAGTGTGCCACAAGAAGGAATTGGTTTCTGTATGTGCTAAGCTTGTGGTAGACACACTCAGGCAGTAAGTGTCGTGATGGGCAGACATGTTGCTACAAGGCGCTCGTTCAAAAATGCACTTCATGAAAAGAGTGTCCTAAGAATAAGCAAGGTGCATGTGAAATCCGGACAATAGAGGCCATCTTCATCAGTTGCTCCACCAGACAGGCTCACTGCACCTAGAGGAGCCTACTTCCAGTACTGGCGGAGGAGCAAATCACCTCTATACAATCACAAGTCGCCAGATATTGAGTCTTCAAGTTTCTCCCCCTAGACCTCCAGCTGTTTATTCCCAATCAAGTCTTCCCATCTAACCAGGTTGATCTTTTTTTTTTTTCACTGTTGCTTCTCATAGAAAGTTTCTTCTTAGAGCGGCCAGTCTATCAGTTTACAGAATAGGAAAAAGGGACAATCAATAAGTAGGCATAGAATCCGAGACACTATTATTAAGTGTTAGTCTCCCCCTAGGGAAAATATTGGTCTTCCTATCCACCAATATCTTCTTTCACACTTTTTCAATCACCCATTCCAAATACCTATACACCTGCTTTTAGCTCCAGAGGCATCCCAAAAGGCACCTAATAAGCTCTACAAAGTAATCTACTTCCTCTATTCAATTCTCTTTACACCACCAAAATAGAGAGACTCTGCAGTCATTAAATTTTGTAAACTCTTCCCCAGAACAGAAAAGTTGCCTTCTACATTTGTGCTGTCAATTCAAATGAGCAGGTGGGTTAAATTGGGCAAGTCAAAACGACCGTTAGTTAATAAACAGATAGGAATCTAACCAAGCACAAAATTTATTGGAGTCAAAATGTGTTAGGTCAAGATGAGATTGAATTGTGGGTCATACCCAACCCGTAGAATCTTGATTGGATGCTGGTGAAAATAAACTCTATGCTAGTAAAGTTTGAAGTGTATTACCTGTGTTTATTAAATGCTTTGGGTTTGATATGAAATGTCTATTCTTCATTCATCAATACTATCATATGTGATGCACATCCCTGCCAAATTATAGACCAAATATAAAAAAATCCGGTTAGATACTCCTCACTCTATAATAAAAATAATCTGAATCAGTATTTCCATGAAGCTTCTCGCGTTCCTATTGAACCTTTAAGAAAAAACATTTTGCATATGATGCTTAGAATCTGAAAGAGGAGCTATATCAATGTGCTTCTCACTTTTCACCTGAATGGCAACTTTGTCCCTTTCCTTTTGCGTCCCTATTTTCCTTTACAATGTGAATCAGTGAGTGTTACATGGTGACTCATTGGTCAGAAGCTGGTTTCAGTGGTTTATCAATCTGGTTTTAGGGAGTGAAAAAAGCTAGACCCAGTCATTATCCATACGTAGAAGCTGCATTTCTTACATAGTTAAATAAAGGAAAAACTATGTTTACTCAGAATAGGTCTCTTTGTGGCGTATTTACACACCACACACACACCATGATTACTCAGAAATTATCTGTTACGGGAGACTTATCGCCTGTGTGGCTAAATTTATTTGGAGTGGTGCCTGTACAGGAGGTTGCGCGTAGTGTTGAACGTGACATGGAGGAACTATTTGCTGCTCCTTAAACCATACACTACTTTGTCCATATTGGATTAGCAACGACTCATTCTTATATTTGGCTTATCAAGTTGTGCGAAAAATTGAACCGTTGGAAAGCTGAATGTAGATTCACTTTCTCTATTCCATAGCTATCAAAATCAAGCTAACTAGCACTTGAAAACTCCCCTACTTCAGTGAGTAGACAGATTGTGCAAGGAAAAACATTCACGTACTGAAGTTAAATTGAAGATTCGGACTACCAACTCCCAGCATGCTTTCTCCACAACACTATGTTGTCCGTTGGTTGTGTCATGCTGTTTTCATCGCGTAATGATTGCTATCTTTCGTCCCAGGTGGCACTCGCTGTTTGCTCTACAAAAATCTGAGAACTTCAGTTCTGAATATCTCTTCCTTGAGCTGAGAAAAGAAGGTAACATGGATAAGATTGGTTTATTCACAATGGATCATGGCACTCAATTAAACTTGATTTCCTTCAGCAAACGTGAGGCCTTTTCGTTTGGTGCTGCTGCCATTGAACTTCAGACAGACAAAAGGTATCCCAATTGTTGTAACTCCTTCTCATATTAACTGGGGTGAGTTTTCCTCGTGAATATAATTATAGTAGCTTATGAGTTGTCAAGTATCCCCTGCACTTGACATACAACTACATTGAGATCATTTTTTTATTTGTATGAATTTACAGCACGCAAGTCTTTTCTACTCAGTTTCTAATCCACAGTACCCTTTAGACTTTGGGTATTGAATTAATAAATTTATGTATTTATTAAAATTAAAATATGCCTAGACTTGTTTGGACTTCTGCACGAAATTAGTCACAGAAAAGTCCAAAGCCAAAACTACGATCTGTCCATCATTAAGTAATGTTGATAAATACACGTTACCTTCTGAAAATTGAAGACTATGCTTAAAGTAGGATTTGCCCTTTGGCTTTAAAAAGGCCCAACATTAAAGTTAGGAAAAAATTTTCTGATGGATAATGATTGGAGCCACCATTTAGTATTGATTATGAAAGGTGTTATGTGTATTTTGCTTATTAAATGTCAGACCTCTCAAGGTTGAAACAAAAAAAGTTCCGTCTATGAAGTTATACTTCGGCCCCAATCCTTCACCAGTCCTTAACAGGGTTGACTGTCAGCACATACTTCAGTGTGATGCTTCTTCGATTTGGGGTTGACATTTTACTCCTGAGTTCATGTTCATTAATTTCTTCTGATTTTAGGTGTTTGTATCCTGCCTACTTTCATTTCTAGTGAATAGCACCATATTCATGTTTGGTGTTGTCTTCAATAGGCCTTACTTTTTTCTAAGCTTGAGATAGAAGTCGCCAGTGAATAGAAGATACCAAACGCCTGTAAATCTTGACTCTTCTTTTCCATACTGGGGAACTTTTCATAAATTGTATTTTAGTACCATCATGTTGGATGATCTTCAGAGATTTTCTTATCTTTCCCTTTTTTTGTTTTTAACAGCAACCAATAATTTTGATACTCTTGTTGAAACTTGGTCATTTGTATAAAGTTCCTTTGGTTAATCTAGAGTAAGATAGAACCAAAGTGCTTGTTGAAACATTAAACTGGAGAGAGTGCTGCTGTTATGTCATTATGAATTGAAGAGGTCCCATTGCCATTCTTTTTATCACATGTGTCAAACTTTGTCATTTATTAAATGGCAGCCAGGAATATAGACAGTTAGGAGTTGACATTGACTTCTTTCTTGACATTATCTTTCTTTACTTCAAGTAACATTAAAGATATCAGATTGGAACATGAATCGCTCATTGTTTTTCCTATACGTTTCCGGCAACGCTGGATGGTTCTACACGATTGTTGAAAGTTTGTATATGGATCTGATCCGGCTACATTCCACTGACTATGACTTATAATATAACAGAGATTTGCATCATCACCCCATTCCATTGTTTCTGGGGAGGACCAATAAAGCTATTACTGCGTAAACATGTATATTATACTTAAATCTAATAATAACATAGTTATAAATTAGGTAGCAGATTTATTAGGAATCACTGCAGACTCATACGAAATCAATCTTAAAATCGTTCCTTACTTTAGAAAAACCTAATGTACTCTATTTATTCACTGCTAAAACTATTTGCCAAATAAGATAAGATTTCCATTGATTACATGGTATTAGAGGCTTATTGGCTCGTGTCGTTTTGGTTGTGTATGGAAGAAGTTTGGATTTCTAATCCAACTGATTAGAGTGGTCAATCGTTTTCACTGCCACCACAGAAGGAGGTATGGGGGGAAGTATATTTTCCAGCCAACCGTATTCTCAATCATCTGGGTGTGAAGCCAGTAAGCGGATGTCACTCAGTGCTCGTACAGTTCGCCTATTAATCACGCACCAGCACGTGAAGGTTTATGTTCTGGCCAAAATCGATTGGGGCTTTGAATTCTCCAGTGTCGGTTCTTTTATTTCCAGCGAATCTCAAGTCTATTTTGATGTTAAAACACGAATATGGAAAGTTTGTTTCCTTCACTCCAGGTGGTTTTGTTTATACGATTTGAATCTGGTCTATGATTTATTTTATGTGGTTGTTATGCTCCGACTTCCAGTTCAAAATAATTGCGTGTTGTGTGGATAAAACTGTTAGTTTAGGATTTCGTTTTTCTGAAACTACTTATTTGGGATTTATTGTTCACTGCTTGTTGAATCTACGGTCAAATAGTCAATTTCCTTATTTTGTGTTGACAATCGGTTTCTTGCGTTTGATAAAATCATTTGACTCTGTTAATCTGTGTTTGTGGGGTCAGAAACTGAGCACATGCTTCTAAGTTTACTTGTATTTGCATTGAGTTCATATGCTACTAATTATTTGCGAGAAAATGACTAAAATTGTGACTTTCCTATATATTGGGATAAAAGAATTTTAGTTTCAGCAAAAGAGTTTGCAAAATTCTCGCCAATACCAAAACTTACAAAAGAAATATGTTTCGGTTACTACCCTTGTGAGTTAGGAAAAGCATTTCGTTCTTATATCCTCTTCAAATAAAGAGTGATTGATTCAGGTGCGACATACTCACATGGAAGTAATCCTAATATATATTCTAGGCTTTCGATCACAGGGACGGTAAAACTAACATTCCTCTATTTACTTTGTCACTCTATTAGTCTACCAAAATTAGCCTTAATTTGATGTCTATTTAGCAAGCTTACCAGGACCTATAACTGTTATATCTCGTTCCTAATCATCTGGTGTTTCGTTGATCTGAAGCAACAAATAAAGTTATTGGAAAAGCGACATGTATCTATAATCTCTTACATTCTTGATTGAAAATGGGAGCCTCGATTTGTTGTCTACTCTAGTGTCGTTTAGTCGCCATTCAAGCACATTGTAAATTGGACATCCTTCTTTTCTACGTGAAAGAAGCTTTTGCCTCATATTTCAAGAATATTTTTCTTCACTGGATTGTTGAGTCATGTCTATTATGCCAAGCACCATCCGTAGCTCAACAAATCCAAGCGGTTAATAAGCGCTGTTTGGAGACGATGTTTGAGTTAGTTCATTCTGATTTTGGGGACTATTGTCTGTTTTTCCAAATGGAATAAGTATGTCCATTGTGGATAATTTCTCTCGAATGACTTGGACTATTTATGCAAGAGTCTTTCTAAAGTGTTTTACTCACTTTGTGTGCCTTTCTGTGCGGATAGGTCAAAAACTCATTCAATACTTCGCTGAGTATTCTAAGGAGTGATAATGTTAAAAAAATATATCAGAATTGTTCCAATCCTACATGCAGACAACACAGTATTCTTCCATCAGACTGCATGTGTTAATACACCTCTCAAAATGGAGTTGCGAGAGAAAGAATGAGGACATTGCTTGAGACAGCTGAGCACTTGTTCAATGAAGGTCCTAGGACAATCTTTGGGCTGACTGCAGTCTCTATAACTTGTTTCTTGATTAAATCGCATGTCGCGATTGTTCTTGTTGTAATGTGCCTTTACATGTTCCTTTTTCCAACAAGCCACTCTTCCAGGAGCAAGGGTGGAAGCCACATGTTATGTTGAGATGTTCGGCCATTTGTTTACCAAGTGGGACCCTAAGCATTGAAGGTGATGTTCTTGGGTTATCTCGCCTTCAGAAGGGTGATACCCTCAAATTTATACCTCCCTTAAAGAAGCATAAGACGATCAGTTATCATGTAAAGAACCCCAACTTATAGGTTGAGGTCGATCTCATTGAGGAAAATGAGTCTAGACTTAATTTAATACCACAAATTATCTCTTTTTAGTCAAGATTCCGCAGCCAATAAGTAAAAAGGTGGTTGGGGAGTGGGGTGGTTGTGAAACAAATTCCTTCAATAGTATGGTTATCAAGTAACCAAAGTAGACTTTGGTTATATCAAGATGAGAAAAGAACTACGGTGTATGTGCTTCCCCACATGTGCATACGCAGTATTCCTACCAATAGCAATCCTTTCATAGGTAACATTGCAAAGTGATAAGTTAGGTATCTCTAAATCTTTGGTATAGCATCTAGCAGAATTTCACCGCCGCACCTTGGTCCGAATACGTGTGTATAATTTACTACCCCCACTCCATTACCTCATATTAGACATTATTATTGATGTATGACTTAGTTTATTACTTATTGCACCAATCGACACAACCTATTAGATAGAATCACATAAATCTAATTGTAATTCTTCTTGCTATATTAACTACCTCCTTGATCCGCAAGTAGCAACCACCAGGCGAATCTAACGCGCACTCGTAAAAAGACTCTAAATGAGAGAATCATCAATGCAGCAAAAACACTATTTCAAGAATTGGGCCTTAGTTACTAGTCATAACTTTGTTAATACTCATGCGTTCCCACAACCCTAGTTGTGGATTTAGTTACCCATGGTTTCGCAAGGATCACCAATTCATATTTTTAGATGAAGAAATCATGAACTTACTTGCAAGAAGAATAAACCCAGAAATGCACTGAGTTCAAACAAAAAATCTTCAAAAAACCAAATCCTTGTGAATCAATTAATTGCTAAATTTCAAAAATTAATCCCCAACACGAAACTAGCAAAAAAATAGTTAGTAGTAGCTAACCCAAAAACGAGGTTTAATACCCATTTATAGAAAACAAAAAGTTCTGGATTGAAGTTCACCCTGTTAGGATCTAGTTCACACACACACTTTTCTGATGAAGAACACAAGAACTTTTGGAGAGAAGAAGATAAGAGATCTAGAGAGAGAAAGAGAGAGAATTTCGTGGAGAGAGAATTTCGTGGTAAAACCCCGTGAGTAAACTTCCACGGCGGTGCGGTATATATATATTAATAATTAGAGTATTTTTTGTTACAGAGAATAAATGGAGAATAAATAGTACAGCCTAAATGGAGAACCCCCACTTCGGATGGAGGGCTCCCGCCACCCATACCCCTGGCAACATTAATATATATGACAGTACATCAACTATTAATCAGGCTCCACAACCTAACAATTCTCCCACTTGGAGACTGATTCAGTCATCCAAAAAAAAAAACATTCTCAAAAAAAATCTCTTCATCATCAACATCTTTACCGCACCGCAACATCTGTAGCAACAACTACAGAAGACCAACGAGGTTTTGCATAACCCCAGTTTCCCAACATCAACACATTTCGTCAACATGTCTGTCGGGTTCTTTGCACCCTCTATCTTCTCCAAACACATATCACCATCCTCTACTGCTCTGCGAGTGAAATGGTACCGCCTTCTGATGTGCTTTGTCTTCGAATGATAGACTGGATTTTTCACCAACTGTATGGCACTCTGGCTATCTGAGTAAAGAATCTTCTCGCTCTGCTTCTTGCCCATTACTCCAGATAATCTGCCAGCCATCATCTCTTTCCCAGCTTCAGCTATTGCCACATACTCAGCTTCAGTAGATGAAAGAGAAACACACTTTTGAAGTCTGGACATCCAGATCACTGCTGTTCCACCTATGGTGTAAATGTACCTGGATGTACTCTTGCTCAAGTCAACATCTCCACCAAGATCAGCATCCACAAAACCCTGTAGAGTCACCTTGCCTTTGCCAAAACAGAGTGAAGTACTGGATGTACCTCTCATATATCTCAGAAGCCACTTCACAGCTTCCCAATGCTCTTTCCCCGGGTTTGCCATGTACCTGCTAACAACTCCCACTGCATGTGCTATATCAGGTCTTGTGCAGACCATAGCATACATCAAACTCCCAACTGCTGAAGCATATGGAACAAGTGCCATATGCTCACGCTCCTCGGCTGTCTTGGGTGACTGCTCCTTTGACAATTTAGAGTGATTTGCCAATGGAGTAGTTCTGGGTTTAGCATCATTAACCCTGAATCTGCTAAACACCTTCTCAATGTACAACTCCTGAGATAGATTTAAAGTGCAAGCAGATCTATCCCGAGAAATCCTCATCCCCAGAATCTGCTTCGCTGGACCCAAATCTTTCATCTCAAACGCTGCAGACAACCTTGTCTTCAAATTGTTAATCTCCCTCATACTAGATCCTGCAATCAACATATCATCCACATACAAGAGTAGAAAGACATATGAATAGTGTATTTCTTGAAGTAACAACACGGATCCTTTTCAGCTTTGCAGAATCCACTCTTGTCATGAAGGAGTCAAACTTCTTGTACCACTGCCTTGGTGCTTGCTTTAGTCCATACAAGCTCCTGGTGAGCTTGCACACCATGTGTTCCTTGCCTGGAACCACAAATCCTTCCGGTTGTTGCATATAGATCTCTTTGTCCAGATCTCCATGTAAAAACGCTGTTTTTACATCCATGTGCTCTAGATGCAAATTCTCGATGCAACAATACTCAACAGAATTCGAATAGAGGTTAACTTCACAACAGGAGAGAATATTTCAGCATAATCAATACCTTTCCTTTGTGAATATCCTTTAACCACTAAACGAGCCTTGAACCTTCTTTTGCCATCTGGTTCAGTCTTGATTCTGAACACCCACTTGTTCAGCAAAGCTCTCTTACCTGCAGGTAACTCAGTCAACACCCATGTGTCGTTCTCCTCAAGTGACCTCATCTCATCATCCATGGCTTGCTCCCACTTGATCGAATCCTCCACCTGTAGGGCCTCATCAAAAGACTCTGGTTCCCCCTCATCAGTCAGCAATAGATAGTGCAATGAAGGTGAATACCTATCTGCTGCCCTGACGGTTCTGGATGATCTCCTTAACACCTGCTCATGTGTAGCATGCTCCACTTCAAATTCTTCAGTAAGAGTTGGTTCAGTATCTTCTTCGACATCTTTGGGGTTACTCGTCTCCAACTCAACCTCAACTCCCACTTGCTTTGTAATCTCAAGAACCTTCTTCTCTCTGTCCTTGTACAGGACAGACTCATCAAATGTCACGTCACAATGTCTCTGGATCTTTCTGTTCTTTTCATCCCAAAACCTGTAACCAAACAAATCAGAACCATAGCCTATGAAGTAACACTTCACAGCCTTGGCATCAAGCTTGTCTCTCTTTTCTGGATCAACATGAACATAAGCAGTGCAACCAAAAGTCCTCAAGTGTGAGTACTTGAGTTCTTTTCTGTCCATACCTCCTCTGGAATCTTGAACCCTAAAGGAACTGATGGTCCCCTGTTGATCAAGTATGCAGCTGTGCTCACAGCATCCGCCCAAAATGTTTTGGGCAGCCCACAGTGTATCCTCATACTCCTCGCACGCTCATTCAATGTTCTGTTCATCCTCTCAGCAATTCCATTCTGCCTTGCCTTACCAGGAACTGTTCTCATCAATCTGATTCCCTCAGCTGCACAGAATTCCTTGAACTCTGATTTGTCATACTCTCCTCCATTATCAGACCTTAGGAATTTGACTTTCAAACCTGTCTGATTCTCAACTTCAGCTTTCCACTTCTTGAAGGTTGCAAACACATCTGACTTATGCTTCAAGAAGTAAACCCATACCTTCCTGCTGGAATCATCAATGAAGGTAACATAGAATCTGGATCCTCCAAGTGATGATACTGGAGATGGTCCCCAAACATATGTATGGACCATTTCCAACCGCACTTTCTTTGTCTCTCTAGGAGTCTTTGTGAAGCTTACTCTTTTCTGTTTGCCCATAACACAGCTCTCGCAAAGACCCATATCAACAGACTTCAGACCCTCTAATGCTCCTTTTGCAACCAGCATCTTCATTCTTTTAGCACTCATGTGTCCAAGTCTGTTGTGCCACAGACATGAACCGGAAGCACCTTCAGTAACACGGCCATGTTAATACACCCATCAGTGGTGTACAAGGTTCCAGATTTGGTGCCACGAGCTACTACCAGAGCACCTTTCACAATCTTTCACGAACCTTGCCCAAACTCTACTGCATATCCCGTGCTATCCAACTGACCAACAGAGATCAGTTTTTTCTTGAGGCCAGGAATATATCTGACATCCTCCAATGTCCACTGGTTTCCCGAGGTGGTCTTTATGCAAACATTCCCCTTTCCTTCAATCTCTAAGGCTTTATTGTCAGCAAGATATACCTTTCTAAAATTTCCAGATTTGAAATTTTGGAACAACTCCTTGCTTGGAGACGAATGGAAAGATGCACCAGAATCCAAAATCCAAGATTCAACCGGGCTATTCACACTAAGGATTAGAGCATCCCCAATGTCCTCTGCTGAATTAACAGAATTATTGTCATCTCCAAATTTCTGATTTTGTTTCTTCTTTGGCTTTGTACAGCTCGTCCGAAAGTGCCCTTTTTCTCCACAGTTCCAACAAGTCACGTTTGATCTGTTCGGGGATTTTCATCGATTCTTTGATTTTGATCGACCATGTTGATTTTGGCCTTTCGTCTTACTTCTCCCCCTTCGGTCAACGCTGAGAGCACTGCCGGATGAGTCTCCCACTTCTCATTTGCGAATACTTTCGCTAAGAACAACATCACGGATTTCATCAAACTTTAGTTTCTCAGATCCACGGGAACTGCTAATCGCAGCAACAACAGTATCCCAAGACTGGGGCAGAGATGACATCAAAATCAACGCCTTAATTTCATCTTGAAATTAATATCCACAGAATTGAGTTGACTCACAATCATATTAAACTCATTTATATGATCAGAAACGGATCCATTTCTCAGACATCTGTAAATTGAACAATCTACGCATCAAATATACCTTGTTCATAGCCGATGGTTTTTCATACATGTTTGACAGTGCCTTCAACAGACCGGACGTGGTTTTCTCCTTCACGATGTTGAACGCCACGTTTCTTGACAAAGTCAACCGGATCAACCCAAGAGCTTGGCGATCCTTGAGCTTCCACTTCTCCTCCGTCATGGATTCCGGCATCACCCCGGTCAACGGTTCGTGAAGACCTTTGTGGTACAGATAATCTTTGATCTGCATCTTCCAGAAACTGAAATCGGATCCATCAAACTTCTCGATTCCAAGCTTCGAACTATCCATCTGCAGTGATCGTGTTGAATCAACCTTGCTCTGATACCAGTTGTTAGGATCTAGTTCACACACACACACTTTTCTAATGAAGAACACAAGAACTTTTGGAGAGAAGAAGATAAGAGATCTAGAGAATTTCGTGGAGAGAGAATTTCGTGGTAAAACTCCGTGAGTAAACATCCACGGCGGTGCGGTATATATATATATTAATAAATCAGAGTATTTTTTTGTTATAGAGAATAAATAGAGAATAAATAGTACAGCCTAAAATGGGTCGGGGAGCTGCCCCGAACCCCCCTTGGATGGGGGCTCCCGCCCCCCATACCCCTGCCAACATTAATATATATGACAGTACATCAAATATTAATCAGGCTCCACAACCTAACACACCCAACCATCTTGTTATGCTCCGAAAAGGGTTAGGGACATGAGGAGTAGAATGATTTTGTTTGTTGTTGGGTTAGGCCGTCTATCAAGCAAAAAGGGTCGGGCAACAATTCTTATTAGAGACATGGACATTTCGAGGTTGATGATCTATGTGCAGCAGGTAGAGGAAGAGAAGCTGAGAGATAGAGAGGAGTTCGAGAACAAGAAGGCTAAGACAGAGAATGAGTCCGAAAGCAGAAGAATAGTGCTCACCGGTCATCGTTCCAATAGAAACAAAAGGGACCTGCAAAATCATCTGCTAGTGCACCTGCGCCCAGAAAAAACGTGAGTATCATAGCCAGAATTCGCAGAACTTCATAGCTAGAACAGCACAGTCTTAATGTAGTGTGCCTAAAGAAGGTAATTGGGTTTCTGTATGTGCTAGCCGTGGTAGACACCACTCAGGTAAGTGTCGTGATGGGCAGACATGTTGCTACAAGTGCGGTCAAAAAGGTCACTTCATGAGAGAGTGTCCTAAGAATAAGCAAGGTGATTGAAATCCGGACAATAGAGGCCAATCTTCATCAGTTGCTCCACCAGACAGGTCTGCACCTAGAGGAGCTACTTCCAGTACTGGCGGAGGAGCAAATCACCTCTATACAATCACAAGTCGCCAGATATTGAGTCTTCAAGTTTCTCACCCCTAGACCTCCAGCTTGTTTATTCCCAATCAAGTCTTCCCATCTAACCAGGTGATTTTTTTTGTTTCACTGTTGCCTTCTCATAGAAAGTTTCTTCTTAGAGCGTCCAGTCTATCAGTTACAGAAATAGGAAAAAGGGACATCATATAAGTAGGCATAGAATCCGAGACACTATTATTAAGTGTTAGTCTTCCCCTAGGGAAAGATATTGGCTCTTCCTATCCACCAATCTTCTTTCACACTTTTCAATCACCCATTCCAAATACCTATACACCTGCTTTTAGCTCCAGAGGCATCCCCAAAAGGCACCTAATAAGTCTACAAGTTAATCTACTTCCTCTATTCAATTCTCTTTACACCACCAAAATAGAGAGACTCTGCAGTCATAAATTTGTAACTTCTTCCCCAGAACAGAAAAGTTGCTTCTACTTTTGTGTGTCAAAATTCAAATGAGCAGGTTGGGTTAAATTTGGGCAAGTCAAAACGAGTTAGTTAATAAACAGATAGTAATCTAACCAGCACAAAATTTATTTGGGTCAAAATGTGTTAGGTCAAGATGGATTGAATTGTGGGTCATAACCCAACCCGTAGAATCTTTGATTGGATGTGGTGAAAATAAACTCTATGACTAGTAAAGTTTGAAGTGTATTACCTGTGTTTATTAAATGCTTTGGGTTTGAATAGGAAAATGTCTATTCTTCATTCTCAATACTATCATATGTGATGCACATCCCTGCAATATAGACCAAATATAAAAATCCGGTTAGATACTCCTCACTCTATAATAAAAATAATCTGAATCAGTAGTTTCCATGAACTTCTCTGTTCCTATTGACCTTTAAGAAAAAACATTTTGCATATGATCTTAGAATTCTGAAGAGGAGCTATATCAATGTGCTTCTCACTTTTCACCTGAATGGCAACTTTGTCCCTTTCCTTTTGCTTCCCTTATTTTCCTCTTACAATGTGAATCAGTGAGTGTTACATGGGTGAACTCATTGGCAGAAGCTGGTTTCAGTGGTTTATCAATCTGGTTTTAGGAGTGAAAAGCTAGACCTCAGTCTTTCCATTACGTAGAAGCTGCATTTCTTACATAGTTAAATAAGAAAAACTATGTTTACTGAGAATAGGTCTCTTTGTGCGTATTTACACACACACACACACCATGATTTACTCAGAAATTATCTGTTTACGGGAGACTATGTGTGATGCTAATTTTATTTGGAGTGGTGCCTTGTACAGGAGGTTGCGCGTTAGTGTTGAACGTGACATGGGAGGAACTACTGCTGCTCCTAAACCATACACTACTTTGTTCCATATTGGATTAGCAACGACTCATTCTTATATTTGGCTTATCAAGTTGTGGAAATTGAACCGTTGGAAAGCTGAGATGTAGATTCACTTTCTCTTTCCATAGCTATCAAATCAGCTAAACTAGCACTGAAAAATCCCCCTACTTCAGTGAGTAGACAGATTGGTGCAAGGAAAAACATTCACGTACTTGAAGTTATTGAAGATTCGACTCCAACTCCCAGCATGCTTTCTCCACAACACTATGTTGTCCGTGGTTGTGTCATGCTGTTTTCATCGCGTAATGATGCCTATCTTTCGTCCCAGGTGGGCATCGCTGTTGCTCTACAAAATTCTGAGAACTTCAGTTCTGGAATATCTCTTCCTGAGCTGGAAAAGAAGGTAACATGGATAAAGATTGGTTTATTCACAATGGATCATGGCACTCAATAAACTTGGATTTCCTTCAGCAACGTGAGGCCTTTCGTTGGTGCTGCGCATGACTTCAGACAGAACAAAAGGTATCCTCAATTGTTGTAACTCCTTCTCATATTAACTGGGTGAGTTTTCCCTCGTGAATATAATATAGTAGCTTATTTGAGTTGTCAAGTATCCCCTGCACTTGACATACAACTACATTGAGATCATTTGTTTTTATTTGTATGAATTTACAGCACGCAAGTCTTTTCTACTAGTTTGCTAATCCACAGTACCCTTTGAGACTTTGGGTATATGAATTAATAAATTTATGTATTTATTAAAATTAAAGATATGCCTAGACTTTGTTTGTGACTTCTGGCACTAAATTAGTCACAGAAAAGTCAAAGCAAAACTACGATCATGTCCATCATTAAGTAATGTTGATAAATACACCGTTACCATTCTGAAAAATAAGACTATGCTAAAGTAGGATTTGCCTTTGGCTTTAAAAAGGCCAACATTAAAGTAGGAAAATTTTCTTGATGGATATGATTGGAGCCCACCATTTAGTATTGATAGTGAAGGTGTTATGTGTATTTGCTTGATAAATCAGACCTCTCAAGGTTGAAACAAAAAGTTCCGTCTATGAAGTTATACTTCGCCCCAATTCCTTCACCAGTCCTTACAGGTTTGACTGTCATCACATACTTCAGTTGTGATGCTTCTTCGATTTGGGGTTGACATTTACTCCTTGAGTTCATGTGTCATTAATTTCTTCTGATTTTAGGTGTTTGTATTGTACTTCATTCTAGTGAGATAGCACCATCATGTTTGGTGTTGTCTTCAATAGCCTTACTTTTTCTAAGCTTGAGATAGAATGTCGCCAGTGATAGAGATACCAACGCCTGTAAATCTTGACTCTTTTTCTTTCCATACTTGGGGAACTTTTATAAATTGTATTTTAGTACCATCATGTTGGATGATCTCAGAGATTTTCTTATCTTTCCCTTTTTTTGTTTTTAACAGCAACCAATAATTTTTGATACTCTGTTTAAACTGTCATTTGTATAAAGTTCCTTGGTTAATCTAGAGTAGAGATATGAACCAAGTGCTTTGAACATTAGAACTGGAGAGTGCTGCTTTATTCATTATGATGAAGAGGCATGCCATTCTTTTTTATCACATGTGTCCTTTGTCATTTATTAAATGGCAGCCAGGAATTAGGACAGTTAGAGTTGACCATTGACTTCTTCTGACATTTTATCTTTCTTTACTTTCAGTACATTAAAGATTATCAGATTGGAATGAATCGCTCATTGTTTTTTCCTATACGTTTCCGGCAAGTGGATGGTTCTAACGATTGTTGAAAGTTGTGATTGATGGATCTGATCCGGCTACATCACTGACTTATGACTTATAATATTAACGAGATATTTGATCATCACCCCATCCATGTTTCTGGAGGACCAAAGAAAGCTTTACTGCTATAGAATGTATATAGACTTAAATCTAATAATATACATAGTTATAATTAGGTAGCAGATTTATAGGAATCACTGCAGACTCATACGAATCAATCTTAAAATCGTTCCTTACTTAGAACCTAATGTACTCTATTTATTCACTGCTAAACTATTGCAATAAGATAAGATTTTCCATTGAATTACATGGTATTAGAGCTTATTGGCTCGTGTCGTTTTGGTTGTGTTATGGAAGAAGTTTGGATTTCTAATCCACTGATTTAGAGTGGTCAATCTGTTTCACTGCCACCACAGAAGGAGGTGGAGTATATTTTCCAGCCAACCAGTATTCTCAATCATCTGGGTGTGAAGCCAGTAGCTGTCACTCAGTGCTCGTACAGTTCGCCTATTAATCACGCACCAGCACGTGAAGGTTTATGTTCTGGCAAAATCGATTGGGCTTTGAATTTCCAGTGTCGGTTCGTTATTTCCAGCGAATCTCAAGTCTATTTTGATGTTAAAACACGATATGGAAAGTTTGTTCTTCACTTCCAGGTTTGTTTGTGTTATACGAATTTGAATCTGGTCTATGATTTATGTTTATGTGGTTGTTAGCTCCTACTTCAGTTCAAATAATTGGTGTTGTGTGGATAAACTGTTAGTTTAGGATTTCTTTTTCTGAACTACTTATTTGGGTATTTTATTGTTCACTGCTTGTTGAATCTACTGGTCAAATAGTCAATTTCCTTATTTTGTGTTGACAATCGGTTTCTTGGTTGATAAAATCATTTGACTCTGTTAATCTGTGTTTGTGGGGTCAGAAACTGAGCACATGCTTCTAGTTATACTTGTATTTGATGAGTTCATATGCTACTAATTATTTGGAGAAAATGACTAAAATTGTGACTCCTATATATTTGGATAAAAGAATTTTGGTTTCAGCAAAAGAGTTTGCAAAATTCTCGCAATACCAAAACTTACAAAAGAAATATGTTTCGGTTACTACCCTTGTTGAGTTAGGAAAAGCATGTCTTATATCCTCTTCAAATAAATGAGTGATTGATTCAGGTGCGACATATCACATGAAAGGTAATCCTAATATATATTCTAGCTTTCGATCACATGGGACTGTAAAACTAACATCCTCTATTACTTTGTCATCTCTATTAGGTCTACCAAAATTAGCCTTAATTTGATGTCTATTAGCAAGCTTACCAGAGACCTAAACTGTTATATCTCGTTCCTAATCATTGTTTGTTTCGTGATCTGAAGACAAATAAAGTTATTGGAAAAGGACATGTATCTGATAATCTCTACATTCTTGATGAATAATGGGAGCCTCGATTTGTTGTCTACTCTAGTGTCGTGTCTCCATTCAAGGCACATTGTAAATTGGGACATCCTTCTTTTCCTACGTTGAAGAAGCTTTGTCCTCAATTTCAGAATATTTCTTCACTGGATTGTGAGTCATGTCTATTTGCCAAGCACCATCGTAGCTCAACAAATCCAAGGGTTAATAAGCGTGTGGAGACGATGTTTGAGTTAGTTCATTCTGATGTTTGGGGACTATGTCCTGTTGTTTCCAAAATTGGATATAAGTATTTTGTCACATTTGTGGATAATTTCTCTCGAATGACTTGGACTTATTTTATGAAGAGTCGTTCTAAAGTGTTTACTCACTTTTGTGCCTTTTGTGCGGAGGTCAAAACTCAATTCAATACTTCGGTGAGTATTCTAAGGAGTGATAATGTTAAAAAATATATCAGAATTGTTCCAATCCTACATGAGACAACACAGTATTCTCCATCAGACTTCATGTGTTAATACACCTCTCAAAATGGAGTTGCCGAGAGAAAGAATAGACATTTGCTTGAGACAGCTTGAGCACTTTTGTTCCAAATGAAGGTCCCTAGACAATTTTGGGCTGATGCAGTCTCTATAACTTGTTTCTTGATTAATCGCATGTCGTCGATTGTTCTTGTTGGTAATGTGCCTTACAATGTTCTTTTTCCAAACAAGCCACTCTTTCCAGTGGAGCCTAAGGTGTTTGGAAGCACATGTTATGTTCGAGATGTTCGGCCATTTGTTACCAAGTTGGACCCTAAAGCATTGAAGTGTGTTTCTTGGGTTATTCTCGCCTTCAGAAGGGGTGATACCCTCAAATTATACCTCCCTAAAGAAGCATAAGCGATCGTTATCATGTAAAGAACCCAACTTATAGGTTGAGGTCGATCTCATGAGGAAAATGGTCTAGACTTAACTTTAATCCACAATTATCTCTTTTTAGTCAAGGTATTTCCGAAGCAATTAAGTAAAAAGGGGTTGGGGAGTGGGGGTGGGTTGTGAAACAAATTCCTTCAATAGTATGGTTATCAAGTAACCAAAAGTAGACTTTGGTTGTTATCAAGATGAGAAAGTAACTACGGTGTATGTGTTCCCCACAGGTTCATAACGCAGTATTCCTACCAATAGCAATCCTTTCATAGTGTATTACATGCAAAGTGATAAGTTAGGTATCTCTAAATCTTTGGTATAGCATCTAGAGAATTTCACCCCGCACCTTGGTCCGAATACGTGTGTATAATTTACTAACCCTTACCATTACCTCATATTAGACATTATTATTGATGTATGACTTAGTTATTACTTTGCACCAATCGACACAACCTATTAGATAGTATCACACTAAATCTATATTGATAATTCTTCTCTTATTAACTACCTCCTTGATCCGGCAAGTAGCAACAAGGCGAGTTCTAACGCCTGCACTCGTTAAAAAGACTTCTAAATGAGAGAATCATCAATGCAAGCAAAAACACTATTCAAGAATTGCTTAGTTACTAGTCATACTTTGTTAATTACTCATGGTTCCCACAACCCTAGTTGTGGATTTAGTTACCCATGTTCGCAAGATCACAATTCATATTTTTAGATGAAGAAATCATGAACTTACTTAGCAAGAAGAATAAACCCAGAAATTGCACTTGAGTTTCAAACAAAAAATCTTCAAAAAACCAAATCCGTGAATCAATTAATTGCTAAAGTTTCAAAAATTAATCCCCAACACAGAAACTAGAAAAAAAGTAGTAGTAGCTAATCCCAAAAACGAGGTTTAATACCCTATTTATAGAAAACAAAGTCTTAATGAAAAAGGAATTCAAATAAGGAGAGTTTTGTTCAAGTATGCGACTTCAATTGATGAGACAACTGTTCCGTGGTTAGCTTCCATCAGTCAGGACTTAGAAAAAATTTTGCTCTCCGGATGGCACCTCTCTGAATCAAACGACAGACCAACAACACGGTTTGTCGATCCATCTACGGCCCATTGATGCTCCTCCGTAGCTCCATACTTAGAATCTTCAAATATCAGGTACTGGAACCCTCTCTGAATCAAACGACGGTTCACTAGGACGGTCCCTTGATGCCAATAGTGGTTTCACACTTGGTTAGACTTTCCTAATTTTCCTCCAATGCCTGAGCTTCTCATCTACGATCACCACCTACGGTCCGTCGATTGAATGACGGATCGTCGATTGCCTCCGTAGGTCTGTTAATACACTTTTTTCAGTTGTCTTCTTCGATTTTTTCCTGAACATCTTTCCTGAAAAACAAGCCACAAAACTTGTTAAAATTAATATAAAAGGATTTAGACACACACAACTCTTAAGTGAAATGCATTAGAAATACCGTGAAATCACGGTACATCAAGGGGTACCGATGCTATTCCACCGAGCTTGGTAAATATTTGGTGTCAAATGATGTGGTATTTTCAAAGACGACACCATTTTTCTATGCACCTCCCAGTTCGACAAATAAGGGGGAGAAAGATGACTGGTTAGTCTATCAAGTTACTCGTGTTGTGACAAAACAATGAGATGATGTCCTTCAATCTCTTAGTTTCCCTATTGAACACCATTTGACTACTAGGCACACATTTTCTACTCCGGTAAGACCACTAATTGTTCAAGTTTATTCGAGAAGACGAGAGATCGATGATACATGTTCTGCACCGGCTCCTTTGTTATCAAATCTTTCTTCACCCGATCCTTCAGATGATCTTGATCTCCCTATTGCTCTTCGTAAAGGTAAAAGGACTTGTCATTTGACGAATTCCATTGCTAATTTTTTTTCTTTTTACCGCTTATCCTCTACGTCAAGGTCCTTGGTTGCTTCTTTAGACTCTATCTCTGTACCTAAAACAATGAAGGGAGCTTTGAATCATCCTAGATGGTATGATGTGATGCTTGAAGAAATACATGTCTTAGAAGAGAATCACACGTGAGATTTGGTGGATTTACCTAGTCGGAAGAAACTAGTGAGATATAAGTGGGTGTTCATAGTTAGAGTAAATCTAGATGGTTCTGTGGCAAGACTTAAGGTCAGGCTTGTGGTTAAAGGGTATGCTCAGACCTATAGGGTGGATTATTCAGACACTTTCTCTCAAGTTGCCAAACTTACTTTTGTCCGCTTGTTCATTTCTCTAGCTACTTATGAGAATTGTTTTTTACATCAGTTGGATATGAAAAATACATTCCTTTATGGTGATCTTCAAAAGGAAGTATATATGGAGCAACCACCTGGTTTTGTTGCTCAGGGGGAGTATGGGAGAGTGTGTTATTTGAAAAAGTCTTTGTATGGCTTGAAACATAGTCCGCGAGCTTGGTTTGGGAAGTTCAACGAGGTATTCATGGAGTTTGCGATGAAAATGAGCAAATGTGATCACTCAGTCTTCTACTAACAATCAGCAGTTGGCACTATTCTTACTGGTTGTGTATGTTGTTGATATTGTCATCACACGAAGTGTTTATGCGGGGATCTCTTCCCTCAAATCTTTCCTGCATACTAGGTTTCATACGAAAGACTTGGGTAAGTTGAAATACTTATTGGGTATAGAGGTGAATAGAAACAAGAATGGAATTTCGTTGTCTTAGAGAGAGTATAGTCTTGATCTTCGTGCAGACACTGGAAAGTTAGCACCTAAACCTTGCGGTACTCGAATGGTTCCCAATGTGCAGCTTATGAAAGATGACTTCGACCTCTTTGATGATACTGAGCGATACATAAGATTAGTTGGGAAGTTAAACTACCTCACTGTGACTCGTCCAGACATTGCTTTTGCAGTAATTGTTGTCAGCCAGTTTATGTCCTCGCAAACAGTCAAACATTGGCAGCCTTGCAGCAGATTTTGTGTTACTTGAAAGGAGCTCCTTGACTTGGGATATTGTATAGAAGTCATGGTCATACTCGTGTTGAGTGTTTTGCAGATACTGACTATGCCGAGTCCAAAATGGACAAGAGATCGACTACAGGCTATTGTGTCTTTGCTGAAGGGAACCTAGTTTCATGGAGAAGTAAGAAACAAAGTGTTGTATCTCGATCAATTTGAGTACAGAGCTATGTCACATTCCACATGTGATATTATGTGGATACATCATCTTCTAACTGAAATTAGGTTGGAAAATCATGCACCAACAAAAACTTTTGTGTGTAATCAAGTTGCCTTGCATATTGCCTCAAATCCGGTGTATCATGAAAGAACTAAATATATTGAAGGTGATTGTCATTTTATTCGTGTGAAGATTTAGGAAAACTGGATTTCCAGTGGCTACGTGAAGACAGGAGAACAAGTAGCTGATTTACTCACTAAGGCATTGAATGGAACTCGAGTTGATTATCTTTGTAACAAGCTGGGCATGATCAATATATATGTTCCAGCTTGAGGGGGAGTGTTATAGAATGTATATAAACTTAAACCTAGTAATATACATAGCTATAATTAGGTAGCAGATTTATAGGAATCATTGCAAACTCATAGGAATTAATCTTAATTTCTTTCCTTACTTAGCACCTAATGTATTGCATTTATTCTGCTAAACTACTGTAATAAGATAAGATTTTCCATTGAATCACAATGTCATAATCCAAATGGAAGAGAAAGTTAATGTAGTCAAAATCAGTGATTGGATGCCTAAAAATGTAACCTACTATATTTTGAATAGAAGTCTTTCTTTGTTACCTTCTTCTGGAAGTAGTTCTGTGTTAGAGCAAACACTTTCCAACTCAGAGAGTGAATTACATGTCATTGTTGATGTAGCGGAGCTTGGATTATCAGTTATTGATCATACGCCAGAAGAGATACTATATATGTAGGTGCTGAGTCTTGTGCTCTCATATTCAACAGGATTGGGGTTTGGAGTTAGCCGGTAATAATATATTTGTTTCTATTATGTGATGGAGGCTATACTATGTTATTTCTTCTCAAACTTACAATAATTATCCACGAAGATACTTATTTGACATATCTCAAATTTTATGAGTCAGGTTAAAAGTAAGAATGAGGGTATTCAAGTGGACAATCAATTGCCTTTAACTCCAACCCCAGTTCTCTTCCGACCACAAAGAGTTGGACAAGAGAATGATTATTTTTGAAATTTTCACTGACGCATCAATCTAATGGATCGTTAGACCTATGTGAATATCTGTTAGACCCGTAAACTACTTGATCTAACTATGTGCAGGCATGTCAAGGACTTGGGCATTGGTCTTGACATGAATGGGGAAAAACAGTGCAACACAGGTTCAAGTTGCTTGGGTGTTGGCAAAGCAACCTGAACGTGCAAGGCTTACGTGCGGGCTGGAGTCATCGTCAAGGCAGCGTGTTGGCTTGACAAGGCAAGGCTGTGAAGACTTGACGATGGCAAAGACAAAGGCATTCACATGGATTGCTGAAATAGAACTAAGTGTTAAAGAGCAGCTAAATTATTCTAAGTGTTGGAAGCTGGCTGATATATTCTAAGTGTTGGAATGTATCCTGAAATATTCTAAGTGTTAGAATATTAGTATTTCATGTGGATAAGGATGAAATTTGAATTAGATTCTATCTGTTAGAAATATAGCTGTTGGAAACACTAGTTTGAATCCTGTGGTGACAAGTGTCGGACATGTGTCATTTGTAACTGCCATGTGCAAAAATTTTATAAAAGGTGGAAATTTCGTTTAAGGCTGCAGAGAGTGATTCTGGACTTAGATAAAATTCGTGAAGCCTTCCCTTTGTATTAATTCTAAGATTAATAAAGGTTGGGACGAGTTCCTGTACATTCTGTTCGCTGTTTAACTTTGCTCCTTAAGTATTTCTATACTTAGTCAAATCTGTGTGAGTGAGATAGGCTGAGTGTTGCAGACGTTTGCAAGACTGCCTAGGGTGGTGTTCGGTAAAAATAAATTGACCCTCTTTCAATTTGTATCAGAGCACGGTTGAACGATGGTGAAAAATGCAGAATTATGGGAACTGGCACAAAAAATTGAAGCATTCATTGGGATTACAAATGATACTCTGGGAGACCCTTCATTTGTGGATATGTTGACACAAATCATTTATTTGAGACTGAACGCTGAGAAAGTTCAGGGTGAAATTGGTGTGTATCAAAACATTGTTGATGAACACATCACTGAAATCTTGAATTTTCGAGACGCAACTACACAACAATTTGAGGGACTGCAGAAGGAGAATGAAAACCTTCATGCAGAGATCGTTGTATTGTGTCGGGCTGTGTCAATGTTGAGTTCAAATTGTGTTGAATCATCTAAGGTTAAAATTCCAGAACCTAAAGCCTTTAGTGGTGCAAGAAGTGCTAAAGAACTGGAGAATTTCATTTGGGACATGGAACAGTATTTTACTGCTGCAAGGGTGTCTGACGCTGATAAGTTAAACATTACTATAATGTACTTGACGGGTGATGCTAAACTTTGGTGGAGGACTCAAAATTCAGATGATGTAAGTGCTGGTCGTCCTAGAATTGATACGTGGGATAAGTTAATGAAAGAAATGCGCGATCAATTTCATCCTAGCAACGCCTCTTGGCTTGCAAGGGACAAGTTGAAAAGGCTAAGGCAGACATGTTCGGTGAGGGAATACATTAAAGAATTTACCTCTGTGATGTTAGACATTCAAAACATGTCTGATGAGGATAAGTTACATAACTTCATTTTGGGTATGCAAGGCTGGGCTCAAAACAAACTTCGAAGGCTGAATGTTAAAGATCTGCCTGGGGTAATTACTGTTGCAGATTCGTTGGTTGATTTCCGAACGACTCGTCCTTTGACCGATGTTCCTTCTACTTCAAAAACTAAGAAAAAGATTGACAAGAAAGGGGAATGGAAAAAGGATAGTCGTAAGGACAATACAAGTGACAAAGGAAAGGCACCAATGAAGGACGATAAAGACAGACCAAAGAACAAAGATGGTAATTCTAAGGGTTGTTGGACTTGTGGTGGTCCTCATTTGGCTAAGTCTTGTCCAAACCGGGAAAAAGTAAACGCTTTGCTTGCTGGAAATATGAATTAAAGGGAGGAGGATGAAGAAATTGTGGCTGTGATGGCAAATCCATTGGGACTTTCCTTCAACCATATTACGTTGGATAATAATGTTGGAGAAACGTCTGGTACTTCGAATCTCATGCTTCCCTAATTCATATAGAAATGAAAGTTAAAGAACAACGTGTGATGGCAATGGTTGATACAGGGGCCACTCATACGTTTGTAGATGTGAAAATTGCTACAAAATTGGGGCTGAAGTTGACTAAAAGCCCTTCCTACGTCAAAACAGTCAATGCTAAGGCACAAGCCATTATGGGCATGGCTTATGGTGTGTCTATGTCGACTGGAAGTTGGGTAGGAAAACATAATTTGATGGTGATGCCGCTTGGTGAATTTGAAATCATACTTGGGATTGATTTTCTAAGAAAATTCCAGTTTGTACCGTTTCCTCATTTAGATGGAGTGATGGTCATGAATGAAAGCAATGCTGGATTTCTTAAAGGAGTTCATCCATTTGGGAATGCTAATAAAGTTGCAAAGAAGAAAGGCAAGGGAATGTTGTTGTCTGCTATGTCAATCGACAAAGGGTTGAAGAGGGGTAATGACACTATACTTGCTGCCTTGGTCGAAGTGAAACTTGATGTTAAGGTAGAAGTGTCTGATTGTGTTGCTGAATTGCTAAAACAGTATGATGATGTTATGCCGCCTGAGTTACCAAAGAAGTTACCACCAAGGAGGGATATTGATCATAAAATTGAGTTGTTGCCTGGTACGGTTGCTCCTGCGCAGGCTCCTTATCGTATGGCTCCTAAAGAATTGGCTGAATTGCGTAAACAATTGAACGAGTTGTTGGATGCTGGATTGATTCAACCATCTAAGGATCCATATGGTGCTCCTATTTTATTTCAAAAGAAACAGGATGGGACGATGCGAATGTGTGTAGACTACAGGGCGCTGAACAAGGCAACTGTAAAGAATAAGTATCCGGTTCTATTGGTGCAGGATTTGATGGACAGGTTGAGTAAAGCATGCTGGTTCACAAAACTTGATCTCAGGGCAGGCTATTGGCAGGTTAGAATAGCAGAGGGTGATGAACCAAAAACAACATGTGTAACTAGATATGGTTCATATGAGTTCCTTGTAATGCCATTTGGGCTAACTAATGCTCCGGCAACATTTTGCAACTTATTGAATAATGTACTGTTTGACTATCTTGATGATTTTGTTGTTGTCTATTTGGATGATATTGTCATTTATAGTCGAACATTGGAAGAACATGTTAATCACTTAAGTTTGGTTCTGTCTCAATTGAGAAAATACACACTTTATGTTAAGATGGAAAAGTGTGAGTTTGCTCAACAGGAGATAAGATTTTTGGGGCATCTTGTCAGTAAAAACCAAGTTCGAATGGATCCTAAGAAAGTGCAAGCCATTGTTGATTGGCAGGCACCTCGTCATGTGAAGGATTTGAGGTCGTTTCTTGGGTTGGTTAACTATTACAGAAAATTCATTAATGGTTACTCAAAAAGGGCAGCGACTTTGACAGACTTGTTGATGAAAGATACGAAATGGGTTTGGTCTGAACGATGTGATGAAGCATTTCAGAATTTGAAGAAAGCTATTGCATCTGAACCAATACTCAAATTGCCTGATTTTGAGTTACCATTTGAAGTACACATTGATGCGTCGGACAAAGCTATTGGTGGTGTATTAGTGCAGGAAGGTCATCTTGTGGCCTTTGAAAGCAGGAAATTGAATGATGCTAAACAGAGATACTCTACTCATGAAAAAGAAATGGTTGCTGTTGTTCACTGTATACAAGTTTGGAGAGTTTATCTCCTAGGTACTCGATTTGTAGTGAGAACTGATAATGTAGCAAATACATTTTTCAAGACACAGAAAAAGTTGAGTCCTAAACAGGCACGGTGGCAAGAATTTCTAGCAGAGTATGACTTCCTGTGGGAACATAAGCCAGGAAAACATAACCAGGTTGTTGACGCACTGAGTAGAAAAGAGGTATTTGTTGCAGTATATTCAATTACCAAATTTGAAACTGATTTCTTTGATAGAATCAGGTTATGTGCCGCAAATGATTCATTGTATGTTAAATGGATGGGTCAAGTGCAAGATTGCACAATGAGACGGTATTGGATCAAGGACGATCTGCTCTATTTCAAAGGGGGGAGAATCATTGTACCAAACCAAGGGGGACTGCGCAGAGACTTAATGAAAGAGGCGCATGATTCTACTTGGGCTAGACATCCAGGTTTTGAAAGGATGTTAGCTTTACTGTCTCGTGTTTATTTTTGACCAAAGATGGAAGACGATATTGAGGCATACGTTAAGACTTGTCATGTTTGTCAAGTTGACAAGACTGAACGTAAGAAGGAAGCAGGTTTGCTGCAACCTCTGCCTATTCCTGAAAGGCCTTGGCTATCGGTAAGCATGGATTTCATTTCTAGATTCCCTAAGGTAGATGGCAAAGCATCTATCATGGTGGTGGTTGACAGGTTTTCGAAGTATTCTGTTTTTATTGCTGCACCTGAATTATGTTCATCTGAGGTTGCTGCCGATTTATTCTATAAATATGTGGTTAAGTATTTTGGTGTTCCGGCTGATATCGTGAGTGATAGAGATACAAGGTTCACTGGTAGGTTTTGGACAACCTTGTTCAGTATGATGGGAACCGAGTTGAAATTTTCTACTGCGAATCACCCACAAACAGACGGACAGACGGAAAGGATCAATCACTTATTGGAGGAATATTTGAGGCACTATGTGTCAGCAAGTCAACGGAATTGGGTTGCATTGTTAGACACTGCGCAGTTTTGCTATAATCTGCACAAGTCGTCTGCAACAGAAATGAGCCCTTTCGAAATTGTTTTAGGCAAACAGCCTATGACGCCACTAGATGTTGCCAAATCTAAAAATCAGGGAAAGTGTCCAGCAGCATACAGCGTTGCAAGGTACTGACTTGAAATGTTATCTGAAGCACAGGATAGCTTGCGCAAGGCTTAGCGGCGCATGAAGAAGTATGGTGATCAACATCGTCGCTCAGTTGAGTTCAATGTGGGTGACAAAGTGTTGCTGAAACTTACTCCACAAATCTGGAAACAAATTGTAAGTAAGACTAGACATCGGGGTTTGATTCCTAAATATGATGGTCCATTCGAAGTGGTGAAACGAGTGGGCGAAGTTGCTTATAGATTGAAGCTGCCAGAAAGGTTAAAAATTCATCCCACTTTCCGTGTGAGTTTCTTGAAACCTTACTTTGCCGATGCAGATGATCCGGACAGAAACAGATCAAAGAGGGCTCCTCCATCAGTACCTACACAGTTTGATGCTGAAATTGAGAAGATCCTTGATCACCGGGTTTTGGGCACAAGTAAGAAGAATACTAAGACAGAATTCTTGGTTCATTGGAAAGGCAAGAGTGCGGCTGATGCTGTTTGGGAGAAGGCAAAAGACTTATGGCAGTTTGATGCTCAAATCGATGACTATCTTAAAACAGTCTCGATGAGGACATCGAGTTCAAGTGGTGCAGGTAGTCTGTTAGACCCGTAAACTACTTGATCTAACTATGTGCAGGCATGTCAAGGACTTGGGCATTGGTCTTGACATGAATGGGGCAAAACAGTGCAACACAGGTTCAAGGTGCTTGGGTGTTGGCAAAGCAACCTGAACGTGCAAGGCTTACGTGCAGGCTGGAGTCATCGGCAAGGCAGCGTGTTGGCTTGACAAGGCAAGGCTGTGAAGACTTGACGATGGCAAAGACAAAGGCATTCACATGGATTGCTGAAATAAAACTAAGTGTTGAAGAGCAGCTAAAATATTCTAAGTGTTGGAAGCTGGCTGAAATATTCTAAGTGTTGGAATGTAGTCTGAAATATTCTAAGTGTTAGAATATTAGTATTTCGTGTGGATAAGGATGAAATTTGAATTAGATTCTATCTGTTAGAAATATAGCTGTTGGAAACACTAGTTTGAATCCTGTGATGACAAGTGTCGGACATGTGTCATTTGTAACTGCCATGTGCAGAAATTTTATAAAAGGTGGAAATTTCGTTTAAGGCTGCAGAGAGTGATTCTGGACTTAGATAAAATTCGTGAAGCCTTCCCTTTGTATTAATTCTAAGATTAATAAAGGTTGGGACAAGTTCCTGTACATTCTGTTCGCTGTTTAACTTTGCTGCTTAAGTATTTCTATACTTAGTCAAATCTGTGTGAGTGAGATAGGGTGAGTGTTGCAGACGTTTGCAAGACTGCCTAGGGTGGTGTTCGGTAAAAATAAATCAACCCTCTTTCAATATCCATACATAGGTTTCCAAGTTAGTAGATGAACCCTTTGCTCTTTTCTGAAAGTCTGTTCCAATGTATTCACTTTTGCTATGCTTAGTATTGCTAATATCATGGGGCACATTTCTTTCAGGGGCCTGAAAGTTCTGCCTTTCTTATTAAGATTCATGAACCAATAATTTGGCGACTTCATGGCATGATTCAACAAACCAATCTTACTCGATTGTACGATACAGAAGTTACTTCTGTGTCTGTTGATCCCATAATACAAATTGGGTAAAGGTTCAGTTCACTATGCTACTATTTAGTTTCTTAGATGTCCTAAGCTTTTATCATAGAAGGCCTTTTCTTATTGACAGTGTTCTCAACAAATCTGAAGTACTCTTGAAGGTTTCTATGATCATGTCCCCAACACAAGGGCCAGTAGGTGTTCTCGGGTTTTAGCCTAGTCTGATTGCTGCACTTGGAAACACTGAAAATATGACTCTAAGCATTTTCTGGTGCTTCAACTTGAAGATTTGAATTTTTTTATTACTGGGGTTATAATGTATGGTTCAGTTTGGAGTCCTGGATTCTACGATCAGGAATCCTAATGTTCTTATTGAGCTAGCTTAAAAACTACTTGAAAAAATAGACAACTTTTTAAAAAAATAAACTACTAAAAGAGATAGACATCTCTCAAGTCCTAGGACCGTCGATAATTCTTTATTAGAAAAATCTGCACCCTTTTATATGTGCATTGTGTCATTAAGAAAAGTTTTGTGCTCATTTATTAACATTGCGCAAATGAATCACGAGTTAATAACTTTGATGGTCACTCAACTATCAATTGTTTTCACAGAAAGTCACTCAACTTTCATTTTCAACTCAAAAGTCACTCAACTATAACTTCTTTGCACAGAAAGTCACTCAACTTTCATTTTCAACTCAAAAGTCACTCAACTATGACTTCTTTGCACAGAAAGTCACTAAACCTATTTAATTGTTTTTTCATTAAAATTTAGTGACATGAAATTCTAATTATCAACCAAAAGTTTAAGAATCAAATATATATATCCATTTAAACCATTCAATGACTCGCCCATTTAATCCAACCGGCTAAAAATATAATATTAAATATTTTATTTTATCATTAATTCTCTAAATCATTCCCCATTGAACATTGAACATTTTATTTTACCATTAATTCGCTAAAAGAATGTGGGAGACGAGGGATAATGATTTAGGGAATTAATGGTAAAATAAAATGTTCAATATTATATTTTTAGCGGGTCGGGTTAGCGGGTCATTAAATGGGTATATATTCTATTTTTATAATTTTGGTTAATAATTAAAATTTTATGTCACTAAATATTAATGAAAATAACAATTAAATAGGTTGAGTGACTTGCTGTGCAAAAAAAACATAGTTGAGTGACTTTTGAGTTGAAAATGAAAGTTGTGTGACTTTCTGTGCAAATAAATTATGATTGAGTGAATTTTGAGTTGAAAATGAAAGTTAAGTGACTTTCTGTGAAAACAATAGACAGTTGAGTGACCATCAAAGTTATTAACTAAATGAATCACTTATTAACAATTTATTCTTGCTCAGCAACCACTTCAATGTTCAGCTTGCATGATTATCATTTCTTTTTTAATAACTTTGATGGTCACTCAACTATCAATTGTTTTCACATAAAGTCACTTAACTTTCATTTTCAATTCAAAGTCACTCAATTATAACTTCTTTGCACAGAAAGTCATTCAACATTCATTTTCAACTCAAAAGTCACTCAACTATGAATTTTTGCACAGAAAGTCACGCAACCTATTTAATTGTTATTTTCATTAATATTAGTGACATAAATTTTAATTATTAACCAAAATTTTAAGAATCGAATGTATACCCATTTAATGACCCGCTGACCCGACCCGCTAAATATATAATATTGAACATTTTATTTTACCATTAATTCCCTAAATCATTCTCCCTTGTCTCCCATATTCTTTTAGCGAATTAATGGTAAAATAAAATGTTCAATGTTCAATGGGGAATGACTTAGGGAATTAACGGTAAAATAAAATGTTTAATATTATATTTTTAGCGGGTTGGATTAAATGGGCAGGTCATTAAATGATTTAAATGGATATATATATTTGATTCTTAAACTTTTGATTAATAATTAGAATTTCATGTCACTAAATTTTAATGAAAAACAATTAAATATGTTTAGTGACTTTCTGTGTAAAGAAGTCATAGTTGAGTGACTTTTGAGTTGAAAATGAAAGTTGAGTGACTTTCTGTGCAAATAAGTTATAGTTGAGTGACTTTGGAGTTGAAAATGAAAGTTGAGTGACTTTCTATGAAAACAATTGATAGTTGAGTGGCCATCAAAGTTATTAACTCGTGAATTTTGCAAAAGATGCATGGAACTTTAAATACTCGAAAGGCAATATAGTACCAAAGACATTCTAGCTCTTGGAAATATTGTTCAAAAATAGGAAGGTGTAGGAATAAGAGAGTGCTGCAATTGAACTATGATCAATGAGATGGTGCATGACAACTTAACATGTTATTTAGCAGGGTTCTTTTTATAAACTTTTCCTCACTTCAGTTATTGTAGACGAATTAATGGGATTGGATCTTTGATTTACAATCCGAGTAAAATTACTGAAATTTTGAAAATCTAGATCTTTGATTTTATCCAAAGACATGTTGGGTCCATTAAAATGCTCCAAAGGTAAAATGCACTTTGCCTTGTAATTATGGGAGACTACACAATCTCTGTAGCTAAATTTTATATATACAACAAATTATGTTACCATTCTCAATAAAAAAAATCTTCGTCTTTACCTTTTTTGTAATGTAAATAATTTCCTCTTTATGATATGATTTGGGCATGTGAAAAGGAGATGCACAGATGTTCCAGTGAGGTGGTGTGAGAAATAGTATTTTTTCAAGTGATTGTTGAACTTTGAAATGATATGATTTGATAAGATTTAAATGCTCTATTCGATTTTGAAATGCTTCTACTGATTACAAGAAAAATATAAATGGGAGTAGACCTTGATGAATCTGTAGCTAACGACAGGATCGTTAGACCTGGTGCACCTTGTAGTTTCTTGTTTCTGATAAAGCCCTTGCTAGTGGAAAGGTTGAACTAGTATATTGTTACTGATATCTCTCAAGTAGGGATCTACTGATATGAATATTTAACTCCTTTATGAGGAGTTCACTCTTATTGGTCATTTCTTAAGGAGGTCACTCTGATTACATGATTCATCCTTGGAACCTCTCAGATATAAGCTTTGATATGGAAGTGCTTTTCTGAGTTTACAACTATAAGATTTGATATGACATGTTCTTTTACTTAGTTTGCTATTATGTATTTACACTGATTATGCTTATATGAGACATATAAGATTGAATATTGTTATTGTTTATGAAAGAGCATTATTTCATCATTATGACTATTACACTAGCATGTTTTCTAATTTGTCCCTCATAAAATGCTTGTGGTTAAGTATTATTACCCACTGAGCTAGTGTCTCACTCATCGATAATTGTTTTTACAGAGAATTCAGGTGGTATTGAGGAGGATTTCATTAATTAGAGAGTGAGATTTGGTTGCACTGCTTCTTTTGGCAAGAATAATTTGATTTGCTATGTTTATTTAGTTCGTTTAAACTCTTAGAGTCGCTACATTTGTCAGTTCTTATTTAGATTCATGATTATTCATTCGAATTATAGTCAAGTGACTAGTTTGAACCTCTTTTTCATATTTTGGAGATGAATTGGTTTTATTTTGTGACAATTAGATCATTGATGAATATTATGTTGTTGTTTATAGCTGCTATTAGTTGTGCTGAAAAATTTCTGAGACAGGAAGATTCAGGATAGGCCTAAAAACAAAGGAAATTCTGCCCGATTTTCTGTAGAAATCTGGTAAGGCTTGCTTTGGGATTTTTCCCCTTTTCGCCGGTCATGATCCTTCTTTGGGTCGTAACAAAGTTGGTATCAGAGCACTAGTTTATTCTTGTGACTTATGGAGCACACGTTAGTAGTAGAATCTCAATTATGGTTATGTTGCCGGCCATTTCTATAATCGTGATTCTGCGAGGACGTAATAGGATGTGTCTTGTCTTCTTTTTTTTCCTCCGCACGTGTGTAGCAATTAGGATTGTATTAGCTGAATCTAAACTGTTTATCTTATTACCATATGATTTAGACTCTATATTGTGATATCATGAATAGTCCAGAGGTTCAGGGGGCATAAAACGTTGCATTTGGCATGTAGTAATCTCTGCCAACTTATGGCAAATGACAAGTAACAGGCAGGGCCATGGAAGGGTCCACTATAATGTAGTTACACTCATTGCAAGCAGGTGATACAGCCCACTAGTGGAAGTAAAAGAGATGAGAGTGTTATCATTGAGATGTTTATCTCTATGCAAAGAGCAATACTAGCTGAATGGACACGTTGGATAAAACCAGACAACACAATATGGCCCAGGACCAACCGGAGGCACCTATATGGGTTTAGATAGTTGAGAAAAAGGATGTATCCTTGAGAAGTCTTACAATTGAGACCACCAACAAAAATTCACATTTGATAGTTTTGGAGAATCGTTAAATGTTATTGGGAGAAAATGCTTAAATCATCATGAACTTTGAACATTCTTTTGTGAACTTCATGGAGCTAAAGATTTAGATAAGGATGTCATGGTCAATACATGATATGAATGTCGTGTTATAAGAATGCATACAGAAGCAACTCAAGTGTCATGGGAAAATTTACTAACATTTATGGATCATATCTTGCTTGACATTTGAAAGTGTATAACTTGATAAGGAGTTTATGAAATTTGTTCGTTTGACAGATTGCACCGATAGACAACTTCAGATTTCTCTGAACAAGCTAGATGTGTTCCCTACTTATTGTCAAACGAAGTATTTCAGATTCAGTTATTTGTTGAAAAGCTGGTTAGCCCTTGAACAACCATACATAGGAAAACTTTAATCTACTTTGAGATAGTTTATATTGCAAGAGAGATTGGAAATATGTTACCTGTTAAGTGATCACCCAATCATTCATTCAAGAAGAACAAAAATCAAGAAACCTTTCAATTGGAACTTTAGTACAAGATAAAGAGTTGGAAATTGTGAATGCTTAAGACACTAGAAAATACTTGCAGAGAATATTATTTTGTTAGACATGTATAAAAGCTTGTCAGGTTGAGTTGAGAGAAGGGATAGCAAGACTAATCTGGTTGTATTTACATATTTAAATTTATTATGTCCTGGTAGGTGGATGGGTATCTTATTTCAAAATTACTTTAACTGTCCTATGAAGATAGTCGTTTGAGACAACCAATGAACCTATTTTTACCACAATAAGAAGAAGAGGAAAGGAAGTTACAGCTTACAGGAATAGTGAATGATTTGTCTTTTATAGTAATGACTTAGCTGTAGGAAATATAGAAGGAGAATATTTTCTATAGAAAATGCTCAAGTTTTATATAGGCTACTTAAGGCCACTTGAGATGATTACAATCATCAATTTCATCACTATTTATACTACTCAAAATAGAAAACAAAAAGTCTTGCACAATTAACTAGATACATTTATCACAAATTACTAGATACATGTATTACAAAATCCTAAAAGACTTCTTGAGAAACTAAGAGACATATTGAAATACTAAACATCAAGGTGTGAAGTGAATGCATTAATTCCAACATTAGCAACCTGTGAAGAAGATTTTTATGATTCCGGTACAAGAAATGTTATGCTCTCTTATCTATGGTAAGGAATGTTGTAGATCTACACAAAATACCATTAGCAAGAGAATTAGATGATGTACTTCCTATGATTCTTTTTCCACGATTGTCGTCTATATGATAAATACATTGTTGATAATGATTTGGTACCTTCCACCTAGCTAACCTATATTGGTACCTCCATATCATCTGGCACCAATGGAGTGGAGAGAGTTAAGGAATAGTTTGCAACCTGCCGGAAAGGGCTTTATAGAACCCAATTGTAAACAAATATCTTTCGAAAAAAAAAGAGGTCAGGCACTTGAGATTATATATGGACTTCTAATAGTTGAACTATGTAACAATATGCAATAAGTAATGGTTGCCTCTTATAAATGATCTAATTGATTAGTTTCATGGAGCCACATGATTTTCCCATATTGATTTTTGTTTGTTGGTTATCATAAGATCAAAAGTAAGAGCATATTCTAAGATAGCTTTCTGAACTCAATAAGTTGCAAAAAAAAAAAAAAAAAACTTAGTCGCTTCTTTGGACTTACCTATGCCTTAGTCACATTTACAGACTTAATGAATAAGATTTTCAAGACATTGCTTGAAAGATTGGTGCCAATGGTTATTGAGTAAGTCCGGGCGTATTCTCATAGCTAGAATGAATACAAGGATCATCTCCGGATTATATTTCGAACATCACAAGAATATCAACTTTATGTCGAATTTTTGAAGTCTATCAACAATTGGAATTATCATGTATATATAAAAGAAATAACCATTTTTTAGTCTACCCCAAAAGTTTGGTAGAGAATTCCTCTAGGATAGTTATGTTACCGACCAAGTTACATGGGGTAGACTAAACTATCGTGGTGGTCAACCATGTCTTGAGTTTTTAAATATCTACTCTTATTTCAGTAGATGGCGAAATAAGAGTAGATATTTAAAATATCAAGACATGGTTGACCACCACGATAGTGCTAGCCTTGCCGTCAGGTTTTAGAGTATTCGTACTGCTCCTTGATGCTTTTGAGGGAAGGATTAGGATGTGTTCTCATGTAGGAGGGTTGTGTGATCATGCCTTAAGACATTTGAATAAGCATAAGAGGAATCACCCCACTCATAATTTGAAGATGGTACAATGGTATTTTCTCAATAGATTCAGAGACAATACTTATACGACAAATCCAATGAGATTTATACAGATTATAAGAGCGTGGTATTTATGTTCCAACTGAAAGATTTAATATTTAAATTTTCACTATCGGAGGAAACTACTCGATGACTATAAAATCTTCTATTTGGTGTCATATAGAAAATGACAATATTAAGGAGATGCATTGAGAAACAAATCCCTGGGCTAGTTGACATATAGCTCTTGCACATATATTTTTCATCTTAGATGTGTACACACTCGAGGATATTGATATCAAATTAGTGTGAGAAACTTAGATACATTGTTGTCTTATGTTCAAGCCAAGTCTTTATTGGTAGAGCATATCGAGATCACCTAATACAAGGATTGAAATTATGTGACTATTGAAATAAGGTTATAGTGAGTATAGACATGGATGAGTATGATAATCGAACATAGATGATGTGAGAGAGGTTATCCTTTAGGAACGCTTAACTCTAATTACATTGTAGATCCCGGTTCTACTAAGACACCTGGAGCAAGTGTACCGGTGGAAACTTATAAAGAATGATATTGCTAACTTCATTTATGGTGGCTGTATTGTGAACATGTTAAGGATGAGTATAAGCAACTAACATGTCTACCACTACAGTTAAGTTTCAAAATGGAAGTTGAAAGGAGTTACTACCATGAATACCTAGAGGTTATGGCCTTGTGTTAGTGTTTGTAGATCGGCTTACAAAGTCATCACACTTTTTACCGTTCAAAATCAGACTGTCACATCCCTATTTTTTCTCAAAATTTATGATGAGTTTTGAAAGAAAGAGAGTTTTTCCAATTAAAGTGACATTTCTAAAAGGGATAATTTTGTTTATTCAGAGTCGCCACTTGGAATTGAGTTTTGGTGTTCCAAGTCACGTTATTTAAATCGCTAATCAAAAGGAAGTTAACTCTTTATTTTATGGTCTGCGAAATCAAAATCAGGTAAGGAATTTTGTGGACCGAAGAGAAGGTAGTCCCATGGTTCTAGCACGGTCACTTTATTGACTTTTATATGACTTGAGATAATTTTGAATATATTATATTTATTAGCTTAAATAAATATGTTTATCATGTTTTCTTTGATTTATTATAAACTTATTTTATACTATCTTGTTTTATTATGGTATAATTTTCATATGTTTTTATTATTATTTTTAATGCTTTCAATGTCTTGGTTCTTTTTTTTTCTTACTTCTTCTTTATTTTTTTAACGTCCTTTTTTTTTTTTTTTTTTTTTAAATGTTTTGTTCCCTTTTTTAATAAAAAGGAATATTTCATTTTATTTTTTACACTCTATAATTTTTGGCTCTTTTTATTTTGAAATCTTTTATTATTATCTTTTTATTCTGTACATTTTTCCTTTTTCCTTTTTTGTAACTTTCAACTTCTGTCTCCTTTTATAAATATATATTTCATTTGTCTTTTTTTACCTTCTAATCTTTTTTTTTACGTCATTCATATAAAAGAAAAAATTATTAACTTATATTAATATCTTTACATAATGAATCTTTGTCGTCAATTATTCTTATCATTTCAATTTATTAACCATAACTACACATATCCTCATAAAAAAAATGAAAATAAGAATAGACCTGGACAATACTGTTGCTTAAATGCGAAATAAATTATAGGTTGTTTAAACAAGAAATAAACTACAATTTGTTATAACAATTTTGCACTAAATATGACTACATAAAGGATCTAAACATAAAGTTGAGATGAAAGATTTGAACATACTTCATATTAGAACATCAATAAATATTAATGGTTTAAACATATGCGAAATTTAACGATTTTAATATATTGCAATCCATTCTTGTATAATCATAACATAAATACACAATAAAATAAAATTAAGTGTTACCTCTTGTGAAAATTATTTCACGAAAAGAAAGGATTTAGGAACCACGAAGTTGAAACCACGAATAAAACCTCGAACTCAACTATTATTGGATTGTGTTTTTTTCTGTGCATGTTTTTTTTGTGGAATTTTTGAGCTGGTGAAATTCTGTTCTTTTTCTTTAATACATATATTGGACCCTAAACTTGGCTTCAAATTTCAACTTTGACCTCAAACTTTCATAATGCACAAATAAGAACTTTAACTATCCTATCTTTCAATAAATAAACACGCGATTTTTGGAGCCAAAGTGTGTGAAAGGCAAACGCTTCCACGTGTATTAGTGAGCCAATCAGTGGCGGCCAACTAATTAAACATTTTACACGTTTTGTTTTAAAAAAAAATTTTACACGTCATTTTGAAACTAAAAAAAAAATTATAAAAGAGATTCATTAAGGGTAGAATTGTTGTTTCAGCATTTTTTTACCGTTGTGGGCCTCGAAAATTATCCCTCACTCGCGCAGAATGCGTGCATTTCACGCATTTTGCCAGGTAGGAACCACGTGTTTATTTATTGAAAGATAGGATAGTTAAAGTGTCTATTTGTGCACTATGAAAGTTTGAGATCACAGTTAGAATTTGAAGCCAAGTTTAGGGTCTAATATATGTATTATGCCTTGTTTTAATATAATAGTATGTGTGTGTGTCGTGTGTTGTTTTGTGGAAAATGGGGATGTGGAGTATATTCAGATGGGTAATGTGAGTGAGTGAAAGTGGGAGGAAGTGGGGTAGATTAAGTGGATAGTATTTTTTATCTTCTTTTTATTATAATACACACACACACACACACACACACATATATATATATATATATATATAATTATGTTAATATTAAACTAAAAATAAATTAAGCAGCTAATAGTAAATTAAAATTAAAAATATATTGCTTATTAATTAAATTAAATTAAAATAAATCATATCTTTTTTCGTTATTTTCAAATCTTTTAAAATAAACTCACTAAAATAAGACAAAATTGAAATATCTAACTTAAACATAAAAGAATAATTTAAGGAATCAAAATAGCGTAAAACCTTATGTTCTGCCTAAAATTACGTGTCTATAGTTTGCCCCTCTTTGACTGAAAATATGAAGTGTTTTCAGACAAAGAAGTAGACAAAACAACAAGTTTTGACCAGACTCTTATTTGAAAGAAAATATGCGACCGAATCATTGCTTTGGACATCCTATATATCGCGGGTTTTAAGGGAATCAGGCCACATGTAGTTCAAGGAGATGCGGTGATGAGTTGGAAGTTAAGTGAGGTTCCATTGAGGCTCCAGATCGCGATTATTATCCTTAATTACATAAAAATAAATAAAAACTAATAGTCATAAGGAAAATAAAAGTACAAGCTCCTCTATGCAGCTTCTCTTGAGTCTTCACTTGAGTCTTGACTTTCAGATATCACCTTTTTTTTTGGGTGAGTATCTTGATCCTGAACTGGATTGAGGCTTAACTTGTCGCTTAGAGTGAGCTTTTGACACTCTTCAAAATGACAATTTAAATGTGTTCTTGAATGAATACATGTTTTCTCAATCAAAAGCTGAATAGAAATAGATGTCAGGAAGTCAGGCTGCTACATGCATTGAAGAAGTTGATTCTGGCTATCATGTGATTGATCATTCTGAAAAGAATTGAAACTTTGTTCCTGAATCTCAGATCCATGTTTCGCTTAAAGAAACCCGAAAACCATCATAAACAAAAGAAATAAACTAACTCTTGCCCCAGTTTTCACTTGAAAATTTTTGTGAATTATTAGCAATTTTAGATTTTAAATAAATAAATTAATAAACTCAGACTAGGAATTATTTATCTTAGGAGAAAGTGATCAAATCTCATTGTCCAGGAGGGTCATACTAATTTAAATCTCATTATTTAGGAGGGTCCTGCTACACTGATTCTCATTGTTTATGAGGGTCCTGCTACGCTAATTCTCATTGTTTAGGAGGGCCCTGCTACTCTAATTCTCATTGTTTTGGAGGGTCCTTCTACTCTAATTCCCATCGTTTAGGAGGATCCTGCTAAGCTAATTCCCATTGTTTAGGAGAGTCCTGCTACTCTGATTCTCATTATTTAAAAGGGTCCTGCTACTCTAATTCTCATTGTTTAGGAGGGTCTTGCTACACTAATTCTCATTGTTTATGAGGGTCCTGCCACGCTAATTCCCATTGTTTAGGAGGGTCCTGCTATACTAATTTTCATTGTTTAGAAGGGTCCTGCTAAGATAATTCTCATTGTTTAGGAGGGTATACTACGGTAATTCACATTGTTTAGGAGGGTCCTGCTACACTTATTCTCATTGTTTAGGAGAGTCCCGCTACTTTAATTCTCATTGATTTGGAGGGTCCTGCTAATCTAATTCTCATAAAATACAATTAACATAGTTTATTTATTTACTTTTAGATTTTTCATTTTTTTAAATTTAAATTAGAAAATATTTATCCTAAAAGAATGAAAAATAACTGCCTCAAACTAGAAAGTGTTTATTCTAGGATAGAAAAAAATAAAATAATAATACTAATAACGGTCTCAGACAAAGAAGTGTTTATCCTAGGAGAGAATGAGAAAGAAATGTCTCAGACTAGGAAATGCTTATCCTAAGAGAAAAAATGTCTGTAATTTTTTTAATATATTTTTTAATCTTTTTTTCTTTTTGCAATACTGTTCACAAATTTGAGTCTTCAATTTTTTATTTTTTTTAATGGCGATGGATTTGCGCATTGACTTTGAGGATAATTGTTGATGTGGTTGTCATGTTTGAAGCTAATTTCAGCTTGAGATAGACCATTTTTATTTGCTTGTCAGCTCACCTTAATAACCTTGAAAACATCTCTAGTTGTTAGAACTTCAAAACTTCAGATTTGTCATATTGTTTCCACCCTCCAACAATAATTGAATCTTGTAGTCATATAAATTCTCAAAATTTGTCAATTGTTGACAAGTTACTATGCATATCACTATTTATTGAATCAAGTCACATTTGATGTGCTGACCAAACTTTGTTTAGTGTCATTGAAGAGATGGTAGCCATTTTGAAATAAATTTCTGTGTGCTTTAATGAAGAAAAACTCAAGAAAAAATGCAAATCGAATTGAGCTATACAAAATAAGAAAAGAGAGGAAAAAAATATTTGAGAGAAAATAAAAATAAATAAATAAATAAATAAAAAGGGACTCATTTGAGAGTGGTGGCCAATTCTAATGGTCATGACATGCATGTGAGATTAAATGACTTGATCTGTCCAATCAATTTAAACTTCATCTTTGTCAAACTTTCAACTTTGAAGTCAGACTTCTATAATCCAATTTTTGCACTAGATTCATTCCTTACATTCGACTTGTGGTGCCTCTATTTCGTATCTCTCTCACTCACCATCGTCTTATAGTACCCTGAGGATTTTCACTAATAAGACTATCTCATTTTTTACTTTCTCTTAACACAAATGATGTCTTATAGTGCTTTGGAGGATCTTCATCAATAAGATTCCCTCACTTTTCACTCCTTATGCACATGAAATTTTTCCTTATATGATAATAAATATCGAAAGCTTGCTTGACTTGTCATTGTTAAAAATCGATCAGAAGATCTTTATTTGGATTGTAGTGTGGCTTTTAGATGGGGTTACAAAGAAAGGATTGGCATGAAGGATCAAAGATAATGCCATAACAGGGTTAATACTTACAACTTTTTGAATCAACCCTAATTTGCAGAATAAATAAACTAAACAAAATAAAACAATAATAATAATCATAATAATAATTTTTATCATTATTATTATTATTTCCCCAGTTTTTGTGATGAGCACCTTTTAGATTTCTTTTTTTGTTGGACTGAATCTTAAATTAAGGCTGCCCTACGTATCTATCAAAGCAAGAATCAGGTCAAACGTAGTTCATAAAGTTTGTTCTTTTGGTGTTATTGATTTTTTCCAACCTTTTTTCACTTTTTATTTCTTGACTCTTTTTTGTCTTTTCTTTAATTTGTGACTTTTTTTTGACTATATTTTGATTTCAAAAGAGGGGTATGAAAGAGAATAAAATTAAGGCTCAAAAGGGGTATCAAAGGATTACACGATATTTGGATAGTAGAATGAAATGCCTTCATCATATAAATTATTAAAAATGTCAAATACAAGCATGCCCTCTAAGATGTGAAGTGAAAATCAGACATTATCTCTTTGCAACGTATGCATTGTTGGATATGTATATTATTTTTGTTTTATATTTTTTATCTTGAAATCTCCATCTGAGTAATACCTTCTTGACGACAAATGACATATGTCAATTTAAACAAAATTTATTTCTTTACGCATTTTCGCTACTAAAGAACGTATCAAGGTGTTTAAGTCCTTTATTTATTTCCTCGAATGTATTTTTTTTCTTTTGGACTTATATGGTATATATATTCCATGAGTAGATATAATCTTAAGATCTCACCAAATCATCTTGCATATCATGTCACAAAAATTGAATTGAAAAGAGATGTATATGTGGAAAGTAAAATAGAACGGGTCAAAATGACATAGAATAAAGATTATATTAAGGCAAAAAAAATTAATAACAAGAAAACGAATTAAATTTGAGATTACAACTCTATAATAACCCAACTACGACAAGAATGAACAAACAAACACATAAGAGAAATGATTCCATGAGTAGATATAATCTTAAGATCTCACCAAATCATCTTGCATATCATGTCATAAAAATTGAATTGAAAAGAGATGTATATGTGGAAAGTAAAATAGAACGGGTCAAAATGACATAGAATAAAGATTATATTAAGACAAAAAAAAAATAATAACAAGAAAATAAACTAAATTTGAGGTTACAACTCTATAATAACCCAAACTACGATAAAAATCAACAAACAAACACATAAGAGAAATGATTGAAAGGTCTAACTTACTAAAAAATAAAATAAAATTGTATAGCAGAAATGATGACAAAATAAAATATTCATACACTCTTTTTGAGAGAAAAGAAAAGTGTATCCTGATCACCAAACTTGACTTCTTATCCACTACTTTGCACGCTAGCCTTCATGTAAGCTTCAACAATTTCGATGGTCTTTTCCTGAGAATCGAATGAACTGTCATATTCTTTGTCATCACATATCATATCGATGAAGTGTACATCATTATGTTACCAGTAGAGGATTCTTAGTAACATTTGGGGGGTCATCATTTTGAACCACAATCATCTTTGTTTGAATCATCACTTCCACATTTCTCCTTAAATTTTGACAATATTCGATACTGTGCCCTAGAGTATCAATATGGTATGCACAACGTATTGTATGATTGAAACATTTTTCATGTTGATCCACGTAATTTTGAGGAATTGATTCTAACACTGTCAAGATCGGAATCTAGACCCCAGACGAGACCGGCGTCGTTGACCTCTCAGAGGTCGCAGACAAGCCTACATACGTCATTCTTACTTTATCTAGGTTAATTTTAGCGGAAAATTTGAAACTTTTTGTTTCTTAACTTACTTATTAAACATTCTCATTAATACATAATTGTTCACCATCAACCATCAAATATTAAGATCATCAAATGAAAGAAACACTGTAATATAGAAATAAAGATGTACTTGCCAAAATGGCACCAATACAATGTCTGAATAAAACAGGAAAGAAACGCTAGTGGAACATGCTCCACTAGCTCAACTCTAAAACTAAGATAGAATATAAATGGTAGCATCCTCGAAATGCATGAGTACCTACCAAGTCCGGATGAATGCTCGATGTCCGGATAGCTTCAGCGTCAACCTGTAGCTCTAGCGTCCACCTGTGCCTGCACCTAAAATTGTAGAGTTGTATAGGGTTAGTACACACTTGTACTAAGTATGGGTATATGCAAGCACACACCAAGGACATGCATGAGAAAAGATAGCTCTTTCCTAACAACATGATTATGTAAAGTCAAGTCAGTGGACTTGCCAAATTGAGATTAGGAAAGTTAGTGAACCTTCCAAATTTGGATTAGGAAAGTTAGTGAACTTTCCAAATTTGGATTAGGAAAGTCAGTGAGCTTTCTGAATTTGGATTAGGGAAGTCATGCCATGAGAGTAACATGCATCATCATAATTTTCATACTGCACACAACACATAACATCTTACACATAGCACATATCATATTGCATATAACACATAACATCTTTCCTATCATTCATTCATATGCCATGAGACCTTGGAATCATGGACTTAACATTAAGACTTCCCAGAATGAGGGCTCAACATATGGGACCTCAATTAGGGAGTCTTCATTAGCAAACACAGAGTCTGCTTCATTCATTCATACATACTTAATTTCATTTCATTCATAGGCCAGTGTAAACACCAGCTATACCTAGGGTGTAGTTTAAGACTTTCATCGGGTTCGCTGTGCAATGATCAAGAATAACCTAGTGTCATTACCTGAGTCTAGTCACCTCTTGATTATCCTATCCTAACACCTTTGGTATCATTCATTTCATTATGTGCTTTATTTGAGGCTGGCCTCATTCATTCATTGGGAACTTTAACTTTAAACGACATAGATCATGTGAGCATCATGAAATTCAGTGTCTCCCCCACACTAAAAAGAGGTGGAATCACCGGCCAAAGTGACCCAAAAATATGCTAGCGTACATGGGAATTTAACCCCGCCAGATCTCTATATTGGCAGTATAGGTTCGAAGACCAGGAGATATAAGGAGACCCATACCCGGCAAGCCGGACAGTCTCATCTCATGAGAGTTATGTGAACCTCCGCCCTTCCCTAAAGAAGGCATCACCGCTCATAGCTAGTCTATCGGTGCTCAGTATAAAGTTCCATTACATTCAACTCATACGTCATGGAAGATGGCTTCTAGTATGAGGACATCATAGCTCATTAGATGATTTCTCATCTCATCATTAGTATTAAGTGTGTTAATGTCAATACTTTCATTAGAGTGTTCATAGAGATTGGTCTCTTCATTAACTTTACACTCTGGTGAGTACGTTTTGGTAACATATAGTCAGGTTCATTTGAGATTGTTCTCATATTTTACATTAGCCTCATATCATGTGTAACAACCCCGAAAATGGATAAGATAAGAAATGCTTAGTGTGTCAAGAATGCCTATGATTAGACCAGGGTTCACACGGATTGATGCGCGTAGAACCAGACCTCGGAACCCTTGCTACAACCAAGCCAACTAACTTGGGGAGTTAATTGAGCTTGGAAAAGTTGGGACCAACCAAGTAAGGCTCGCGAAAACAAAGATTTAATCGAAGGAGTTTTTACTGGACTTAAAAAGAAGGAATTTTAAGTTTTGAGGGTCTATTAAAAAGAAGGAATTTTAAGTTTTGAGGGTCTAGGGGTAAAATGGTCTTTTACCAGGCTAAGGGTAGTATTGTAATTACCCTAAATATATATATAATTAATTATTTAATAAGATGGAGGGGCAATTTGGGGAGAGAGAGCCGAAATTGAGCTCTTGAAGTGAAGTCTTGCTACACCCGGGTTCGAACCTAGGTGGAAGCAATGATTTAACTTGTTTTTATTTAAATGGATAAATTAATTTAATTAATTAATAAATATTAGCTGATTTAAGAAAAAAGAAAAATTAGATTTTTTATTTAAAGGTTTAACAAAGAGTCCTAGTTTGACTAATTCCCAAACTAAAACTCCTAATTTTAAGCCACTCTCTCTCACTCTCTCTCTCTCTCACGTTTAACCATTCATTCTCACGTTTTCTCTCTGCCAAAAACAACTTCAAGAATAGAAAATATATGGAAGTTCTTCACACTTGAAGAACTCACACAAAACTCTAAGAAAACAACGTTAATCCATCACGTTAGGCAAAGGGGAGGAGTCTTCCGTCGGTTGGTGTTGAAGTGTTGGACTTGAACGTGGTTTGGAGAGGTTGGACAGCAGGTTGTGTATTGTAAAAACGTCAAAAAGGTATGGGTTTTCTTACTCTTGGTCCCTTTCCCAAGATACCCCTAGGATTCAGTCGATTCTAATCCGAAAACTAGGATTGTTTCCCCGTTTCATGTCCCTGTCACTAGCTCCTATTGATGGTTGTAGGTTGGTATGTCTGCTGGTAGATATTAGGCATGTAATGTGTTTTTTCGTGATGAATATGTTCATGAATGTGTATTTGGAATCGTACAAATGATAACCTATGCTTTCCGAAATATGTTTTTATGTGTGTGCAATGTGTAGTTGTGACTTTGAACACGGATTGAAGTATGAAAATGACTTGTTTTATGGTTGTATTTCACGTGCACAAACTTGTATTAATCGTTATGTTCATATGAAGTATAAAGTGGCTGATTTGAGTGAAAAACTATTAGCTAAATGATTCACGAAATGCCCTAAGAATTAACTCTAAATGTTGATGAAAAGAAGCTGGAAAATGTATCTCAAATTTCCAGCACATTGTTGGTTAATTTCAGCCAAGTAAAGTTCATTAATAAGCTATGAAAAATGAAGAAAAATAAGTGAGGTAATTGAGGATCGAACCCGTGACCTCACCATGTTAAAAATCAGTGAAATAAGGTGAGAAAAAGGAAATGTGGAGAGTGGGGATTGAACCCCCAACCTCTTGAATGGATGAGAAAGTTAGGAGAAAAATAAAGGAGAAAAATAAATGAGGAGAGTGGGGATTGAACACCCAACCTCTTGAATGGATGAGAAAGTTAGGAGAAAAATAAAGGAGAAAAATAAATGAGGAGAGTGGGGATTGAACCCCCAACCTCTCGAATGGATGAGAGAGTTAGGAGAAAAATAAAGGAAAAAATAAATGTGGAGAGTGGGGATTGAACCCACAACCTCTTGGATAGGTGAGAAAGTTAAGAGATAAATTAAAATAAAAATAATGAGCTTGTGGGGGATTGAACCCACAACCTCCTTAACTTAAACGAAAAAAAAAGAGGAGAAAAAGAAAGGAAATATTATGGGGTTGATGAGAATCGAACTAGGGTCTCCCAAATCTGAAAAATGTAATTATCAAGTTTAAAATAAGATTAAGTGTTGTCCACAGGATTCGAAATAGGATTCCCTTGCCCAAATTCCGTATTGATACATAAGTCATACGTGAATTAAATGTTCAAGAATAATGCCACCTACTTAGATCGAAATCGAGATCTTGGCATACATACAAGATGCATAAGTCTTGTATGACATAATCTTAGGAAGATATGAATCACTTAGACGTATATGAATGAAGCCTCATGGTTTGTATGTATGGACACATAAGTCTAACATACGTTTAAAAGTAAGTGATCCTAAGATGTATGTAATGAAATGATGAAACCCTAGAAGGGTTAAGTATGAGCGTAAATACACTAAATGGCCAAGTGCATTGGCATATGATGAAATGAACAATGAAATGATGAAATGAACAATGATATGATGAAATGAACAATGAAATGATGAAATGAACAATGAGATGATGAAATGAACAATGATATGATGAAATGAACAATGATATGATGAAATGAACAATGAAATGACGAAATGAACAATGAAATGATGAAATGAACAATGAAATGATGAAATGAGAAATGAAATGATGACACCCTATAAGGGTTAAGTAAGGGTGTGAAACACACCAAATGGCCAAGTGCATTGGCATATGATGAAATGAACATTTACGTAATAAGAGGTGAATAAGTATGAAAAGCAAAGGTGCTAATGATGATGAATGTGGTGACAACATGATATGAGGCTAATGTAAATGATAAGAGCAATCTCAAATGAGCCTAAGTAAATGTTACCAATACGTACTCACCTATGAGAGTGTAAGATAATTAAGAGACCAGTCTCTATGAACACTCTAATGAGAGTATTGAGCTTAACACACTCAATACGAATGATGAGATGAGAAATCATCTAATGAGCTATGATGTCCTCATACTAGAAGCCAGCTTCCATGACGTATGAGATGAATGTAATGGAACTTTATACTAAGCACCGATAGACTAGCTATGAGCGGTGATGCCTTCTTTCGGGAAGGGCGGAGGTTCACGTAACTCTCATGAGATGAGACTGTCCGGCTTGCCGGGTATGGGTCTCCTTATATCTCCTAGTCTTCGAACCTATACTGCCAATATAGGGATCTGGCGGGGTTAAATTCCCATGTACGCTAGCATGTTTTTGGGTCACTTTGGCCGGTGATTCCACCTCTTTTCTGTGTGGGGGAGACACTGGATTTCATGATGCTCACATGATCTATGTCGGTTAAAGTTAAAGTTCCCAATGAATGAATGAGGCCAGCCTCAAATGATGCACATAATGAAATGAATGAATACCAAAGGTGTTAGGATAGGATAATCAACAGGTGAGTTAGATTTAAGTAATGACATTAGGTCATTCTTAGTCATTGCACAACGAACCTAATGAAAGTCTTAAACTACATCCTAGGTATAACCGGTGATTACACTGGACTATGAACGAAATGAAATGAAGTACGTATGAATGAATGAAGCAGACTCTGTGTTTGCTAATGAAGACTCCCTAGTTGAGGTCCCATATGTTGAGCCCTCATTTCTGGGATGTCTTAATGTAAAGTCCATGATTCCAATGTCTCATGGTATATGAATAAATGATATGAAAGAAGTTATGATATGAAGAAGTTATGTGCTACATGTAAAATGTACTGTATGCTATATGATATGTGCTATGTGTAAATGTTATGTGCTGTGTGCAATTGTGAAAAGTATGATGATGTATGTTATTCTCATGGTATCACTTTCCTAATCCAAATTTGGAAAGCTCACTTACTTTCCTAATCCAAATTTGGAAACTTTCCTAATCTCAATTTGGCAAGTCCACTAACTTGACTTCCAAAAATCATGTTGTTAGGAAAGAGCTATTCTTTCTCATGCATGTCCTTGGTGTGTGCTTGCATATACCCATACTTAGTACAAGTGTGTACTAACCCTATACAAACTCTACTATTTTAGGTGCAGGCACAGGTGGACGGTAGAGCTACAGGATCATCGCTGCAGTTATCCGGACGTCCAGCATTCATCCGGTTTTGGTAGGTCCTCATGCTTTCGAGGATGCTACTGTTTATGTTCTAGCTTAGTTTAGGAGTTGAGCTAGTGGAGCATGTTCCACTAGAGTTTCTTTCTTATTTTATTCAGACTATGTATGGGTGCCATTTTGGCAATTATACAATTATGTTGATTGAACTATTTCTTTCAGTTGCTTATCTCTTAATGTTAGATGGTTGATGGTGAACAATTACGTATTAATGAGAATGTTTTTATAAGTATGTTAGGAAACAAAAAGTTTCAAATTTTCCGCTAAAATTAACCTATGTAAAGTAAGAATAAAGTAAGTAGGCTTGTATGCGACCTCTGTGAGGTTAACGACGCCGGTCTCGTCTGGGGTCTAGATTCCAGTCGTGACATCATGTTGTCACCACATTCATTAACATTAGCACATTTTCTCTTCATAATTACTCACCCCATTTTACGTGAATGTTCATTTCATCATATGGCAATATACTTGGCCATTTGTGTGTTTCACACTCTTACTTAACCCTTCCAGGGTTTCGTCATTTCATTACATAATAGTCATTTCATCGTATGCCAATGCACTAGGCCATTTAGTGTGTTTTACACTCATACTTAACCCTTCTAGGGTTACGTCCTTTCATTACATACATCTTAGGTTCACTTCTTTAAAACGTATGCTAGACTTATGAGTCTATATACACAAGCCATGAGGCTTCATTCATAATTCGTTAAGTGATTCATACATTCCTAAGATTATATAGTACAAGACTTATGTATCTTGTATATATGCCAAGATCTTGTTTTCGATCTAAGTAGGTGGCATTATTCTTGGATATTTTGTTCACGTATGACTTATGTATCAATACGGAAGTTTGGGCAAGGAAACCCAAGTTCGAATCACTTGGATAACATTTACATTTTTCATTGATTTATTTTTAATCTCCATGACCTTGGGACTCTAGATTGAACCCCAATATTAGCGTTGTATCTTTAATTTTCTACTTGGTTTTCCCTTTAATTTGGCCGAAGGGTTGTGGGTTCGAACCCCCACAACCCCTTTTTATTTTTCATTAACATCACATTGCCCCTTTTCGCCCAAACCAAGAGGTTGTGGGATCAAACCCCCACAACCTCTTTTATTTATTCTTCATTTTCGCTGGGAATTGGGAGGTTGTGGGTTCGAACCCCCACAACCTCCTTGTTTAAATTTTATTTTCGCTGAGGCTGTGAGGTTGTGGGTTCGAACCCCCACAACCTCCTATTTTTATTTTAAATTAAAACTCCTTAGGCTAGGCATTTAGCAGTGAGGTTGTGAGATCGAGCCCCCACAGCCTCACTTTGTTTTCTTAATTAAATTCGCTCCTCTCTTTTCTATCACTGAGGTCGTGGGTTCGATTCCCACGCCTCACACTTTATTTTTTTCTTTAATTTCTCTTCTCTTCTTCGCAGCCTGGAGGTCGTGGGTTCGATTCCCATGCCTCCCATTTATTTACTTAATTAATTATTCTCTCCTTTCTCCTTTACAGTAACCCGAGTTTAATTCCCCCCAGCCCCATTTTCATCCCTCTTTTCGCGAATTACAGTAGCTACACGGGTGAAGTCACAGGTTCGAATACTGGTGGCCTCACCCTTTTAAAACTCATTAATTTCTAGATTTATCCACTAAACTTTAGTCTAAATTAATATTGCATAGTTGCTGGAAATTTTGGTCATTTTTCCATTCATGTTTATCAACGTTTTCACTTGATTCATAAGGTGTATTCATATACCATTTTAACACATTTTTAGGCGCATCTTTCATAGTTTTTTCATTTGGCTAGAAGATTGTTATTCAATCAACCACATTTCATCACAATGAACATCACTTTGTGTACAACTTTTGCACCTAAAATACAAGGATAAATCATGCCATTTCACACCTTCCAACAGTGACTAAGTTCACTGCCAAACGTGCACACACACAATTATTTTCTTCGATCACACATTGGTTGTCATTTTCGTGATTTCACGTACATAAACATATTCACATCCAACACAAAAACATCACACATACCTAAATCTACCAGCAAACAAAACCCAACCTACGAATCATTGGGAGCTAGTGACATGGACATGCAAAGGGGGAACAACCCTAGTTTTCAGAGTGAATATCTTCAATCTTAAGGAGTCTCTTGGGAAAGGACCAAGAGTGAAGAAACCCATACCTTAATTGATGTTCAAACGTAGAAGTTGCTGCCCAAAACCCTCTCCAAAAATCAGTCCAAGCCTCCTCAAGTTTTACCACCAACTCGACGGAATCTTCTCTTTGCCTTAACATTTTTGGCTTGCTTGCTTTCTTAGATTTTTTTGTGAGTTCTTCAAGTGTGAAGAACTTTTTTTATATTCTCTGTTCTTCACGTTAATTTGGTAGAGAGAATAAGAGAGTTTTGAACGTGAAAGTATGATAGACGTGAGAGAGTGAAACGTGTGAAGTTGTTTAGGATTAGATGATGACTTAGTCAATTTAGGACTCTCCTTAACAAACAAAAATCTGATTTATTTAATTATACGTGAAAGGACCACTTTGCCCCTACTAAAATCAGATTTAATCAACAATTAAATCATCAATTTGTTGCTTCCAATGGGGCTCGAACTCGGGTGGAGTGACCCTTGCGAAATGGACCATTTTGGGTCAACCCGAGCCTAATTGGTTCTTTAATTAATTAATTAATTCCTTAGGGTAATTACGATATTACCCTTGGCCTGGAAAAAACCATTTTACCCCTGGACCCTCAAAACTTAAAATTTCTTCTTTTTAAGTCCGATAAAGACTCCTTCGAATAAATCTTCATTTTCGAGAGCCTTACATGGTTGGTTCCAGCCTTTCCAAGCTCAACTAACTCCCCAAGTTAGTTGGCTTGGCCGTAGTAAGGGTTCTGAGGTCTGGTTCTACGCGTATCAATCCGTGTTAACCTTGGTCTAATCGCAAGCATTCTTGACACCTTAAGCATTTATCTTATTCATTTTCTTAGGGTTGTTACATTATCCCCCCCTTAGGAATATTCGTCCCCGAATGACACTACCACTACATATCATAATGCCAGTCAGATCATAACATAATCACTATGCACAGTCAAGCAATAGCAACAAAATATGGAGAGATAAGGAAACATAGACTTAAGAGTAGGAAGTCTAACCTCAAGAGCTAAAAAGATGAGGGTAGCGGGATCTCATGTCGGCCTCAGCCTCCCATGTAGCACCCTCAACAAGATGATTTCTCCACAATACCTTCACTGTGGCAATCTCTTTGTTCCTCAGCCGCTTGATCTGTTTGTCTAAGATCTCAACAGGTACCTCCTCATAGGACAAGTCTTCCTGACCCCCAAACCTTCCACAGGTAGAATCGATGCTGGATCACCTAGGCACTTCTTTAGCATGGATACATGAAAGACTGGATGCACAGAAGCTAGCTCCGCAGGCAATGCCAACTCATAGGACACCTCACCCACACGCTGTAGGATCTCGTATGGCCAACATACCTCGGACTCAACTTCCCCTTCCTGCCAAACCTCATCACCCCCTTCATAGGTGATATCTTTAGATAGACCTGGTCACCAACATCAAACTCTAAGGGCCATTTTATGCTATCTGCATATGACTTCTGCCGACTGTAAGCAGTAGCCAACTTGTCTCTAATCACTCTGACATTCTCTAGGACCTCATGAATGATCTCTGGACCCAAAATGGATGACTCTCCAACCTCGAACCACCCAACTGGAGATCTACACCTCCTACCTTATGGTGCCTCAAATGGTGCCATCCCAATGCTGGAGTGATAACTATTATTATACAAGAACTCTATCAATGGCAGATGATCATCCCAGCTACCTCTGAAGTCAATCACACACGCTCTCAACATGTCCTCCAATGTCTGAATGGTATGCTCTGCCTGCCCATCAGTCTGAGGATGAAAGGCAGTATTAAGCTTTACCTGCGTGCCCAAGCTCTTCTGGAAAGATCTCCAGAAATGTGAAGTAAACTGAGCTCCTCTATCTGAAATGATAGACAAAGGAATCCCATGCCATATCACAATCTCATCAATATAGAGTCTCGCATAATCCTCGGCTCTGTAAGTAGACTTCACAGGGATAAAGTGGGTAGATTTAGTCAATCTGTCCATAATAACCCATATGGAGTCATGCTGCCTCCTAGTCCTCGGAAGACCAACCACGAAGTCCATATTAATGGCCTCCCACTTCCAAGTCGGAACCTCAATAATCTGAGTCAGACCGCCAGGCTTAAGATGCTCTGCCTTAACCTGCTGACAATTAGGACACTTGGCCACATATTCTGCAATGTCCTTCTTCATGCCATCCCACCAATAAATCTGCTTAAGATCATGATACATCTTGGTGGAACCTGGATGTATGGAATATCTGGAACCATGGGCCTCTGCAACAATCCTGGTCCGCAAATCATCCACATTTGGTACACACAGCCTGTCTTGATATCTAAGTATGCCATCACCTCCCAAAGAGAAAGACTCATTCATCTTTATCAACACTGAGTCCTTCAGCTCCATCAACACAGGATTTAGATGCTGACCCTGCTTGACTTCAACTACCAAGGATGATTCAGAGCTAGGACGAACTAAAACACCCCCACTAGCAGAGTTAACCAATCGCACACCCAGTCTGGCCAGTCTGTGTACATCTTTCACCAACTCCTTCTTCTCATCCTCAACGTGGGCTGTACTTCCCATGCTCATCCTGCTCAAAGCATCAGCTACAACATTAGCCTTACCTGGATGGTAGTGAACATTCATGTCATAATCCTTCAACAGCTCCAACCATCTCTGCTGATGTAGATTCAACTCCTTCTGTGTGAACACGTACTGGAGACTCTTATGGTCTGTGAATACATCCACATGCACTCCATACCAGTAGTGCCTCCACAGCTTCAGTGCAAAACCACAGCTGCCAACTCCAGTCATGAGTGGGATAATTTTCTCATGAACCTTGAGCTGTCTGGACGCATAGGCTATCACCTTACCAACCTGCATAAGAACACAACCCAAACCAACCCTAGATGCATCACAATAAACAGTGTAATTCTCACCACACTTAGGCAAAGTAAGCACCGGGGCTGAAGTGAGTCTGTCCTTGAGCCTCTGAAACTCTTCTCACAAGTCTCCGTCCATTCAAACTTGGCTTTCTTCTTAGTCAAAGCTGTCAGTGGGCAGCAATGGAAAAGAAAGCCCTCCACAAACCTGCGGTAGTAACCAGCCAATCCCAAAAAGCTACGGATGTCAGTGGGAGTAAGAGGCTTTGGCCAGTTCTTCACAGCCTCAGTCTTCCTGGGATCCACCTCCACGCCCTGATCGGACACAACATGACCCAGGAAGGTCATGATCTAAGCCAAAATTCACACTTGCTGAATTTGGCATACAACTGATGTTGTCTAAGTACCTGCAAGGTTAGTCTCAAATGTGTTCATGCTCTTCCTTGGTCCTAGAGTAGATGAGAATGTCATCAATGAATACTATGACGAAAGTCAAGGTATTCACGGAAGACTCGGTTCATGAGGTCCATAAATGCAGCAGGTGCATTCGTAAGACCAAATGACATGACTAAGAACTCATATGACCATAACGGGTACGAAAGTGTCTTTGGGATATCTCCATCCCTAACCCTAAGCTGATGATACCCTGAACGAAGATCAATCTTAGAGAAGAAACTAGACCCTTGGAGCTGATCGAACAAATCATCTATTCTGGGAAGTGGATACTTATTCTTTATAGTGACTTTGTTGAGATGCCGATAATCGATACACATTCTAAGGGTTCCATCTTTCTTTTTCACAAACAACTGGAGCCCCCAAGGGGATATGCTCGGCTGAATGAAACCCTTATCAGTGAGATCTTTTAACTGCAGCTTCAACTCTTTGAGTTTAGCTGGAGCCATTCTGTAAGGAGGAATTGAAATTGGTTTAGTATCGGGTTCTAAGTCGATACCAAAATCAATCTCTCGAGGGGAAGGGACTCCAGGCAAATCGTCAGGAAATACATCTAGGAACTCATTCACTACAGGCACTGAGTCTATGGAAGAAATGTCATGATCTAAATCGTTAACACTCACAAGATGACACAATAACCCCTTGGACACCATTTTATTGGCCTTAAGGTTAGAAATCAAGAAGTTAGGATGACTCGAGTTGTACCCCTCCCAGACTAGCTCCTCTTCATCAGGGAAACGAAATCTCACCACTCTACTACGACAGTCCAAACAAGCATAACAATTTTGAAGCCAGTCCATGCCAAGAATAACATCAAAATCATGCATGGGTAACTCAATCAAGTCTGCACACATAGTCTTACCACTTACAACTATTGGGCAATCCTTGTATACTCTATCAGTTCTTACATTTTCTCCTAAAGGTGTACTAACCACAATAGGATCATGCAGAACTTCAGGCAATGTCTCAAAAGTGAGAGCAAGCAAAGGAGTTAAAAAGGAAAGCGTAGACCCTGGATCAAGTAAAGCATAAACAGAACTTGAGAATACTTGCAGCATACCTGTGACCACATCAACGGACTTCTCCTGCTCCTCCCTGCCCTTCAGGGCATAGAACCTGTTCCTCTTTGGAGGCTCGGCTGCTGCTGCACCCTGTGGATTAGGCCTAGGCTGAGCATTACCTCCAGCTGACCTCTTTCTGTGGGCAAGTCTCTAACCATGTGCCCACTCTTACCGCAATCCGAAGCAGGCATTAGTGCCCTGTGCACTCTCCACTGTGAGCACGCCACACTTAGCACAATTCTTTTTAGGACGCTGCATCTCACCTCCATTGCCCTTCTTGGGCTCAGGTCTGCCTCCTCTAGGTGTTGTACTCCTCTGAAAATTAGAGTTCCCAGAACTCTGTTGCCCCTTCTTGAACCTGGGCTGCTCACGGATGCCAAAATNGTCTCTAACCATGTGCCCACTCTTACCGCAATCGAAGCAGGCATTAGTGCCCTGTCTGCACTCTCCACTGTGAGCACGGCCACACTTAGCACAATTCTTTTTAGGACGCTGCATCTTACATCCATTTCCCTTCTTGGGCTCAGGTCTGCCTCCTCTAGGTGTTGTACTCCTCTGAAAATTAGAGTTCCCAGAACTCTGTTGCCCCTTCTTGAACCTGGGCTGCTCACGGATGCCAAAATTGTTTCTGTGGCCTCCATGGCTGGGACCTGCCTGATCTTGAGGCTTAGGCCTCCTATCATCACGAATACCCCTCTTTTTGCGGCTGTCCTCTACCTGCTGGACATGCACCATCAACCTGGAGAGGTCCATATTATCATGGAGCATCGCAGACCGACACTCCTCCTCTAGATCTCCATTGATTCCTGTGAGGAACCTGCTCATCTCATCCCTGCTGTTAGACACAAGGGAAGTAGCATACCTGGATAATTTAACAAACTTCAGTACTCATCTCATCCTTGCTGTTAGATACTAAGGAAAGTAGCATACCTGGATAGTTTAACAAACTTCAGGGAATACTCCCTGACTGTCATAGATCCCTGCTTAAGGTTGAAACTCCTCAACCTTGGCTCCCTCATTTCTCTGGGAAAGAATCTCTCCAGAAAGGCTGTCTTAAACAGCTCCCAAGTGACTGGAACTCCGCCCAAAGCTCGGCTATCCTGCCACATCTTGCACCAAGTCTGTGCACATCCTTGAGCTGATAGGAAGCCAGCTCAGCCTTCTCAGTATCTGTGGCCCCCATAGCCACCAGAATCTTATGCACCTCGTCCACAAACTCCTGGGGTCCTCTGAAGTCTTGGACCCTGTGAAAATAGGAGGATTCATCCTCGTGAAGTCTCTCAGCCTGTCAGCCATGCTACGAACCGGTGGGTTCTCCCTCTGAACATCCTGCCGGTTGACCTGGCAGTCATAGCCTGGCCTGCATAGTAATGGCCTGTGCCATCTGGGCCAGAGATGCCTCACCTCAGCATCAGTCAACCCAGCTGGGTTAACTGGCATATCCACTCCTTCAGCCTGGAGCCTTGTTCCCAGCAGCTGCTCCTCCTCTCCTCTGACCAATTCTCCCTAGTATTCATTCTCTGAAAACAATAAGAATTGATGTTAGACACTCTCATAACACCAAGAAATCAAACATTAGGAAAAGCACAATAAGATCAGAAGAAGGGAAATTTTCCTACGCATTATGCAGTCTCCAATTCAGGATAGTGGTGCACTTCACTACCATGACTTAGAAACTACTCAATGTGGTTGATGTGAACTTAATATACTTGGAATTTAACCTAGTGATCTGATACCAACTTTGTCACGATCAGAATCTAGACCCCAGACGAGACCGGCGTCGTTGACCTCTCAGAGATCGCAGACAAGCCTACATACATCATTCTTACTTTATCTAGGTTAATTTTAGCGGAAAATTTGAAACTTTTTGTTTCTTAACTTACTTATTAAACATTCTCATTAATACATAATTGTTCACCATTAACCATCAAATATTAAGATCATCAAATAAAAGAAATACTGTAATATAGTAATAAAGATGTACTTGCCAAAATGGCACCAATACAATGTCTGAATAAAACAGAAAATAAACGCTAGTGGAACATGCTCCACTAGCTCAACTCTAAAACTAAGCTAGAATATAAATGGCAGCATCCTCGAAATGCATGAGGACCTACGAAATCCGGATGAATGCTCGATGTCCGGATATCTTCAGCGTCAACCTGTAGCTCTAGCGTCCACCTGTGCCTGCACCTAAAATTGTAGAGTTGTATAGGGTTAGTACACACTTGTACTAAGTATGGGTATATGCAAGCACACACCAAGGACATGCATGAGAAAAGATAGCTCTTTCCTAACAACATGATTATGGAAAGTCAAATCAGTGGACTTGCCAAATTGAGATTAGGAAAGTTAGTGAACCTTCCAAATTTGGATTAGGAAAGTCAGTAAGCTTTCCAAATTTGGATTAGGAAAGTCAGTGAGCTTTCCGAATTTGGATTAGTAAAGTCATGCCATGGGAGTAACATGCATCATCATAATTATCATACTGCACACAACACATAATATCTTACACATAGCACATATCATATTGCATATAACACATAACATCTTTCCTATCATTCATTCATATGCCATGAGACCTTGGAATCATGGACTTAACATTAAGACTTCCCAGAATGAGGGCTCAACATATGGGACCTCAACTAGGGAGTCTTCATTAGCAAACACAGAGTCTGCTTCATTCATTCATACGTACTTAATTTCATTTCATTCATAGGCCAGTGTAAACACCAGCTATACCTAGGGTGTAGTTTAAGACTTTTATCGGGTTCGCTGTGCAATGATCAAGAATAACCTAGTGTCATTACCTGAGTCTAGCTCACCTCTTGATTATCCTATCCTAACACCTTTGGTATCATTCATTTCATTATGTGCTTCATTTGAGGCTGGCCTCATTCATTCATTGGGAACTTTAACTTTAACCGACATAGATCATGTGAGCATCATGAAATACAGTGTCTCCCCCACACCGAAAAGAGGTGGAATCACCGGCCAAAGTGACCCCAAAACATGCTAGCGTACATGGGAATTTAACCCCGCCAGATCCCTATATTGATAGTATAGGTTCGAAGACCAGGAGATATAAGGAGACCCATACCCGGCAAGCCGGACAGTCTCATCTCATGAGAGTTACGTGAACCTCCGCCCTTTCCTAAAGAAGGCATCACCGCTCATAGCTAGTCTATCGGTGCTCAGTATAAAGTTCCATTACATTCAACTCATACGTCATGGAAGCTGGCTTCTAGTATGAGGACATCATAGCTCATTAGATGATTTCTCATCTCATCATTAATATTAAGTGTGTTAATCTCAATACTTTCATTAGAGTGTTCATAGAGATTGGTCTCTTCATTAACTTTACACTCTCATAGGTGAGTACGTTTTGGTAACATATAGTTAGGCTCATTTGAGATTGTTCTCATATTTTACATTAGGCTCATATCATGTTGTCACCACATTCATTAACATTAGCACATTTGCTCTTCATAATTACTCACCCCATTTTACGTGAATGTTCATTTCATCATATGGCAATATACTTGGCCATTTATGTGTTTCACACTCTTACTTAACCCTTCTAGGGTTTCGTCATTTCATTACATAATAGTCATTTCATCGTATGCCAATGCACTAGGCCATTTAGTGTGTTTTACACTCATACTTAACCCTTCTAGGGTTACGTCCTTTCATTACATACATCTTAGGTTCACTTCTTTAAAACGTATGCTAGACTTATGAGTCTATACACACAAGCCATGAGTCTTCATTCATAATTCGTTAAGTGATTCATAAATTCCTAAGATTATATGGTACAAGACTTATGTATCTTGTATATATGCCAAGATCTTGATTTTGATCTAAGTAGGTGGCATTATTCTTGGATATTTTGTTCACGTATGACTTATGTATCAATACAGAAGTTTGGGCAAGGAAACCTAAGTTCGAATCACTTGGATAACATTTACATTTTTCATTGATTTTATTTTTAATCTCCATGACCTTGGGACTCTAGATTGAACCCCAACATTAGCATTGTATCTTTAATTTTCTACTTGGTTTTCCCTTTAATTTGGCCGAAGGGTTGTGAGTTCGAACCCCCACAACCCTTTTTTATTTTTCATTAACATCACATTGCCCCTTTTCGCCCAAACCAAGAGGTTGTGGGATCAAACCCCCACAGCCTCTTTTATTTATTCTTTATTTTCGCTGGGAATTGGGAGGTTGTGGGTTCGAACCCCCACATCCTTCTTGTTTAAATTTTATTTTCGCTGAGGCTGTGAGGTTGTGGGTTCGAACCCCCACAGCCTTCTATTTTTATTTTAAATTAAAACTCCTTAGGCTAGGCATTTAGCAGTGAGGTTGTGAGATCGAGCCCCCACAGCCTTACTTTGTTTTCTTAATTAATTTCGCACCTCTCCTTTCTATCACTGAGGTCGTGGGTTCGATTCCCACGCCTCACACTTTCTTTTTTTCTTTAATTTCTCTTCTCTCCTTCGCAGCCTGGAGGTCGTGGGTTCGATTCCCATGCCTCCCATTTATTTACTTAATTAATTATTCTCTCCTTTCTCCTTTACAGTAACCCGAGTTCAATTCCCCCCAGCCCCATTTTCATCCCTCTTTTTGCGAATTACAGTAGCTACACGGGTTAAGTCACAGGTTCGAATACTGGTGGCCTCACCCTTTTAAAACTCATTAATTTCTAGATTTATCCACTGAACTTTAGTCTAAATTAATATTGCATAGTTGCTGGAAATTTTGGTCATTTTTCCATTCATGTTTATCAACGTTTTCACTTGATTCATAAGGTGTATTCATATACCATTTTAACACGTTTTTAGGCGCATCTTTCATAGTTTTTTCATTTGGCTAGAAGATTGTTATTCAATCAACCACATTTCATCACAATGAACATCACTTTGTGTACAACTTTTGCACCTAAAATACAAGGATAAATCATGCCATTTCACACCTTCCAACAGTGACTAAGTTCACTGCCAAACGTGCACACACACATCATTATTTTCTTCGATCACACATTGGTTGTCATTTTCGTGATTTCACGTACATAAACATATTCACATCCAACACAAAAACATCACACATACCTAAATCTACCAGCAAACAAAACCCAACCTACGAATCATTGGGAGCTAGTGACATGGACATGCAAAGGGGGAACAACCCTAGTTTTCAGAGTGAATATCTTCAATCTTAAGGGGTCTCTTGGGAAAGGGACCAAGAGTGAAGAAACCCATACCTTAATTGATGTTCAAACGTAGAAGTTGCTGCCCAAAACCCTCTCCAAAAATCAGTCCAAGCCTCCTCAAGTTTTACCACCAACTCGACGGAATCTTCTCTTTCCCTTAACGTTTTTGGTTTGCTTGCTTTCTTAGATTTTTTTGTGAGTTCTTCAAGTGTGAAGAACTTTTTTTATATTCTCTGTTCTTCACGTTAATTTGGTAGAGAGAATAAGAGAGTTTTGAACGTGAAAGTATGATAGACGTGAGAGAGTGAAACGTGTGAAGTTGTTTAGGATTAGATGATGACTTAGTCAATTTAGGACTCTCCTTAACAAACAAAAATCTGATTTATTTAATTATACGTGAAAGGACCACTTTGCCCCTACTAAAATCAGATTTTAATCAACAATTAAATCATCAATTTGTTGCTTCCAATGGGGCTCGAACTCGGGTGGAGTGACCCTTGCGAAATGGACCATTTCGGGTCAACCCGAGCCTAATTGGTTCTTTAATTAATTAATTAATTCCTTAGGGTAATTACGATATTACCCTTGGCCTGGAAAAGACCATTTTACCCCTGGACCCTCAAAACTTAAAATTTCTTCTTTTTAAGTCCGGTAAAGACTCCTTCGAATAAATCTTCATTTTTGAGAGCCTTACATGGTTGTTCCAGCCTTTCCAAGCTCAACTAACTCCCCAAGTTAGTTGGCTTGGCCGTAGTAAGGGTTCTGAGGTCTGGTTCTACGCGTATCAATCCGTGTGAACCTTGGTCTAATCGCAAGCATTCTTGACACCTTAAACATTTATCTTATTCATTTTCTTAGGGTTGTTACAAACATATTCAAACGTTTCAATTTCTCAAATACACTTGTGTAAGACTCTCCAATTGGTGTGAAATTGTTCATAGGTCTTTGACCTCGTTCAAATTCCTTTCTTGGACGGAGATTATAAGGTTCTCACAAAATTTTGAGAAGAAGGACGAACATTTTGATTTGTTGGTGCTCGCCATTGATGATAGTTTGGTGGATATGCATATGCTTGTGCCTCATAGACTGCATATTGAGGTGGGACACTAGAGTATTGTGTCTTCCATAGGGAGATAGTGATGAAATTGAGGAGATGCATATTGATAAATCGACCCCCTTGGATCTTTTTGTGTGTCTGACACAACATTTGTTACATCCTCCTTCAGTTTCTTTCCTCCAAGATTTCATGATCCATTTTTAATCACATGTGTTGTGACTTTCAAGGCAGCTTGACTTACAATCTTTCTAAACTTGATGTCATTTTATACCATTTCACCAATCTTAATAACTTCGGCAAATGTTTTGCCAACAACAGAAAGTAAATAGTGAAAATAATAGGGTTCTTGCGCTTGAAGAAAACATCAATCATTTTAGACTCTTTCATTGGTGGCTTAACCCTAGCAGCTTATACCCTCCACCTAATAGCATATTCACAAAAAACTTCAGTGGTTTTTTTTCTCATGTTGGCAAGTGAAGTACGATCTGGAACTATGTCGATGTTATACTAAAATTGTTGAACAAAACATCGAGTCAAATCATCCCATGTATGTCAGTTAGAAGTATCTTGATCTATGAACCATTATCAGGCAATTCGTATCAAACTTTCCCCAAAATAACCCATGAACAATTCTTCTTTGCTTCCGGCCCCTCTCAATTGATTACAATATCTCTTTAAATGACTATATGATCTCCATATCCATCATATTTCTCGAACTTTGGAGTCTTAACACTGATGGGTAGATGATGTGGGGAAACATGCATAAATCATTGAATGAGACACTTTTGTGACCTCCCAATTCTTGCATATCTCTTACACTTTGTTTCATACTCTTTATTTTTCTAATCATTTATTCATGTTCCTCGTTCTTAACCGTTTTTTCAGCTTCAACAGGGGAACTATACTGATAAATGTGAGGAAAAGAGTTTGAAATTTTAACACCTTCTTTAGGGGTGTAGCCATGACCACAAAGAACTTGGGATGAAGGATCATTGTTGGATTTGGGCACCATTGTTGGCCGTGGAATGCAATTAGTCGGTATAGTTGGCATGAAGAGTGGTTTACTCATCATATGTGTACTCAAAAGGCGCACAGTAGAAGTTCCAACTAAGTTGGATGCGCTAACATAGGGGCTGAATCCAGGTGGATAAACTGGATCACTTATTGACACTTGGATGGGGGTGACGTATTTGTATTTAAATAGTCACGGATTGAATACGGTGGAGCTTATCGACTCACCCTAAGCTTCGTACATCTCCGCCATTTGTTGTCTTAGTATCAATACCTCTTCTGTTGACACTTTTTCTTGTGAAATCATCTGGTTTCGGACCTCATCATTGTCTGACTCATTTTCGTCTTTGTGAGTCATTTTCTTTTTGCCTTTTGACCTTGTATTGTAGGGGTGGGATGCCAACTTAACCAAAAACCAACCACCTTAATTTAATTGTGTGCATGGACGATAAAGTTTGTTAGGATTAGACATTTCTTTATTATCAATTTTTTCTAAAAAATAATTTGATAATGCCTTGATCAAATCCGTAATATGCTTGAGAACATGAATAAGATCATTACATATTTTTCTGAAAGAGAAAAGACATAAAGCCACCATTAAAGTTGTCCCGGATTTCCAAAAAGACATCTTAACTTTGCAATTGTCCTATTACCCCACTAAAAAAATTTGAACATATATTATTCTACTATTTTTTTATCAGCCCCAAATTTGAAGAAGCAAGTGTGTTCACACACCAATCATTACATGACAAGTGTTAATTTAATTAAAAATGTAATTTGTATCATCTTAAATTTTACCTTTATCTTTTTTTTTTTCTTTATTTCTCTCTCTTACTCTTTGAATTTTAATTTTGATTTTTCTTAAATTTCATTTCATCTTCCACATTCACTTTCAAGTGATTCATCCTTCCATTTTCTTTTTTTTCTTCACCTCCCACCTCCCACCCTCTATGTCAAATTGAATCCCACTCCCATTTTTTTCTTTTTCTTTTTCTTCTTTTTCTCTGGTATTTTTTTTTATAGAATTCATACTATTATTTTGACTTTATTGAATTATTGATAACAAAATTAATTATTTTTTAAGAAAACTTAAAACTATGAAGGTATCATGAACTACTCATTTTCATATAAATTCAAAATTAGAAACGATAATGTTAAAAGAATCAATCAATTATACAAAAATTGAAAGAACTTAATTGAAATCAGATGAAATAACTATATGATACTTCCTAATTATCTTGAAATCTAATGAGTTTATTAAATTGTTCGAAATATAATAAAATATTTAGATAAAGTTATAAAATTAAAGAAAGTAAAACTAATAGTAGTAAAAAAAGACGGTGAAGTTGAGGTAAAAATGGTTACATTGAATGTAAGACGTTTCAATGGATGGAGATGACAATGAATTTTGAAGAAGAAAGAAGGAAGGAAGAAAGAGAAAAAATAAAAAGGGAATTTTTTAAAAATAATCAGAAAATTTAAAAAATATATTTTATAATAAAATACTTGTAAAAGTAAAGTTATATTAGTTATTTTAGGTTGTTCACTCTCTTTAAGAGAGTGCACACCACTCTCTATGTCAGGTGGACGAAAAATGATATAATATTATCTATTCAAAATTGTTTAGTGGGGTAATACGAATGTTGCAAAGTTAATGTGTCTTTTTGAAAATTCAGGACAACTTCAATGGTAATTTTATGTCTTTTCTCTTTCTAAAACTCAAGAATTAAGTGTTTTTTTAGAGCATGAGATAAAATTCTTTAGTTTTCTTTTGAATTCTTACAAGTATATTAAGGAAAACTTATTTTTGATAAAGATTAAAGCTTCTTATTAATTTTTTTTAGATTTTTTGAAAAAAAATATTTTCTAAATTTTGAATAAAGATCAACGAACCCAAAGAGGGTTGCCTATGTATCTAAATGATGTGAGAATCAGGTGTGCGTAGATCGTCCAGATTGGACAATTAATTTTTTTTTTGTATTTTTTTTGAAAGATTAGAAATATGTTGACAAGTACAACTATATTCTTTGTTTAAAGTGGTATAAAACTTTTGAATTTTATTTTTGTGATCTATGCAAAGAAAAAAATAAAAGAATCTTTTTTTTATCATTGTGATTTTTGTTTAGAAATAAAATTTTTTATAGAAAAATGAATGAAAAAGAAAAAAAGACTTCGTAAACAAGAATTTTTTTGTAATTTATTTTCCATGTATTTCTTTTTAATGTAAAAATTCTAAAAAAAACTTTTAAAACACCATAGATTTGATTTATATACAAAGAATTTTCAGCTAAATACATTTTCAAATAACATAAAAAATAATTTCGGTAGTCACATAAAATTTGAGTATCTATCTAGACGAATCACATTCCTACACCAAGTCTCATTAAATCAAATGCAAATAATTCAGAGAAGTATAAGCTACTATGGACAGTCATATCTGATTTCAGTTCTACTAAGGTTAAACTTGATGAAATTGGTATCTAGACAAGATGTAAAACGAGTGGAAAACTCGAGTCAGGGAGTTGCAACGTACCAGTAACAGCGCTTTCCGGCTTTGTGCATGGGTGCTCCCTATCCTAAACATGTGTGACTAAAACTTCTTCACCATAGATCGAAGATCCACTCGCTATCTTGACAGAAGTGGGGTGCGCAATCGCAATTTCCATAATGGTATTATACAAAACTTAGAGGGGTGCACGAGAGAATACAATTTATATTTTGTTCAAATAATATCAAAGAAGTAAATAAATAAACAATAAGCACATTAAGCCAACAAATGCAGTATCCAAAACATAAATAAATAAGTAAATATTCATATGTAAGTCAATATTATAAGCTTGAATTCTGGTTTCCCATTAGCGGGGAATTGTATCCTGTCCAGTAGGCATCCCCTCTAGTTTGTCCAGTGGACCTTTAAAATGCTTACACGTGTACAATTAAATATTTAATGGACTAGATTAATTTTATTAACTAAACCTTCTAACCACAGTTAATAACCCCCATCTGCCCCTTTATTGACTATTTATCAATTTAGCTTACACCAAAGAACAAACAGGTATGACAGCTCTGATGAGCCCAATTTCAATTCTCGAAGACTCGAATCTCAAAGTTGTTAGATCAGTAAATTCTCACTTTTTTCTTAAAAATTGGAATACAATTGCACATGTTAAAATTCAATACCAAATTAAATATTTGCTAATTTACAAAAACCTCAAGTTGCTCACTTATAATGACTATGTTGAAATCATCAAATTGTTCACTATTGAGGAAAATTTGAAACTTAGTCAGCCTATTTTGATTGACCCATTAACTTCTTAGTGAATGGAAGAATGTATTTCAAGAATACAACAAATTGAAAGTGTGTTCTTTAGATGGAGAACGTGTCGATGACAATATTAGTTTAACTAGAAATTAGATAAAAAACGTCGAGATTGAGAGAAACACATGGCACTAAAGGAGAAAGCATTCACCTTGAAACCACGAGAGATGAAGGGGGAGAGAGGGGTTATTAACTGTGGTTAGAAGGTTTTAGTTAATAAAATTAATTCAGTCCATTCAATATTTAATTGTACACGTTTAAGCATTTTAAAGGCTCACTAGACAAACCGGAGGGGATGCGTACTGGACATGATCCAATTTCCCCAGTGGAGTCGCTATCTATCACACCCCTATTTTTCCTCAAAATTTATAATGAGTTTTGAAAGAAAGAGAGTTTTTCCAATTAAAGTAATATTTTGAAAAGGGATTATTTTGTTTATTCAAAGTCGCCACTTGGATTTGAATTTTGGTGTTCCAAGTCACCTTATTTAAATCCCCAATCAAAAGGAAATTGACTCTTTATTTTATGGTCTTCGAAACCAAAAATCGAGTAAAGAATTTTGTTGACCGAGGGAAAGGTATTAGGCACCCCTCGAGTCCCGTGATTCTAGCACGGTCGCTTTATTGACTTTTATATGACTTGAGATAATTTTGAATATATTATATTTATTAGCTTCAATCAAATGCTTATCATGTTTTCTTTGATTTATTTTATACTTATTTTATACTATCTTGTTTTATTAGTGTATGTCTTTTCATACATTTTTTAATGATTTCAATGTCTTGGTTCCTTTTTTTTTTTTGTTACTTCTTTATTTTTTTAAGGGATAATGCACAAGTACCCCCTCAACCTATGTCCGAAATCTCAGAGACAAACTTATACTATACTAATGTCCTATTACCCCCCTGAACTTATTTTATTAATAATTTTCTACCCCTTTTCGGCCTACGCGGCACAATCTTTTGGGCCCAATATTTGTTGACTTTTTCTTTCAAGCTAGTGTCACGTAGGCCGAAAAGGGGTAGAAAAACACTTATAAAATAAGTTCAGAGCGGTTATAGGACCTTAGTATAATATGAATGTGTCTCAGAGATTTCGGGCATAGGTTGAGGGCGTACTTGTGCATTTTTCCTTTTTTTTAATGTCTCTTTTTTTTTTTTAAAAAAAAAAAAATGTTCTGATCCCTTTTTAATAAAAAAGAATATTTCATTATATCCATTTTACACTATACTTTTTGTTTCTTTTTATTTTAAAATCTTTTCTTATTTCCTTTTTTTCTGTACATTTTTCCTTTTTTTTTTCTTAACATTTTTTTATTTTATTACGTTCAACTCTTTGTTTCCTTTTTCTCTATAGTTTGATCTGTTTTACCGAGAAGGTCTACGGTTCGAGTCCGTATAGCCCTATAAAAATGAAAAATGCAAAAAAATTTGTATAATTTGCATTTCTTATTTCATTTGTTTCTTTTTACCTTTTAGTCTTTTTTTACGTCATTATTATGAAAAGAAAAATCTACTAACTATAATTAATATCGTTACATAATGAATAATTGTCGTTACTTATTCTCATCATTTCAATTTATTAAATCATAACTACACATATCATCATAAAAAAAATATTAAAATAGGAATAGACTTGGACAATAGTGTTACTTAAATGCGAAATAAACTAAAGGTTGTTTAAACAAGAAATAAACTACGATTTGTTATAACAATTTTGCACTAAATATGACTACATAAAGGATCTAAACATAAAGTTGAGATGAAAGATTTGATCATACTTCATATTATAATTATTTTAATATTAAACTAATAAAAAAATTAAGCAGCTAATAGTAAATTATAATTAGAAATATATTGCTTATTAATTAAATTAAATTAAAATAAAACATATCTTTTTTTGTTATTTTTAAATCTTTTAAATAAACTCACTAAAATAAGACAAAATTGAAATATCTAACTTAAACATAAAATAAATATTTAAGTAATAAAAAATAGTGTAAAACCTTATGTTCAGTCTAAAATTACATGTCTACAGAGACAACTTGAAAAAATGATATGCGAGTCAAGTATCCTCCTTTGGTTCAGTCTACAGGTGCACACTAAGTTTAAATTTGGAGACCGAATTTCATAAGGTGGGGGGAATGTAATATCCCATATTTAAATAAGGATAGATCAGTCATTAGCTTCTTATTAAAACAATAATAAGAAAAAGAGAAAAATGGGCTTAAGCCCATCACACGCGAAAAAGGAGGAAGTTGGCCACTGAACCCTTTATGACATGATTTGGACATGTGAAAAGGAGATGGGCAAATTCTCCAGTGAGGTGGTGTGAGATGTTGGGTAAGTGGGTGCGAGGAGAGGTAAAAGTAGGCTGAATAAGTACTGGGGTGAGGTAATTAGACAAGACATGGTGCATCTTCTACTTACTGAGGATATGATCTTTTCATCACACGTGAAAGAGGAGAAAGCTGGCCGCTGAACCCTTTTCAGCTTTCCTCCAACTTTACGCTGCAGAAAAAGGAGTTTTAAAAGATAAGTTATGCGGAAGAAGAAGCAATATAGCTTCAAGTTCAAGATGATAGAAAAATATGGTAGTATTGAAAGTATTAATTGGGTAAATAACTACAATTTCGAGCAGCACAACAGTAACAGAGAACTACTTATAGCATCAGCTTGATCGAGTATTGCGAGAACTTTTGAAGAAGTTTGGACTCCACACCTGCTTCCCGTAAAGGACTCATCCTGCAGAAAGGTCACTCTTTGGTCAATAAATTTTACTTGAGTTATCTTCTTATGATTATGGATTTTTGTTTTTGGGTACAACGATAGTTTTATATTGTTAAGAAAACAATAGGTAGTGAGTTGTTTCTTGGTCTTAAGCTCTAGTTTGGTATAATTCTCGGTAAGGAATGGGATGAACAAATTGTATAAGTAGGTTGAAAATTCTAGGTATATGAGCTTATTAATTTATTCATAGAACAAATAGATATGATTTGATGAATAAAGAGTTAATCATTAACCCTCGACAGTTGGGTATTCTATATTTATTGTGAATTAGCTTGAAACAAGATTTTAACACGAGATCGATATGATGTGATTATAGACTGAATGAGGACGGATTACAAATTGCTTGAGGTGAAAAGTTTGGTATTTCAACATAAGTACTATGAGTAGTAATCTTAACACAATTGATGTTTTATAACATGCATGAGTTTTACATGGTTTATAAAGTGAATGTATTACTGAATGTTTTGAACTTGTATGTGGGACAAGTCTTTTACTGGATATGATACTGAAAAGATTATTTAAGATGATCTCATTTTTACAAGATATGCTTACTGTTATTCATAAGGGTTTACACTTATTTGAGAAATGATATTTTGATAGGTGATTGTTGAATTTTGAAATGATATGATTTGATAAGATTTAAATGCTCTGTTCGATTTTGAAATGCTTCTACTGATTACAAGAAAAATATAAACGGGAGTAGACCTTGATGAATAATGTAGCTAACAGCGATATCGTTACACCTGGTGTACCTTGTAGTTTCTGAATTCTGATAAAGCCCTTGCTAGTGGGAAAGTGGAACTGGTATACTGTAACTAATATCCCTCGAGTAGTGATCTACTGATATGAATATTTAATTCCTTTATGAGGAGTTCATTGTTATTGGTTACTTCTTAAAGAGAAGGCCACTCTAATTACATGATCTTCCTTCGAAACCTCCCAGATATAAGCTTTGATATGAAAGTGTTTTTCTGAATTTATAGCTATCAGATTTGATATAAAAATGTTCTTTTCCTGAGTTTGCTATTATGTATTTACACTGATTTTGCTTATATGAGGCATATAAGATGGAATACTGTTACTTTTTGTGAAAGAGCATCATTTCATCATTATGACTATTACACTAGCATGTTTTCTGATTTGTCCCTTATTAAAATGTTTGTGGTTAAGTATTATTACCGATTGAGCTAGCGTCTCCCTCCTCGCTAATTGTTTTTTACAGGAAATTCAGGTGGTATTGAGGAGGATTTCATTAACTAAAGAGTGAGATTTGGTTGCATCTGGTGAGCCCCGTATTGCTTCGTGGCAAGAGAACATTTGATTTGCTATGTTTATTTAGTTCTTTTAAACCCCTAGAGTCTCTCCATTTGTCAGTTCCTATTTAGAGTCATGATTATTCATTCGAATTATAGTCAAGTGACTAATTTGAACCTCTTTTTCATAATTGGAGATGAATTGGTTTTATTGCGTGGCAATTAGATCATTGATGGATATTCTGTTGTGATTTATAGATACTATTAGTTGTGCTATGGATTTCTGAGATAAGAAGATTCAGGATAAGCCTAAAAATAAAGGATACTCTGCCCGATTTTCTGTAGAATTCTGATAAGGATTGCTTTGGAATTTCCCCCCTTTTCGCCGGTCATGATCCTTTTTTGGGTCATGAAAGTTAGTCAAGATAGTTTCTCTTTAACTAGCTAGATATAGAGCAATCTGAAGCTTCATGTTGTACTAACTTTTCCACAGAAGAAGGTAAACAACCATCTAAAACATGTTGCTGAGATTTTCCTAAAGCCATAGTATAAGAGTCAAATAACTGTCCTAAATTCAACATCATTTCTCAATAAAACCCCTTGAAACATGCCAAGGCACACTAGCACCAATTTCACTAGTCTCCGGACGTCATGGTCGTTCCTTGACGTTTTGACTCTAACACTTCCTAATTAGTTTCAATACATTAAATTAGGCTTAGAAACAGTGTTGTAAGGCTTGGTTCATCATGTGAGGTTCTAGACCAGGTGATGGACTTTTGGAGTGTTACATTATCCCCCCCTTAGGAACATTCGTCCCCGATTGACACTTAAATCTTTTTGTAGGGAAAGGATAGACTCATTGCTAGCAGCCCAACCAACAACAACATAAAACCATCATGATTCACAACTCATAGGAGTACTTCACAACTCCATTGAACACAAAAATCAAAACACCACATATAAAAACTCAACAATTCACATCATATAATGAGGAACTACCTTCTCAATATCACTAGGAGCTCAACATGAACATCAAGAGTCAACATGCTATTTTTCTTCTCAAGACCATATCAAAGCACTAAAATCTCAATAATGCGAATACACAACTCATATAAGTGTAAATGGAACACGAAATAATTTTCTCATGAAAACTCGTTTAAGCATGAAACCTTTACCAAGTTATACACATACTTAGTAAAATAAGTCAAATTCACATTATTCATCATTTTTATTTAAGAGGAATTACTAACCTCAAAGAGGAAAAAGATGAGACAACGGGACTTCATGTCGGCCTCCGCCTCCCATGTTGCACCGTCAACTAGGTGGTTTCTCCATAGAACTTTTATGGAGGCCACCTCTTTGTTCCTCAACTTTTTGACTTGACGATGTAGGATTTCAACCGGAACCTCTTCATAGGAAAGGTCCTCATTCACCCTTAATCCTTCAATAGGGAGAATGGACACCGGGTCGCCTAAACATTTCTTGAGCATAGAAACATGAAATACTGGATGAACCGAAGCTAGTTACTAAGTAGTTTCAACTCATAAGCAACTTTTCCAACCTGTTGCAATACCTCATAAGGACCCACATACCGAGGACTTAGCTTTTCGTTTTTCCCAAATATCATCACCCCTTTCATGGTTGAAAGCTTCAAATAGACCCAATCACCTATATCAAATTTAATATCACTTCTTCTATTGTCGGCATAAGATTTTGGCCGACTATAGGATGTTTTAAACCTATATCTTATCAACCAAATTTTCTCAATAGCCTCATAGACTATCTCGGGACCAAGGAGTGAAGACTCACCTACCTCAAACCACCCGACCGGAGATATACATCTCCTACCATAGAGTGCTTCAAAATGTGCCATAGAAATAGTCAAATGATAGCTATTATTATAAGAGAACTCAATCAACGGTACTTGATCATCCCAATTTCCCTTGAATTCAATAACAAAAGATCTTAACATATCTTCTAGGGTTTAAATAGTACGTTCCGCTTGACCATCCGTTTGGGGATGAGAAGCGGTGCTAAGTTACACTTGAGTACCTAAACCCTTTTTGCGAAGACCTCCAAAAAAGAGAAGTGAATTGAGCACCTCTATCCGAGATGATAGACAAAGGGATTCCATGTAAGCTCACAATCTCATTAATGTACTAGAGTATTTCTCCACCGAATAAGTAGACTTAACGGGAATAAAGTGGGAAAATTTTGTCAACCTATCCACAATCACCCATATTGAGTCATTTTTACTCCGGGTTCGAGGCAACTCAACAACAAAGTCCATATTAATAGTTTCCCACTTCCAAGTAGGTACCTCCATTACTTGAGTCAAACCACCCGACTTTTGATGCTCAGACTTAACTTGTTGACAATTAGGGCACCTAGACACAAACTCCTTTATGTACCTTTTCAAACCATCCCACCAATAACCCTCTTGAAGATCATGATACATTTTAGTGGCACCCAGATGAATAGAATATTGGGAACCATGAGCTTCTTCCAAAATTTGTTTCCTCTAATCATCAACATCCAGTACACACAATCTTTTTTGGTACCTAAGTACCCATCCCCCCTTGGGAGAATGATTCATTAAGCTTACATAGTACCGACTCCTTCAATTCCATCAATACAGGATCAAGGTGTTGCTTAGACTTCACCTCAACTACTAATGATGATTTGGAGTTATGATGAACAATATAACCTCCATTTGGAGAATCTTCCAACCGAACAACCAACCGAGCCAATCTATGGACTTCTTTCACTAACTCTTTCTTGTCATTGGGAACATGTGCTACACTACCCATGGTCATTCTACTCAAGGCATCTGCAACCACATTTGCTTTGCCGGGGTGGTAAAGGACACTCATGTCATAATCCTTCAAAAGTTCCAAACACCTCCTTTGTCGAAGATTCAACTCCTTTTGAGTAAAGACATATTGAAGGCTCTTGTGGTCGGTAAATATGTCCACATGTACCCCATAGAGATAATTCCTCAAAATCTTCAAGGCAAACACCACTGCCACAAATTCAAGGTCATGAGTTGGATAGTTCTTCTTATGCACCTTGAGTTGTCTAGAGGCATAAACTATCACCTTACCATGTTGCATAAGGACAAACCCCAACCTTACTCAGGAAGCGTCACAATACACTAAAAATCCTTTGGTACCCTTCGGTAAAGTCAACACCGGAGCGGTGGTAAGCTTATCTTTCTATTCTTGGAAGCCTCTTTCACAAGCCTCCGACCACTCAAACTTAATCTTCTTTAGAGTTAAGGTTGTCAAAGGAAGAGAAATGGATGCAAAACCATCAACAAACCTTCTATAATACCCGGCTAGACCTAAGAAACTTCTAATGTCGGTGGGAGTTAGAGGTCTAGGCCAATTTCCAACTGCTTTCATTTTTCTTTGATCGACCTCTACACCCTCACTTGAGATAACATGGACAATTAATGCAACTGATCTCAACCAAAACTCACACTTAATATACTTTGCAAAGAGTTATTGTTCCTTGAGAACTTGCATACAACCCTCAAATGGACCATATGCTCATCCTCACTCTTAGAATATACCAATATATCATATATGAAGACAATTACAAAAGCATCAACATAATCCCAGAACACTCTACTCATGAGGTCCATAAAAGCCGCCGGAGTGTTAGTTAACCCAAAAGACATGACTCGGAACTCATAATGACCATACCTAGTGTCACATCCGGAGAGCACCCTATAGACGTAACCGACATCGTCGTCCTCTTTGAGGACTAATACTAGCCTCTTAGGTTACATCATTACATTCATATGTCAAAAATACGAAAAATTTAAAACTTTTCTATATCTATCTTGAGGTTTACATAGACCTCTCGAATACACATAATATAGTCATATCGAGTATAAATAGACCCTTTATATAGGAAGATTACATAGTCTTCTACATTTATTGCACATAGATATATAAGATATAACATAGTGTTAAAACCGGATGTCTCATCTCATAACCATCTAAAATAAGAGTATATCAATTGGGCATATCCCATACATCAATGTAATAAAGCTACATATAGGCTATACAATGTTTAGTACTCAAATGAAAAGGAAAGAACTAAAAGTCTTATACTAAAAAAACATCATAAGCTTGATAGTGACATTGCCCTCGGAAAGTGAGGACCTACCCAACTTGGATGAATGAGAATTCCAAGTCTTCCTTCAAAGTTGTCTCGAAAGCCCTTTAACGACTGGAACCTAAAATGTTTGGGAAAAGGTGAGAAAATGTGGTTAGTACACCACTTGTACTAAGTATGAGACCATATGCACACATATCATGAAATCATGCTAAAAAGGGACAATTAATTAAAGTATGAAATTTACTTTGAAAAGCCTTATGCACATTCAAGTAGACCATACCAATCAATAAGACATATTCATTTAGTAATAAAATGTACATCACAAGACCAATAATACTAAGTCAAGTCAAGACAACATGCATATCACATAATTGAGCACATAACCAAGACACTCTATCATCAAGTTATAATAGCAACAAGCATGGATAAGAGTTTATTACAACATAACCAAAGCAAGACAATTATCCATGAATCCTCATTAAGTCAACTAGTGTAATGACCAAGCAAAGCCCACATAACCTTACTCAATCAAGTAACCCAACAAGAACCATGACCAATATCCAACTTCACATAGCATATCATTTAAGAGTACATATCATCATTCTTGAGAAAGAGAGACCAAACACATATTAATAAGTGAAATCAATCATCATGTAGTATCATCAATGTGTAAGATCATCATATTATCATAATTTACATTAATAAGCATATATATATACATAAGAACAACCTCCTAAGACTCCCTTCAAGGCTAACTAGTGCAATTTATAGGTAGAGTCCCACACCCCTACCTAGACTAAGCTAAACCCCTTAGGTCATCCTAGTTAGAGTTCATTCATTACTTCATTTTAAATTTTGGAAACATCTTGCCTTAACCGATATAGACCACATGAGTTACTGTGGAATCCGGTGTCATCGAATCCTTCACCGAAAGAAGGCGAACTACTTGCCAATGTAGTACCATAACATGAACATAGAAACTACGTGGATCCACTAGCTAGTATTCCTACGGGGGCAACATAGTTCAAGAACTAGGAGACATATTTGGGACCCTATTTATGCTACATGCTTTGTAGTCTCCAATCTCATGAGTACATTAGTGATCCTACCTTCCCTGTGTGGGAAGGGACACTCCTCACACTAGTTCACTCGGTGCTAAGCTAGAGTACCTTTTGAAATGTCTTTAATGTCTTTATTAATCATCATAGCTTAATGTAGGTCATAGGGTCTATCCCTTGTATAATCATCATCATCATAGCTCAATAAGAATTGCATGAGTATTTTCCTTTCATTACAATTCATATGAGTGAGGTTAGGACATTTACATAGTCACATCATAATAAGGCACCTTGGTAAGTTATCACCGTCCTTATAACATTTTCATTTTGGCCAACAACTCACAATCATAGTTCAAGACATTTCAATTCAATATCATACCAACCCTATCAATCTTAATATAATGTATACTTCAATACAACATCATCATTTTATCACAAGTAACCACAATTGAAGTAAAGAATAGGGATCACAAGACTTACTCAATCTCCTTCACAATGCCATCATCAAGGTCTTACCATCAACTCTTAACTCAAACCAATAAGGGTGTAATATCATCACACAAAAATAACCAACATGATAACAAAGACAATTGAATCATTATGCAACCACTCATCACTAATTCATAGCCTAGAATTAGAGACTTAGATCAAGTTCATAGTCTACTTCACCATCTAGGTCAATTACTCAAGAACTAGCATAATTGGATAAAAATGTATCAAAATCTACTCATATTTAGCATAATAATAACATAGGATAGTAATTCACACACTAACCAAGTCAATTGAGTCTTTCCTATATAATTCAATTCAAGATCACAACCTAGGGTTAAGGGAAATAGGTCATCTTCTGCAAACTAGACCAATCCATAAAGAAATAACATAATTTAGTTATAATACATGTTAATCTATTCATAATATCCAAAAGAAATCATAAATAAAGCAATTCACAAGATCAATTTTGTATTGGATGAAAACCCACTTGAATATCATACTTTTGAAATTAATTTGATGGAACCCTTTGGGGAAAGAAGTCCCAAAGGTGACAGAAATCCCATACCTTAGTATTTGATGATGATTGATGGAGAAACTTTGGTCATTTCATCCCTAAAACCCACCTTGACCTTGTCATCTATGGTGTTCTTCATCTTCGGAGAGAGAAAGAAGAGAGAAGGAAGAGAGTTTGTGTTTCGGGATTTATAAGGGTTAGGTTAGTTTAATTAGCCTAGTGTGACGTCCCGCCACAATTCCAGCCTGATTCCGCGTCCGAATAGGGGCAAAATGTTCTAGAGTTGTGCGAAAGACTCTAGAACCTTTTGGAAGTCTCAAGAAGGCTAGGGAAGGTCCCAAAGCATTGTAGAATTCTCTAGAAAGGGGACCAAAGTGTAAATATTTTAGGGACTTGAAAAGTAAATATTAATTGCACTTAGTCCCTAGGAAGTAGTATAAATAAAGGTGCCCCTCATTTTGTAAGGCACCAAGCAAGTTGTAAAGCATTCTCCAAGAAATATACAAAGCCTTCTTCAAAGCTCCCTTTCTTATTCTTTCTAAGTATTTTCCAAACATTCTCTTAGCGATCTAAGTCTTAAAGGCTTCCTTGAGCTTACAAATTCTTGAAATATTAGTGAGTAAGTTGTCGAGGGACGCACAGAGCTTTAGCAAATACTCTAAGTCTGTGACAACGTGGTATCAGAGCGAGGTTGGTACTAAGGGAATGGCTACCGAAGGAGACGTAAACGGTGCTAGAACCACCAACGTTCGTATGGATGGTGTAAAGAAGAACCAAAAGGGGAAGAAATATCAAAAAGGTAATGAGGAGGTGCTGCCCAATCCCACACCTAGCGAGGCGCTAACATCTCATCTAACCTCGACTACCGAAGCAAGTGATAATGAATTGGGAGAAGATGCCATAGACGTCATCGCTGGAGAAGAATGGGTCGCAAGGGTGGAATGAAAAGGCAGGCCGTGGAGATATTAGGCCGGCGCATAAATGTGGATGACGGAAAGTTCAAGACCCTTGAGGACTTTACCCTTGTGGAGACTGAGAACATCCGTAAGGAATTGGATAGTCGCCAGTGGTCCGAGTTCGAGATGGAGGAGGCCATCACTTACTTGGAGGTGTCGGCTTATGGACGCGCTTAGCGCGATCCAAATGCTGAAAGCCAAAGTGAAAACACTCAACGAAGGCGTGGAGGTTGGAGGATCAACATCACCAGACCATGATAGGAAGTCCAGGGTCTAGGCTCCCAATCCACCCATATTCAAGGGCGTTCATGACACTCAAGAGGTGGAAAACTTTCTATGGCACTTGGAGAATTACTTCAAGTGTAGTCGGGTGAAAAGTGACGAAAATAAGATCACACTGCTGTGTTATATCTGTCTGAGATGGATATGCTATGGCGGAGATGCAAGGAGGCCGATATTAGGAAGGGGACGTGCACCATAAACACGTGGAAGCAATTCCGCGAGGAATTCAAGAAAACCTTCTTCCCTAACAATGTCGTGTATGAGGTTAAGCGCAAGTTCGAGAAATTGAAGCAAACGGGAAGCATTTGGGCATACGTGAAGGAGTTCACAACTCTAACGCTTTAAATTCCCAACCACACAGATGAAGACATGCTGTTCCACTTCATGGACGGACTGCAGAATTGGGCCAAGATGGAGTTGGAGCAGTGACAGGTCAAGACCATAGATGAATCCATCACACAAGCTGAGTCCTTGACGGACTTCAAGCATGAACGACATCACAATGCGAAGGGCAGGGATGAAAGAAGTAGTCATGCCAAAGGTGGGGGAGATCTTGGCCGAGGCAAGGAGCGGCAGTCACACCCCAAGCAGCACGACCCCCACAAGCCGGACACCAAGCGGTTCGTGCGCCAGAATTACACGGAAAAGCGGGCGTAGACCAACAAATGAGATAGTTTCTAGATATGCGGTGGACCGCACGGCTATGCCAGGTGCCTGATATGAAGAACTTTGGTGCTGTTCTACGAGAAAGCAAGGAGAAGGACGCACAAGAGCAAGGGCAGGACATGGGCACGACGCAATTGGGCATGGTAGGACTATGCGACGCGATAGCCCAGCAGACAGAGAAGCTGGGAGACTTCAGCAAGCAATATGTAGACATCTCCATAAATGGAAGACCAGCTCGTGCCATGGTAGACTCGGGGCCGAAGCAAACATCATGACCAAGACAGCGACAGAGAGGTCTGGGCTGAACTACATGCCAAGCAACACCCTCCGCAAGACGGTTAACGCCCCACCAACTCCTGTATGCGGGGTCACCCAAGGAGTAAGCATCACGTTGGGGAAGTGTCAAGGAAAGGCAAACTTTACCGTCGCTCCTCTAGATATATTTAATATCATTCTCGGGCAAGAGTTCTTCCAACGCTGCCACACGATGATCGACCCCTACCTCCAATGACTCATGGTCATGGAGCGGGAAGGGTCATGCATGGTACCTCTAGTCAAGGAGCGGAAGAAGGAAGGACACACCCACTTATCATCCATGCAGATTGTGAAGGGCCTAATTAAAGGAGAACCAAAATTTCTGACTACCATTGCAAGTTCGGGAGAAGACAATGGTACTATGGAGTCCTAGCCACCGATCATAGAGACTTTACTTGAAGATAACAAGGACGTGATGCCGGATGAGTTGCCGAAGATTCTACCGCCGAGGCGCGAGGTAGACCACAAGATAGAGTTGGAGGTTGGAGCCAAGCCACCCGCACATGCACCTTACCGCATGGCTCCGCCCGAACTGTAGGAGCTAAGGAAGCAGTTGAAAGATGGGTTGTTGCGCTTATGCATCGACTATCGAGCGCTCAATAAGGTAACAGTCAAGAATAAGTATCCTATCCCGCTAATTGCAGATTTGTGTAATAGACTTGAGCAGGACAAGTACTTCACCAAGATGGATCCCCGGAAAGGATACTACCAAGTGCGCATCACAGAGGGGGACGATCCAAAGACATCGTGCATGACCAGATATGGAGCATACGAGTGGTTGGTAATGCCTTTCGGCTTAACCAACGCACCCGCCACCTTTTGCACGTTAATGAACAACATCTTTCACCGCTACTTAGACCAGTTCGCGGTGGTGTACTTGGATTACATATTCATCTATATCAACACTTGGAGGAGCACGTGGAGCACCTTAGGAGAGTCTTCCAAGTCTTACGGGAAAACCAACTCTATGTCAAGCGGGAGAAGTGCGAGTTCGCCCAGCACGAGGTACACTTCTTAAGACATATCATTAACCAAGGCGAACTACGAATGGACGAGATGAAGATTATGGAGATCCAAGAGTAGGAGGCACCCACAAAAGTGACTGAGCTGCGATCCTTTCTTGGACTTGCAAACTACTATTGCAGGTTCATCAGTGGCTACTCCGCTAAATCTACTCTGGTGACCGAGTTGTTAAAAAAGAATAAGCAGTGGGTTTGGAGTGAGGAGTGTCAAAGAGCATTCAAAGTTTAAAGGCCACAGTGACGGAAGAACCGGTCTTGACGCTGCCCGACTTCTCCAAGACCTTTGAAATACATACGGATGCCTCAAACTTTGCCATTGGGGGAGTCTTAATGCAAGATAGATACCCAATAGCATTCGAGAGCCGCAAACTAAATGAGGATGAACGGCGGTACACGGTGCAAGAAGAGAAACTGACGGCCATCGTGTATTGGCTATGTACGTGGAGACATTACTTACTAGGATCGAAGTTCGTGGTCAAGATCGACAACATTTCCACTAGATACTTCCAGTCACAAAATAAGATCACCCCGAAACAAGCTAGATGGCAATATTCTGGCAGAGTTCGACTACATCTTGGAGTACAAGCCATGAAGAGGCCACGTCGTAGCCGATGCACTAAGTAGGAAAGCCGAGCTTGATGCAATCACTACAGCCCACTGTGACATTCAAGATGCAATCAGGGATGACATGCAACACGATCCAGATGCAAAGAAGCTGATGGAGTTGGCTGCCCAAGGCAAAACTAGGCGCTTTTGGGTAGAAGATGGCTTATTGCTCACTACCGGTCGGAGGGTCTATGTACCCAAGTTTGGTCCTATCAGGCGGCGCATCATTAAGGAAATCCACGAAACACCGTGGGCTGGGCATCCGGGGCAGCGAAGAACAAGGGCGCTGATCGAAGCTATTTATTTTTGGTCACACATGTGGGACGACATCGAGTGCTATGTGTAGACTTGTCTTGTGTGCCAACAAGACAAGGTGGAGTAAAGGCAACCAAAAGGGTTACTAGAGCCACTACCCGTAGCAGAACGCCCATGGGAGAGCGTGACTACGAACTTCATTACTTGTTTGCTGAAGTTCGACGGGTTTGGTACTATCATGGTCGTGGTGGACAGGTTTTCAAAGTATTCTACCTTCATGCCGGCCACAGCTAGTTGCACAACAAATGAGGCTGCTGGATTATTCTTTAAGAACATGGTGAAATATTGGGGTCTGCCGAGACATATCATTAGCGACCGAGACCCCCGCTTTACCAGTAACTTTTGGAGAGAGTTGTTTGAGATACTTGGAACGGAGCTTCACTGCTCCACAAGTTTCCACCCGTAGACCGACGGCCAGACCGAATGCGTCAACGCCCTATTGGAGTGCTATCTAAGGCACTATGTTAGTGCGCATCAGAAGGATTAGGCCAATCTCCTATATATGGAACAATTTTCTTACAATTTTCAAAGGAGCGAGTCCACCGGGCGCACTTTATTTGAGTTGGCGTCAAGCCAACAACCCCAAACTCCACATTCGTTGCCGAATGCTTTTGAGGTAAAGAGTTTGGGTTCCTACCATCTTGCCAAGGGATGGGAGCAGCAGCTTGACACTGCCAAGTCCTACTTGGACAAGGCATCCAAAAGGATGAAGAAGTTCACCGACCACAAGCGTCGTCCCACGGACTATAAAGAAGGCGACATGGTCTTGGTGAAATTCAACCCAGACAGTTCAAGGCACTAAGAGGAGTCTATCAAAACTTAGTGCGCAAATATGAGGGTCCATTCAAGATCGTTTACAAGGTGGGCAAGATCTCATACATGTTGGAATTACCTCCACACTTCAAGATCTATCCGGTGTTTCATGCGAGCATCCTCAAGCTGTACCATGAGGACAAGAAGGATCCTAGCCAGAACCGATCACAACGGGCACCAATTACTGTCACTGCCTCACACGACCGGGAGATTGAGGCTATCATAGATTATCAAGACAAACGGAAGCGAGGTCAACAAGCCAGCGCCATGTTCCTGGTGCATTGGAAGGAACAAACTCCAGAGGAGGCCACATGGGAGAAATATGAAGACTTGTGGCAATTCAAGGACAAAGTCCAAAAGTTTTTGGAGCAATGCATTGCGGTCATCGCATCATCAGGTGGGGGAGCGTGTGACATCCCGCCACAATTCCAGCTTGATTCCACCTTCGGATAGGGGAAGAACGTTCTAGAGTTGTGCGGAAGACTCTAGAACCTTTTGAAAGTTTCAAGAAGGCTAGGGAAGGTCCCAAAGCATTGTAGAATTCTCTAGAAAGGGGACCAAAGTGTAAATATTATAGGGACTTGTAAAGTAAATATTAATTGCACTTTTGTCCCTAGGAAGTAGTACAAATAGAGGTGCCCCTCATTTTGCAAGGCACCAAGCAAGTTGTAAAGCATTATCCAAGCAATATTCAAAGACTTCTTCAAAGCTCTCTTTCTTGTTCTTTATAAGTCTTTTCCAAACATTCTCTTAGAGATCCAAGTCTTAAAGGCTTCCTTGAGCTTACAAGTCCTTGAAAGATTAGTGAGTAAGTTGTCGAGGGCCGCACAGAGCTTTAGCAAATACTCTAAGTCCGTGACATAAGGGTCTTTATATAGGTCATTAACCCACTTAATTAGGCTTCCGTAAACCCCTAAGTTATTAACTAACCAGCTATTTATTAACTCTACCTAACTTAAAACGAGCAACAAAATAATTCACTGACCAACGAGACCCCGCCTATGCCCCGTTTGTCCATCGACGGACCAAGGACAACCGTCCTGTTGGTCCGTCGTTTGGATTAGAGACTTGTCAAAATCCTGATTTTGCCAAAATTCTAAGTGTCCATCAATGGATGCAATCGACTCCCCATCGATTGGACCACGAACCGTTGATGGCAACCGTCTGTGGACACTGCTTTAGACATCCTTTGACCCGAACGCAAGGGTCCTCCTCAAGGGCCGTTGGTTGGTCCTTGGGAGTCGTACCTGAACGTTTAAACTATGAATTAAGTCTAATACATGTTAGACACCCTTCCACCAAAATTCATCAACTTCGGACTATTAAAACTTAGTCAAATAGACTAAGGCACGCTAGCACCTCATTGAACTAGTTTCCGGACGTCATGGACATTTTGATTTCTAAACTTCCTAAATGACTTATATTCATTATTTATGATCTTAAAACAATGTCTAAACCTTTTGACACCTATGTTAGGCTCTGGAATACGTCTTAGACTTTTGAAGTGTTACACCTAGTTCGGAAAGCCTTCTTAGGAATGTCTTCACCTCTCACCCTAAGTTTTTGATAACCCGGCCTCAAATCAATCTTTGAAAAGTAACTCGCACCTTGGAGTTGATCAAACGCGTCATAAATCCTAGGGAGAGGATACTTAATATTTATGTTGACCTTATTCAATTTCCGGTAATTGCTACACATCCTAAGTGATCCATCCTTTTTTTTCACAAATAAAACCGTTGCGCCCCATGGAGATATGCTTGGTTGAATAAAACCCTTATCAAGAAAATCCTTGAGTTGAGACTTCAACTCTTCAACTCCGCCGGAGCCATCCGATAAGGAGGAATTGAAATGGGTTTCATATCCGGCATAAAATCTATTCCAAAGTTTATTTCCCGTTCGGGAGGAATTCCAGCCAAGTCATCAGTAAAGACTTCCGGAAATTCCCTCATTACGGGGACCGACTCAATAGGAGGAATCTCGGATTAGAGATCTTTAACCCTCACCATATGGTAGAGACACCCCTTAGAGATCATCTTACAAGCTTTAAGACACGAAATGATTCTACCTCTAGGGATAGAGTTTCCCCCTTTCCACAATAAAATAGGCTCATTTGGAAAATTTAACTTAACCACTCTTGTTCTACAATCTATGGAGGCAAAACAAGCTTACAAACAATCCATTCCCAAAATGATATCGAAATTAAACATGTCAAGTTCGACCAAATCAACAAGAGTAACTCTATTGGACAACATTATAGGACTATTCATATATACCCTCTTTGGAACTACTGAATCACCCACCGGGGTAGACTCCATAAAGGGTTCATTTAGGATATAAGGAGACTTATCAAACTTTATAGCTACCAAGGGAGTAACAAATGACTAGGTAGCACCGGGATCAAGTAAAGCATATACATTAATAGAGAAGACTTGTAACATACCGGTTACCACATCGGGAGAACTCTGTTGTTCACCCCTAGAGTGGAGGGCATAAAAGCGATTCTTCGTCGGAGCTATGAATGCTTGATTGAGCTTGGATACTCCCTTTCTCTTTACCCCTTACATTAGGAAAATCCCTTACCTTATGGACACTCTTTCCACACCCAAAGCAATTATCCATCCCAACAAGACATTCACCCACATTTTTCTTACCACACTTTCCACAAGTAGGCTTCTTACTTGGTGAATCACCACCTCTTGCCTTTTGGGATCTAGGGTTAGACACACTCTCGTTAATAGCCTTGGGAACTTAGAAGGAACTTGGTTGGAGAACCTATTTTTTAACTTAGGCTTGTCTTGAATTTCCTACCTACCCTTTGAAGAACCTCCTTCGTAGAACCTTTACCTCTTAGAATCCCTATTCTTCCTCCTTAGTCTAGTCTCTTACACTTGTTGAGCGTGCACCATTAAGCGAGAAATATCCATGTTGTCATGAAGCATTGATGCACGTAATTCTTTTACTAGATATTCGAACACTCCCGTCACAAAGCAACTTATCTCATCCCTTGGGTTAGACACCAAGGAAGGGGCATACTTAGACAATTTGGTGAACTTCAATGAGTACTCTAGAACACTCATACCTCCTTGACAAAGGTTGATAAAATCTTCCACCTTAGCCTCCCTTTTCTCTCTTGGAAAGAATCTATCAGGAAAGTCCCTCTTACAAATCTCCCAAGTCACGGGACCACCTCTTAACACCCTATTGTCTCTCCATTGGGTATACATAGTTTTTGCCACATCTTTGAGTTGATAATCGACTAACTCGGACTTCTCATTTGAGGTCACTACCATAGCAAACAAGATCTTATAGACCTCATCAAGAAAGTCTTAGGGGCCTTCACCAACCTTAGACCCAAAGAAGATATGAGGATTCATTCTAGTGAAGTCTCTCAAACGAGAAGCCATGGTGCTAGTATGTTGGTGCACACGGGGTCCAACTTCCCGATTCACTTGTTCCGTCATAGCTTGGACTTGAGTAGTTACGACATGATCTTGAGAAGTCATAGCTTGGACCAAATTTGGAAAAGCCTATCTTATCTCTCCATTCGTAATAGCCGGAGGATTGACCGGAGCTTGGTCACCCATAGAAACTTGCTCTAGTGGAGGAGCTTGATTGCCTTGCGGATGATCTTGATTGCCTTGGGAAGGAGCTCCCTCATAGAAATCTCTTCACCAACTCTTTTTGCGTCTGCCCTTCTAGTAGACATAGCCTATAACCACAATAAAAGGGATAGATAAGAAGGAAACATAGAGTTAAGACTCTTGAGGCACGACATAGGAATATCAAGAAGATGAGAATTTCCTAAGCATCACATAGCCTCTAATTCATAAGTGTGGCGCATTTCACAATTATGAACAAGACTCTATATAGACGTGCTTTAGTGAGACATCAATCCTAAGGTTACTCAACCTCATGCTCTGATACAGATTTTTTCACGACCGGGGAGCACCCCCTAGACGTAATTGTCATTGTCGTCCTTGAAGAGGACGTATACTAGCCCTTAGCATATATCATGGCATATCAAAGGTCAAAAATGCAAAAATTTAGAACTTTTACATAGTGAAGTATACTTAGCCTTCTCGCTTATCATATATGGAGTTTACATAGACTCCTCGCTTATGAAGTTTACATAGACTTCTCATTTAGCATAAGCAATTCATATAAAAGTTTAATATCTTGTCTCACATATAAACCATCTAAAGAGTATTACAAAGTTGGGAATAATCCCATACACAAGTACAATATGCCATTATAGGTTTACAACAATAGTCTCAGGAATTAAGGAAAGAAACAATTGTATTTAGACATAACAACCCTACTAAGCTAGATAAGTGGAACCATCCTAGAATATTGAGGACTCACCAACAACTTGGAAAAGATGTCCAAGTCTTCTTGCAAATGGCCTCTAAGCACTTCAACGACCCGAACATACATATTTTTAGAAAGATAAAGAATATGGGTTAGTACAACCATTTGTACCAAGTATGTAAGTATATGCACATAAACCATTTGAATACATGCATGAAAGGAACCATTTCTTTAAACACATGCTAAGTCATTTAGAAAAACTTTATGCACATACTAGAGAGCATATACAAGTCAAGGATCATAACAACATAAGCCATGTTCATCAACAATGATAACATCATTATGAAGTCATCTCAACATTTCATGTTCAATAGTTCATATCATCAACATACAAGGCCCTTACCAACAATCCCGTCCCAAGCCTACAACTGCAATGCTCATGTGAAGCCCCATAACCTCACATAATCAAGTAAACAAGATAGAGATCATAAGTAATGCCTTGCTTTAGATAACAACATCATGAGTAGTCATCAACATATATAGCAACTTAGACCAATAGCATGTTCATCAATGAAGCCAAGATCAGATAAGGACAAAATTATATATTGTAACAACCCGAAAATAACTATGCAAAGTAATGCTTAAACGTACCTATAATGCATGGATTAGACCGGGTTCACACGGCTTGTTGCACGTAGAACCAGACCTCAGAACCTATGCACTAGCCTAGCCAACCAACTTGGTGAGTTAGTTGAGCAAGGCAAGGTGAGAACCAACCATGTAGGGCGACCGAATTGGAGAGATTCACCCGGATGAGTCTTACCAGACTTAAAAAGGGGTAATCTTAGGTTTGGAGGGTCTAGGGGTAAAGTGGTATTTTCCAAGATAAGAGTAGTATTGTAATTACTCTAATTAATTAATTAATTAATTAATATGTTTAAGGGTAAATTTGGGTAGAGGTGGCCGAGATTGACCCTTTAAGCAAAATCTTGCTCCACCCAGGTTCGAGCCTTGGTGGAAGCAATGATTTAATTGATTTAATTGTATTTAGTGAATTATTTAAATTAATTAATATCTAATTTTCTGATTTAAGTAAAGGAAAATCAGATTTTTTAATAATAAAATTAAAAAAATAATTAAAGAGGAGTCCTACTTTTACTAAGTCTCCACCTAACTCTCCTAATCCTAATCCTCTCATTCTCACGTCTCTCACTCTCATTCTCACGTTTTTTATCAGTAAAAGAACTGAAAATAATAGTTCTTCACTCTTGAAGAACTTACACACAAAAACTCAAACGAAAAGCTAAGCTAAAAACGAAAATCAACAACTTTCTGCTCGACGGATTGTGTTTGGGATTTTGGTGGTGAGGCTGTGGTGTCGTGGGAATTGGCAGCATTGAAACAAGTGTTGAATGACATTAAGGTATGGGGTTTCTTCCCTCTTGGTCCCTTTCCCAAGAGACCCCTAAGTTCAGCTTAATTCCAGTAAATAAAACTAAGGTTGTCCCCGTTGCATGCCCCTGTCATTAGATCCTTTGAAAGATTTAAAATATGCGTTGGTATGACTTACGATAGATGATTTTAGGTCTGGTTGTGATTACTTGTTTGAATGTGTATTCGGAAATTATGTGAGAAATGAAAGATGTGTTCCGAAAAAGTGAATTTCGTTAACTTGATTGTGCATGTGTGTGCCGTGAGTTAGCCATGGTTTCAAGCCTAGATTTTTACATGTTAAAATGTTGTATTTTACTTATATAAATATGTTAAAAACGTGATGTTTATATGAGTTCAAAGTTGCTGAATTGAATGATAATTTTTGATTGAAAGTAACCTTGAAAATGCACCTAAAGATCTCCTAAAAACTACTCGAAATGTCTTGATGTTTAACGTGAAAGAGTGTGAGAAAATGGACTGCAAAAAGGTGATTAAATTCTCGAAAGTAACCATGAAAACTCACCTAAAGATGCACTAGATTTTACACGAAAATGTATCCTAAATTTAACATCTAAAAGTTGAGAAAATGGACTGCAATAAGGGTGAACAAGTTTCCAGCATTCTGGAAATTTGTTTTTGGGCAGCTTTCTGTAAGGAAAAGCCACGTTCAATTTTTTTTTAAATGCTTGAGGTCAGTGGGGATTGAACCCAAGACCTCACATATACATGTCATAAAAAATTAAATAATAAAATGTGGTAAGGGGGATTCTAAATGGGGTAAAGCTCAAGTGAAAAGCTAGGGGAAAATGAAAGAAAATGAAGTGAGGCGTGTGGGGTTCGAACCCACAACCTCTTGGACGGATGAAGGAGAGAGGAGAAGAATGAAATAAAGAAATAATAAAAATGAGGTATGTGGGATTCGAACCCACAACCTCTTGGAAGAATGAGAAGGTAAGGAGAAAATGTAAATTAAAATAAGGTGAGGCTGTGGGGATTTTAACCCACAACCTCTTGGCAGATGAGAGAGTTAGGAGAAAAATAAAGGAGAAAAAAATAGATGTGGTGAGTGGGATTGAACCCACAACCTCTTGAATAGATGAGAGAGTTAGGAGAAACATAAAGGAGGAAAAATAAATGTGGTGAGTGGGGATTGAACCCACAATCTCTTGGATAGGTGAGAAAGTTAAGAGATAAATTAAGAGAAAAAGAATGAGCTTGTGGGGGATTGATCCACAACCTCTTTGCCTTAAACGATAAAGAGAGGAGGAAAAGAAAGGAAATATTATGGGAGTGATGGGGATCGAACTAGGGTCCCCAAATCTGAAAAATGCAATTATCAAGTTTAATATAAGATTAAGTGTTGCTCAAGGGATTCGAAATCGGGTTCCCTTGCCCAATTTCGTATTGACACATAAGTCTTACGTGATTAAATATTTAATGAATGCTACCTATAGGAATCAAATTGAGACCTTGGCATACTTACAAGATGCATAAGTCTTGTACCACATAATCTTGGGCAATATAAATCACTTAAATGAACTATGAATGAAGCCTCATGGATTGTGTGTGTGCACTCATAAGCCCAGCATACGTTTATAAAGAAAGTGAACCTAAGATGTTATGTGATGAATGATGAGACCCTAGAAGGGTTAAGTAAGAGTGTGAAACACACTAAAAGGCCAAGTGCATTGGCATATGATGAAATGAACATTCACGTAAAAAGGGGGTGAGTAATTATGAAGGGCAAATGTTCTAAGACTAATGAATGTGGTGACAACATGATAAGAGGATAATGTGAAACATGAGAGCAATCTCAAATGAGCCTAAGTAAATGTTACCAAAACGTACTCACCTATGAGCGTGTAAAGTTAATGAAGAGACCAGTCTCTATGAACACTCTAATGAAAGTATTAAAGTTAATGCATACTTAATACTAATGATCAGATGAGAAATCATCTAATGAGCAATGATGTCCTCATTCTAGAAGCCAGTATAATGGAACTTTATACTGAGCACCGATAGGCTAGCTATGAGTGGCGATTCCTTATTTCGGGAAGGCAGAGGTTTGTGTAATTCTCATGAGATGAGACTGTCCGTCCAGACGGGTATGGGTCTCCTTATATCTCCTAGTCTTTGAACCTATGCAGCCAACATAGGGATCTAGCAGGGTTCAATTCCCTATATACGCTAGCATGTTTTGGTTTCACTTTGGCCGATGATTCCACCTCTTTTCGGTGTGGGGTAGACACAGTATTTCATGGAGCTCACATTATCTATGTCGGTTAAAGTTAAAGTTCCCAAAGAAAGAATGAGGCCAGCCTCATATAATGCACACAATGAAATGAACGATACCAAAGGTGTTAGGTTAGGATAATCAAGAGGTGAACTAGACTTATGTAATGACACTAGGTCATTCTTAGTCATTGCACAGTGAACCCAATGAGAGTCTTAAACTACATCCTAGGTATAGCTGGTGTTTACACTAGCCTATGAATGAAATGAAATGAAGTACGTATGAATGAATGAAGCAGACTCCGTGTTTGCTAAAGAAGGCTCCCTAGTTGAGGTCCCATATGTTGAGCCCTCATTTTGGGAAGTCCTAATGTTAAGTCCATGACTCCAAGGTCTCATGGCCTATGAACGAATGAAATTAAATATAATATGTGCTATATGCAATATGTTATGTGCTATATGCAATATGTTATGTGTTGTGTGCAATATGATACGTATGACGATGCATGTTACTCTCATAGCATGACTTTCCTAATCCGATTTTGGCAAGTCCACTGACTTGACTTTCCATAATTCATATCGTTAGGAGAGAGCTCTTATTAATCATGCATGTCCGTGGTATGTGCTTGCGTATACCCATACTTAGTATAAGTGTGTACTAATTCCATACATTTATCTACTTTTAGGTGCAGTGCAGCTGGACGTTAAAGCTTACGAGTTGACGCAGAAGTTAACCGGACGTGGAGTTTTCATACGGATTTGGTAGGCCCTCATGCTTTTGAGGATGCTTAATGGCTTATTCTAGCGTAGACGTAGGCATGAGCTAGTGGAGTATGTTTCACTAGCGTTTCTTTCGTATTTACTTTCAGACGTTGTATTGGTGCCATTTTGGCAACTCTATATTTATGACTATATCTTTCATTTGATTATCTTGATTTAGATGGTTGTTGTGAACGCTTATGAGTTTACGTAGATAGTATTATGCGAGATCAATGTTTTCCAATATAAAGTTTAAGTAAACAAAAGTTCAAATTTTCCGCTAAAATTAACCTAGATGAAGTAACAATGACGTATGTAGGCTTGTCTGCGACCTCTGAGAGGTCAGCGATGTCGGTATCGTCTGGGGTATAGATTCCGGTCGTGACATATATAGACCCCAACATATGTACATTTCATGATATCATAAGTACATAAGAACATAAGTACAACCTCTTAGGACTTCACTCAAGGCAAATTTGTGCAATGCATGGGTAAAGTCCCATACCCTCACCTATACTAAATAGAACCTCTTAGGTTACCCTAGTTAGTGTCCATCTTTATTATATTCATTCATTCATTTTACTTTTGGGAACATTTGCCTTAACCAAAAATAGAACATGTGAGCTAAACATGGAATCCGGTGTCATGAAACCCTACACCGAAAGAAGGTGCTCTACTTTCCAAGGTAGAACTAAAACATGAACATATCATTCTAAGTGGATCCACTAGCTAGTATTCATATGGGGGCAACATAGTTAAGATACTAGGAGATATACTAGAAACCCTCTTTATGCACATTGCATTGTAGTATCTATATCATGAGAACCATAGTGAACCTATCTTCCCACATTAGGAAGGAAAACATCTCATATCAAGTTGGCTTGGTGCTAAGCTAATGTCCCTTTTTGAAATGCCTTCAAGTCAATCTTAATTATCAAGCTTAATTTAGGCCATAAGAGACTAAACCCTTGTATAATCATGTCAATAGCTCATTAGGTATAGGATGATAACTTTTTTCATCACAAACCATCTTTAGGAGATCAACATATTTTTGTCATATCATATAAGGCACACAAGAGAGTTCATCTTCACCCTTGTATCATCATACCCTTACCATGATCTCACATTCAACATATTCATAACATGTTATCAAATTTATCATATCATCATCTTCCTATTCTATTCACATAATCATAATCCAATTGAATATCATCATCAAGGATAGACCACTTAATTGAAGTAGAGAACTTATAGTCACAAGAAGTCTTACTAATAGCTTCCAAAGCCTCCTTCAAGATCATACTCTCAATTAATCACAATTATCCAAATAATCCACTCATCATCATTATAATATATTGAATTTAACAATAACATAATCAATTGTAACCACCCCAGTCATCCACAAGTCCAATTCATAGCTAGGATTAAAGAAAAAGGGTTCAACCATGAATCTTCAATGGAAACAGGTCAAAGACTAAGAACTACAACAATTCTATCATTAAACAATCATAATAGATCAAGATAATACAATACAATTCAATATTAATCAATTTGAAAGGTTATTCACGAAATTGGAACAAAACCCATCTTTTTGACATCATTAAACAAATTTTGAAGAGCCTCTTGGGGAAAGACATCCCAAGAGTGAATAACTTCCATAGCTTAATATTTCCTTGAGAATTGATGGATAAAAACGTGTATATAAGATCCCTATATAATCTTGGACCTTGGTCTTCAATGGGGTCTTTGAATAGAGAGAGAAAGTAGAGAGAAGGTTGAGAGAATTGGGTTTGGGAATTATGGGGTGTTAGGTTAGTTTAATGAGAGTTAGTCCTTATATAATCCCCAACTAACTTAATTAACCATCCCCTAAACCTTAATTAATTAATTAACCAACTAAATAACTAACCTCTTAATTAGAATTTTATGCAGTGCAGTCGACCTCCAAACCACGAACCCCCGCCTACGCCTCGTCGTCCAATCGACAACCCCTTACTGCACGGGCGTTATTTGTGAAAGAGAGGCCAACTTTGGCCATTTTGGGAAAATGACTAAGTGTCAACTAGAGATGCCATCGACGGAGCGTCCATCAAATGACGGCTCGTCGTTTGACTCCTGGTTGCACACTGTTCCCAAGATAGTTTTGGGGTCTAAATGTAAGGGTCCTCTCCAAGGACCCTTAGGGTGGTCCTTGGGGAGTCGTAACCAGACATTTCGACCCTAAACTCACTCTAATACATGTTTAGTACTTTTTTGTACCTTATTTGACCAAATTTCGACTCTTTAAACCCCTTGAAACATGCCAAATCACACTAGCACCAATTTCACTAGTCTCCACACGTCATGGTCGTTCCTTGATGTTTTGACTCTAACAATTCCTAATTAGTTTCAATACATTAAATTAGGCTTATAAACAGTTTTTTAAGGCTTGGTTCATAATGTGAGTCTCTAGACCAAGTAATAGACTTTCGGAGTGTTACAGTGGGGCCTAACGTGGTCCGTGGATAGGTCACTTAAGTTGAGGGTTAAAGGGGTCTTTTCCAGTTTAAGCCAAATCAAAGTGAAGTAATCTTGGGTAATTATAGGGTCATTTGAAGTCTTAACACACCCAATTCAACTCATTATTTCCAAAACCCAAATCAATTCCCAAAATACATTCTGTAAAAAGTTCTCTTTAGAAAACTCAATGATGAAGAAGAAAGAGAGGGAAGTTAGAGCTAGGGTTGAATAAACAAGGTTTTCACACCAAATTCATAGGGATTTGTGATCAAGGTATGGTTTCTCTTCATATACGGATATCCTTCATCCACTGATTCCCTCCTTAACCCCAATTTGAAAGATAGAAAAATCCCCAAAAGTTAGGGTTTGATTCCAAACTCATGGGTTCCTTTCAAAATCAATTCTAATGATTCAAATGTGGTATATTATGTATGAATTGATGATTTCTAATGGGTTTTATGTTAAAATACCCAAAATACCATGAAACCACTATATTTCTCAATTATGAGCTTGTGATGTGGGTTTGTTTATGAAATAAAAATATTATAAGATTATGCATATAGTGATTGGCTTAATTGAATTATGATTATATACATGTCTAATTTAATTAATTATATGTGTGTTTATTGATAATATATTTGATCCATTGAAAGGATATATTATGATATTATGCATGTTTTATGAAGGTTATGTATATGCTTTAAGAATATTTGATAGTAAAGTGTCTACGATTATGAAGTAGTTGTTGGGTTGTTGAAAGAGTATTCTCATATACACACTTATGGATGAATATGGTATTATGTGAAAGTTTTTCCCACAATATGAAGATTCCAAGGTTGAATTGCTTTCTAACCTTTTGAATCTATATGTAGACATGGACGGTTAAAGGTTATCCTCGCGCATGATCAAATGAGCTATATTATGAACTAAGCATGGAGGAAGTGTCAAGACATTATTCCATAAATTTGATCTAAGTTAAGACTTAATAAGTTTCATGGGAATTAATGCTTAGCACTGAGTTGATAGTGTCTATGACATGGAAGCTTTTATGCTAGTTGAGTATAGCTTTCCAAAAGGTATCCTTTTATGCTAGTTGACTCTTGGTTTCAAAAGTATGTCTCGTGAGATGTAAACCTTATATTCTAGTTGAGTTATGGTTTTTAGAAGCAATCTCCTTATCCCATAGACTATATGCTCCTATAGGTTATTTAGCTAGTTTATCCACCTAAGCTTAGAGTATGGTTCTACCTTGTGTAAGTAGGAAAACCCTTTTCGGTGTGGGTAATACTAGGGGTCAATGTATAGCTTACATAGTCACATGTCATTTAAGGCTTATTCCGACAACAACAAAACTAGTGTATGAATTATGAACTATTATTACTCAAGAGATTTATATGAGTTCTAATGTCTTAAAGGTGATGATTATGAATGATGGCCTAAAGAGGTTTACTTAACATGGGTGAGATTTATGGGGTCTTATCTATGCATTGCACAAGTATGTTTTGAGGGTATTTATGAAGTGTTTCTCTTAAGTTATGATGATCTATATATTAACATTGCTTATGGCTTATGTTTTTCCACTATCTTCATGATGATGTTTGAACTTTGTAAATTGCATGCTTTAAAATGAAATGCACCTATATGAATGCTTTCAATGCTTTTATGCATGGCTATCATACTTGGTGATTTTTTGCACTAACACGTACTTTTCTGACATTTTCCCCCAACTGTAGGGTATGGTTCTCGAGGTGATCATTCTAGTGCCTAGTGCTTGGACTTGACTATCTTCCGAGCTTGTTAGTGAGTCCTCATGGTTCAAGGACAAAATTTTCTCATGTGTAGTTTCCTTTGTTGTATTTCCCTTTTTGGACATGTTGTGTGGGCTTGGCCCTATTTCATTCACTATTGTAATATATGTCTATAATGAGACAACTATCTAGACTTGCGCTTTCGATTATGAAAATTTTTAGACTTGAATTGTGTTTTACTATAAGGACTAAGTGGCTTTTATGGATTCCTTCTGGGTTCTATACGCCATATTACATCTAGGGGGTAACCTTAGGTTGTGACAAACTTGGTAATCAGAGCATATTGTTTCGAATGATTCTAGGATGATGTCTCATAGACCATATCTTGTCGAATCTTGTTCATAATTGTGAAGCGTGCCACATTATAAATGAGAGTCCACAAAATGATTAAATTTTTTGACTTCTTTCATTACTCTAAGTTTTGCCATAGAGTTTAACTCTTATAAAGTTTTTCTCCTAATCCTTGCCCTATGTTCTTCACGATATGAATACTACAAGGGCTAATGCTAGAGGAATAGAGGATGACAATGTGGAACGAGGAGCTCCTCTTCAAGCTCCAATTGATCTCACGACTGAGAATGTTACTCATGTGAAGTTTAGGGAGACTCTCCCAGTTTTGGCTAAAGCAGTGACGACTCTAGACAATAGAGTGGTTGTAGCTCCTGTACATCCTAATATGATGGCGGCTTCAAGAGTGAGAGATTTTGAAAGAATGAACCCCAGAACGTTATGGCTCCAAAAATGAGGAAAATCCTGAAGAGTTTATCGATGAGGTCTACAAGGTGCTTGTTATTACACGGTTAACTTCGGAATAGAAGGCGAAGTTAGATGCTTACTAATTAAAAGTTTTTTCTCATGTGTGGTATAACTAATGGAAGGAAGGAAGGGCAGTAGGTGGGTCCCGTAGAGTGGAAAATGTTTTAATTGACGTTTTTAATAGTTTGTTTCCCTTAAAGTTGAATGAATCAAGGATGCAATAGTTCATTAACCTTTCTCAAGGAGGAATGAGTGTGAAATAGTATGCTCTAAAGTTCACCCAACTATCCAAGTATGCTCCAAGTATGGTGTCAGATTTAAGGACTGATATTAACAAATTTATCATGGGATTGTCTGACATGGTAGTCAAAGAATGTCGTACGCCAATGCTTTACCCTGATATGGATATTTCACGCCTCATGGTGCATGACAACAAATGGAGAATGAGAAACTCAAGGAAGAGAATAGGGAGGAGAAATGAGATAGGACCGCCGAAGGGAACTTCTTCAATACTAGGTCTGATGGACAAGAAAAAGGTTTTACAACCAAGGTTCCTCTAGTGCTCCTCTAAGAGTCAACAAGGATAGGGTGTCCAACCCTAAACCTTAGGGAGGTAATTGTAGCGTTTTTATTGATGATAGGTCTACTTGTGCGAAGTGTGGGAGGAAGCATGATGGTAAGTCCTATTTTGCACGGATGATTGCTTTAGTTTTGGAAAGAGTGGTCACATGATGAGAGATTGTATGATGATTAAGTTTAAGCAAAAGAGGGGAATCAAGCTCCTCATAGCGGTTCAAAAGTCTTTCATGCTGATGTGTATGCCTTGTTGGATCCTGGTGCTACTTTATCATATGTGACGCTCTATGTTGAAATGAGGTTCGATGTTCCTCCAGAAGTGTTATTAGAACCTTTTTTCAATATCTACTCATGTTGGTGATTCTGTGGTGGCTAAGAGGGTTAGTAAAAGATGTCTTGTTTCCTTATTACATAGAGTTACTCTTGTTGAATTGGTAGAGCTTGACATATTAGAGATTGATGTGATTTTTGGTATGGATTGGTTGCATGTATGTTATACCTCTATTGATTGTAGACACGGGTGGTTAGATTCCAATTTTTGAATTAGCCTATCTTTGAGTGAAAATGAGAAATTCTTTAACTAGAGGTCAATTTGTGTATTAACATAAAGCTAGGAAGATAACTTCAGAAGGTTGCTTTACCATGTTGTTAGGGTGAGGGATGTAGATTCCAAAAGCCCTTCTATTGAGTCAGTTCTTGTGATTAATGAGTACTCGAAAGTGTTCCCCAATGATTTGCCCGGTATTCCTCCCGAGTGGTAAATAGATTTTGGTATTGAACTTCTTCCGGATACACAACCTATCTCTATTCCTCCTTATAGAATGGCTCAAGCTGAGTTAAAAGAGTTGAAAAAACACTTGAAGGATTTGTTTGACAAGGGTATCATCGAACCTAGTATATCTTTATAGGGTGTTCCCGTTTTGGTTGTTAGAATGAACGATGGGTCTCATTGAATGTAAATTGATTATCGTCAATTGAATAAAGTAACCATTAAGAACAAGTATCCTCTTCCAGAAAATGATGAATTGTTTGAACAACTTCAAGGGGTTAGGTATTCTCTAAGATTAATATTCGTTTGGGTTATCACCAATTGAGAGAGAGGGGAAGATATTCCAAAGACATCTTTCTGGACTCGGTATGGTCATTATGAACTCCTAGTGATGTATTTTGGTTTGACCAATGCTCCAATGACGTTTATGGACTGAATAAATAGAGTGTTTAAGAAATACGTAGACATTTGTGATTATGTTTATTGATGATATTTTGATATATTGAAGAAGTGAGGATGAACATGTGGACCATTTGAGAATTGTGTTGCAAGTTATTCGTGACCAATATATGGGTTGTGTCCTCATGCAACATTGTAAGGTGATTTCCTATGCTTCAAGGCAACTCAATGTCACGACCCGAGAGCACCGCCTAGTCGTAACGGATGTCGTCGACCTCTCAGGGGTTTTAGACAAACCTCTTACCATTCATTCATCACATTGGTATGAAATAGTGCGGAATTTAAAACTTTTTCATAAGAAAATACAAGATTAAAGTCATTTGATTTAAAACCTTTAATACAAAGTTGAAGTACTAAGTCTCATTATGCCATCTTAGACACGACTTCTACAATACTTAGGGACACGACCCTTAAAATACAAAAGAAACATTTACATGAACTTGAAGAAACTCTTAACATAAAGGTCCTTGAATATTTAATGACAGTCAACTTGGAATAGAAATCCAAGCTCTCCATTCAAGGAAAGATCCTTTGGCCATCACCACATACACTTTGGTGTAAAAATATGAAGAAACATGATATGAGTACAAGAATGAACTAAGTATCATAACCATGTAAGAATATGCTTTAAAGAGGCCATTTAGCTAGAAACCATGCATCATGTCTATTCAGGGAATTTCCTGAACATTTGATACAATAAACACAATATAGTTAATATACGTTATATTAGACAAGGATACCATTCAGAACAACACATAAATCCATTAATCACATTTAAGACCCATTCATTATCTCCAATACAGTACCTCTTCTTTTTACCGTAAATCTTATACCTAAAGTAACCTTTATGTAATACTTAGTGAAATGCATGAATATTGTCCCATTCAACCATTCATTCCAAGGTATCACCTTAAGGTCACCAAGGTCAACATTCATACAACCTTAATCAATTCAAGCACATACGTTCATACGGACACAAGAATATCATAAACATAACCTCCACATAGGAAACATCACCTAAGACAACCCCAAGTCACACTATTGCAATGTGCAAGTAGCAAGCCATAGTACTATTCGCACCAAGCGTTCCTATGAAGTCACCCTAGACTAGGCATATCACATTCAATAAGTCACAATATATGCATTTAATCTTAGACATAAGACCAACATACTTCATAGATCTCATATAAGAACTCATAATTTATTACATCATAGTCATAATCCATTTAGTCTTTATGCACATCTCATGAACAATATACAAATCTATACTCCAAATAATACCATGATAGAGCCATAGTCAACAACATGCATACTAAGTAAGACCAACATCATGTATATCAAATAAAACCAATAACCTGCATATCATGAGTAAAAAGTTATAATAACATCATAATGACATTCGTAAGATATAGATATACATATACATAAAGAACCTACCCTAGAATTCCCTTCAAGACCTACTTGTGCAATGTATAGGTAAAGTCCTATTCCCTTACCCACACTAAGTAACATCTCTTAGGTAGTCCTAGTTAGTGTTCATCTTCTTCCTTCCATTTGTTCATTTTAACATTCGGGAAACTTTGCCATAACAGACAGTAGACCATGTGAGCTAACATCGAATCCGATGTTAACCCCTTACACCGAAAGGAGGGCATCCTACTTGCCAAGGTAGGACATCAACATCATAATAGCGTCTAGGTGGATACACTTGCTAAGGTTCCTATGGGGGCACATAGTCAAGGGATATGTAAATTGTTACTAGAAACAATCTTGATGCTAAATAGCATTGTCTTTCCATCTCATGAGAACATCGGGGGAACCTTTCTCGTGAAGAGACCCCTTTCATGCATATCCTCTCGGTGTTAAGCTAGATTCCCTTTTTGGAAAACCTTTAAGTCTTTGTTAAAGATAATTTCATAAGATAGGCCTTAGGGGCTTAACCCCTCATATAATATGTACATAGCTCCTAGGTTATATGATGAGAATGTACTTTCATCAAAATCCAAACATCATGTGAGAATGTCCTTTCACATACTCATAGCATCCATAACATAGTCTAGTTTAAAGTACAATTGAGTAAACCTTGCATGAGACTCTCATTCACTAGATTCTCATTAACCTTCTTCATTCATACATTCATACATTCAAGTGTATGTATACATATGTGAGAAATCCTTTCACATAAACTCCTTTATACAACACATGTTCATACTTAATTAGTCATATACTTTCCACGGATAATAATATATAAGGGTGCATATGAGAAATATCCGTTCAATTAACACAATAAACATATTATACTCATAGTTATGCATGTGTGTGTGTGTGTGAACATAGTGCTCTCATGATCACATAAGAGAAACAACATTGTTAGGAACCCACCCATATAAGGATCACAAAAAATATACAGTATACCTCACGGCATGAACAACTTACATATAAGTATTTAGGGATTATATACCACACACCCACATTCCATCATAGGAGGCAAGAGCACATTCAACATTTGAATATACAACTCCTAATATGTATAAGATTACACATTCCTATAGGGTCATATAGGTAGGGGTCATTCCACAATAGTACTTAACATAATCAATCATGTAGACCATACCTTATCCCTAACATCATCACTCACATTATACTTCACATAATCAATACACCTTAATCATGATACTAACATTGAGGACTGAATGCATGATCTTGATAATACAATTTCATACTCAAGATCATCATAATAACAATTCACTTTACATCTAATGCCCTCAAGGCAATGATTACAACATGTATAGTTAAACAAGAAGTAAACACCGCCACCATAAGTGAACCAAACTATACAACATCAATGCCAATACTATAGACTAGTAATTAGGCCAACTTACCAATTCTCCAAGACATGATCAACATAGATCAATACTCAACAATGCATACTCAATAGCTAAATATAAACTATAGCATTCAGCAACATATCTCAATATAAGCTTAATTCAATTAACATCCAATAAAGATCACAAAATCCACTTTAAAGGCCAAATTGTGAGATTAGGGAGATCATGGGTTCTTCGAGGAATGACATTGAAAATCATCTGAAAAACCTTGATTAGATATCTATTTATCATACAATGTCTTTGAAAACCATTTGACAATGAACCCATGTTTAGATTAGAAATTAGGAAATTTGATCATAAAAATACATTGGAAAATCTTTGATAGAACTCCTTGAATGAAAAGTTATCCAAGGATCAAGAGTTACCATACCTTATAGATTGAATACCCACGAATATTGAAGAATAAATCAGTTGAAACCCATCTCCTAGCTTGATCTTGAGCTTTGTCTCTAATGGAGCTTTGAGAGAGAATCTATTTGACATGGAAGGGTTTAATTTTGAAGAATGAATTCTAATTTGGGGTTTCAATGTTTTAACTAATTTAAAATACCCAAAATAGGTAAAATAACCGTGCACCCTTTAATTAAAATGTGGGGTGAATTTACCAATTCACCCTTTGGCAGGCCGAGACGTTGCAGAAACTGTTGGTCCCATTTGGCGACCACTATTGGCGGGGTGTCAATTGGATGACGATCCATCCTATGCTCCGTTCTTTTTGTCAAAGACTCCCTCATTTGGGGACTAAGATCCCACGACTAAGTGTGGAGCCACGCCTCTTTTTGACGGGACGTCAATTGGTCTAATGGGCATCAACCATGGGCGTCAATGAGGCTATTTTGGCAGCCTCTTGGCAAACATTTGGGTCCTCCTCAAGGACCCTTAGGTTGGTCCTTGGGGGAGTTGTACCCGGAAATTTCTACCTTAAACATGTCCATCTAGATACTAGGGTCCCCTCATATCATTTTATAGTACAAACAACACATCAAAACAAGGCAAACATATTAGAACACACTAGCACACAAAAAGACTAGTTTTCGGACGTCTTGGTCGTCCTTTGACGTTTGAACTTGAAACTCATTAAACCAACAATTACAAGTTGTTTCTAACCTTATTAACAAGCTATTAACTCGTAAACTCATGTGAGGCTCTAGTTTATCCTAGTTCATTTTGGGGGTCATAACAATATCTTGCACTTTAGAACATTCGTCCTCGAATGACACTTAAAACACTTTCATCACTTTCAAGGACTCAATGACCCAATTAGCAGCTCACAATTACACTACATGAATACAACATAACAGTCAATGCACCAAACTTGCAAGGAACACCAACATCATATCATTATTCACTCAATGCAGCACAAGCAAGTAGAAACTTCATCCACCAACTCATAATGCATCAAACACATAGACATTTCTGATGATCGTAGGAGGAACCACCTTCACTTAATCATGACATGATTTTTACTTTTCCTCTCATCAAGGCTCAATATGCAATGACTCATAAATCACACATAGGCATGATCAAAATTATAACTCATAAGGCAATTAAGTAACTAATAATAAATGCACATAAATCATGAGTAATATAGATCACCAAAAACATCACAACAATAGGAATTTATTTCACAAAATTTCACTTTCTTGCATATTACTAGTTTTAATGAACATGCATCATTTAGGAGAGTTATTAAAAAATCATACGCACATTAATAATTTTGTCTAGACACACCTCGCTTCTCAAGAGTGAGCCTATATTTATTTTTCCAAACAATACAAAATCACATACTCACAGAGGGATTTCATCTTTTCTAATTTAAAGAAGCTCAACACCTCAATATGGGGCCAAAATACCCTTGCATAAAAAATGAAACCAAGCATGTTCATTAAACCATCTCATGAGTCAAATGTGCATTCACCACATTACGATGCACAACAACATGAGAAACATGTAACTTAACCAAAAATTCATTTGCATGTAATAAGGATCTTTTAAAACTTGCATAACATATGTTCATCAATGACATGCATAACATATGGAGAACATGCAACTTGTACTCATATGAAAGACTCCAAAACACGATAATTCTACTAGGAATTCTTGGTCTCAAGCTTGAGTAAGAATAGGGATATCAACAACCTTACTACTCAACTTATCATCCCCCACTAAGGGTAAACCCATTTAAGAGAAACTTATCTCATTCATGGGAACTTTAACTTACAAACCTTCTAATCAAGCACAACATCCCCTCTTGGGATTTAATCTTTAGACAAGCTCTTTTAAACATCACCTCATACCAGTCTAAAGAAGGAATCATTTCCCACTAAATATTCACTATACTTCATTAGGTGAGTATCTATGTCACTCCACTTCATATCCATCATCCTAAGTGATTCTCAACATGGAGAATTTCAAGAATCTCAATCTAGGAATATTAAGGGAACTTAAAACGTTAGTATCTAGGCACATTATCCCCCATTTAGGGTGAGATTAATCAAATCTTCATCACATCATACCCTTAAATACCAAGGTTTAAGAAAGTCAAGTATAAACCTCCATAATTTAATCAAATTCTACTACCACTTTTCTAAAGACTTAGGGTAACTTTACCCTCTAGGTAAATTCTTAAGGGAAACTTAGAAGAGATTTGGCCATAAATGCCTACTTCTTTTTTTTCCAAAAATTTGAGCAAGATAACTTCTAGACCATTTCAACCCTTATCATCACATTTGGTTGTATATTCCAACCAATCATTCCTAGGTAGCATCTAAGAACTCTTCTCAAATGACCATACTTAACATCAATCTTACAAGACAACCATCCTCTTTAAATTTGGTCAACATCTATACTCTTCTTCTCCCTATGAACTAAGGGGTACATGCAACCCTCCAAGTCAACCTTAGAGCAAAACACACTTCCAACTCATGGGATAAAGACCCTTCTCCCTTCCACTATCATATTTCATAATTTCCTTACAAGGAAAAACACACTATCGTCCCTTCTTAGGATTAATCCCACACAAGAACTCCAATCCAACACAAGGAAAAGTATGAAGCACTACTTATATAAAAGGGCAACTTTCAACTTTCACTATTCACCACATTCCTCCAAAACACCTCAAGCCTATACCATAACTTTCTACCATCATTGCACATAACCATAAAGTAACTCATAATCCTAAGAAGGACTTCAATCAACCATAAAACTCTTATCGTGCTAGAAATACATCACAGCACAAATTCCCAATAAAATGCCTCCAATCTCATGGGTCACATATAGCCATAATTGGCATCACACCAATATCTTCCAAAACCACATTCACATATACTCATATAACCACAAAACCATAATAAGTATCAAAACTCACCTTCTTATCCCTCAAACATTGAAACATCACCCCTTCCAAGAAATCACATCTAGAAAACCACCGGACATGGGAAATAAGAGAGAGATCATATGGAGTTAAGCTCTATGGCACGGCACAACAGTGATGAAGAAAGGGAAACTTCTATCATCCCTCCTATCATAGATGTGTCATGACTCACATCGATGAATAAGACTCTACTAGACGTAGCTCATGAGAATTTGAACCCTAAGACCATTTTATAACCTTATTCTCTGATACCAAGTTTGTGACGATCGAAGAGCACCCCTAGTCGTAATAGGTGTCGTCGACCTCTCAGAGGTCTTAGACAAGCCTCTTAGAATTCATTCATCGCATTGGTATGAAACAATACGAAATTTAAAACTTTTTCATAAGAAAACACAAGACTAAAAGTAATCTTATTTAAAACCTTCAATACAAAGTTGAAGTACTAAGTCTCATTATGTCATCTTAGATATGACTTCTACAGTACTTAAGGATACGACCCTTACAATACAAAAGAAACATTACTAAGCTATTACATGAACTTAAATAAACTCTTAACATAAAGGTCCTTGAATCTTTAAGGACACACTCAACTTGGGAATAGAAATCCAAGCTCTTAATTCTAGGAAAGATCCTTTGGCCATCACGACATACACTTTGGTGTAAAAAGATGAAGAAGAATGTTATTAGTACAAGAATGCACTAAGTATGATAACCATGCAAAACATGCTTTAAAGAGGACATTTAGTCAAAAACTGTGCATCATGTCTTTTTAAGGAATCTTCATAAACATTTGATACAATAAGCACAATATAGTTCACATACATTATATTAGACATGGGTACAATTCACAACAAATAAATCCATTTATCACATTTAAGACCCATTTAGTATCTCCAATACATTACCTTTCCTTTTTACCTTAACTCTTTTAACTAAAGCAATGCTTATGTAATACTTAGTGCAACGCATGAATATTGTCCCATTGCACCATTCATACCAAAGTATCACCTTAAGGTCACCAAGGTGAACATTCATACAACCTTCATCAATTTAAGCACATACATTCATACGGACACAAGCATATCATAAACATAACCTCCACATAAGAACCATCACCTAAGACAACCCCAAGTCACATTACTGCAATGTGCAAGTAGCATCCCATAATATTATTCGCATCAAGCGTTCTTATGAAGTCACCCTAGACTAGGCACATCAAATTTAGTAAGTCACAACATATGCCTTTAATCTTAGACATAGGACCAACATACTTCATAAATCTCATATAAGAACTCAATCAGTTATTAAATCGTAGTCATAATTCATTTAGTCTTAATGCACATCTCATGAACAATGTACAAGTCTATACTCTAAGTACTACCATGATAGCCATAGTCAACAATATGCACACTAAGTAAGACCAACATCATGTATATCAAGTGAAACCAATAACATGCATACATGATTAATAAGTGATAATAACATCATAATACCATTCATAAGATATAGATATACATATACATAAAGAACCTACCCTAGAATTCACTTCAAGACCTACTTGTGCAATGTATAGGTAAAGTCCCTTTCCCTTACCCACACTAAGTAACATATCTTAGGTAGTCCTGGTTAGTGTTCATCTTCTTACTTCCATTTGTTCATTTTATCATTCGGGAAACTTCGCCATAACCGACATTAGACCATGTGAGCTAACATGGAATCCGATGTTAACCCCTTACACCGAAAGGAGGGCATCCTACTTGCCAAGGTAGGACATCAACATCATAATAGCGTCTAGGTGGATACACTTGCTAAGGTTCCTATGGGGGCACATAGTCAAGGGATATGTAAATTGTTACTAGAAACAATCTTGATGCTAAATAGCATTGTCTTTCCATCTCATGAGAACATCGGGGGAACCTTTCTCGTGAAGAGACCCCTTTCATGCATATCCTCTCGGTGTTAAGCTAGATTCCCTTTTTGGAAAACCTTTAAGTCTTTGTTAAAGATAATTTCATAAGATAGGCCTTAGGGGCTTAACCCCTCATATAATATGTACATAGCTCCTAGGTTATATGATGAGAATGTACTTTCATCAAAATCCAAACATCATGTGAGAATGTCCTTTCACATACTCATAGCATCCATAACATAGTCTAGTTTAAAGTACAATTGAGTAAACCTTGCATGAGACTCTCATTCACTAGATTCTCATTAACCTTCTTCATTCATACATTCATACATTCAAGTGTATGTATACATATGTGAGAAAGCCTTTCACATAAACTCCTTTATACAACACATGTTCATACTTAATTAGTCATATACTTTCCATGGATAATAATATATAAGGGTGCATATGAGAAATATCCGTTCAATTAACACAATAAACATATTATACTCATAGTTATGCATGTGTGTGTGTGTGTGAACATAGTGCTCTCATGATCACATAAGAGAAACAACATTGTTAGGAACCCACCCATATAAGGATCACAAAAAATATACAGTATACCTCACGGCATGAACAACTTACATATAAGTATTTAGGGATTATATACCACACACCCACATTCCATCATAGGAGGCAAGAGCACATTCAACATTTGAATATACAACTCCTAATATGTATAAGATTACACATTCCTATAGGGTCATATAGGTAGGGGTCATTCCACAATAGTACTTAACATAATCAATCATGTAGACCATACCTTATCCCTAACATCATCATTCACATTATACTTCACATAATCAATACACCTTAATCATGATACTAACATTGAGGACTACATGCATGATCTTCATAATACACTTTCATACTCATTATCATCATATGAACAATTCAATTTACATCTAATGCCCTCAAGGCAATGATCACAACATGTACAGATAGACAAGAAGTAAACACCGCCACCATAAGTGGACCAAACCATACAAGATCAGCTCCAATACTATAGACTAGAAGTTAGGTCAACTTACTAATTCTCCAAGACACGATCAACAGAGATCAATTCTCAACAATTGATAATCAATAACTAAAAATAACTATACCATTCAACAATATATCTCGATATAAGCTTAATTCAATAAACATCTAATCAAGATCACAAAACCCACTATATAGGCTAGACTGAGAGATTAGGGAGATCATGGGTTCTTCAAGGAATTACACTAAAAATAATCTTAAAAACCTTGATCAAACATAAATTTTATCATTACAATGTCTTTGAAAACTATTTGACAATGAACCCATGTTTAGATTGGAAATTAGGAAATTTGATCATAACAACACATTGGAAAATCTTTGATAGAACTCCTTGAATGAAAGGTTATCAAAGGATCAAGAGTTAACATACCTTATAGATTGAAGACCCACAAAAACTGAAGAAGAAATCAGTTGAAACCCATCTCCTAGCTTGATCTTGAGCTTGGTCTCCAATGGAACTTTGATAGAGAATATATTTGAGAGGGAATTGTTTAATTTTGAAGAATGAATTTTAATTTGGGGTTTAAATGTTTTAAATAAATTAAAATACCAAAATATAGGCAAAATAATCGTCCACTATTTAATAGAACGTGTGGTGAATTTATCAATTCACCCCTGGCTGGCCGAGACATTGCAGAAACTGCTAGTCCCATTTGAAGGCCACTATTGACGGGGCGTCAACCAGATGAGGAGACATCTTGTGCTCCGTGTTTTCGTCAGAGTCTCCCTCATTTGGGGGCTTACCTCCCATGAATAAGTGTGTATCCACGCCCCCTTTTGACAAGACGTCAATTTGTCTAAGGGGTGTCAACCATGGCCATCAATGAGGCTGTTTTGGCAGCCTCTTGTCAAACATTTGGGTTTACCTCAAGGACCCTTAGGGTGGTACTTGGGGGCTTTTACCGAATGTTTAGAACCTAAACATGTACATCAAGATAATAGGGTTGCCTCCTATCATTTTAGACTCCAAACAACACATCAACACAAGGCAAACATACTAGGACACACAAGCACACAAAAGACTAGTTTCCGGTTGTCTTGGTCGTCCTTTGAGATTTGACCTTGAAACTCATTAAGCAAACAATTATAAGCAGTTTCTAACCTTATTAAAAAGTTATTAACTCGTAAAACTTATGTGATGCGCTAGTTTATCCTAGTTCATTTTGGGGGTCAGAACACGCAAGGTCCATGAAAATAAATATCCGACCCATGATCTTGAATTAGCGGCCGTAGTATTTGCTTTGAAAATTTGGAGATATTAGTTTTATGCGGTGCATGTAGATGTGTTTATCGATATCAAGAGTCTCCAATATGTATTTAGCCAAAAATACTTGATTCTCTGACAACTAAGTGGGTCTAGTGCATAAGAGTTTATGGGGACGCAGACCGTACATCAAGTCCCAAAACTGAATGTGAAGTCAAAAGGGAAATCAAGTTCGTTCCTAGGAATATGAGGACTCACCACAACTTGAAATCTCTGCAACAAACTCTAGACACAAAACTAAGAACCCTGAATGTCCCACCCTACATTTGGGGAAATGTAGGCAAGAGTATTGATCATGTTTTATGACTTATGATTTCTAAATGTCAAGACTCGTGTTTTAGCTTGATCATTGCTTAATCAAGTAAATGTCCCTTTTAGCATGTTTTAAATGCTTATATGCATGGCTATCATAACTGGTACATGTTTTGTACTAATGCATACTATTGCCTTTATTTCCCAAATGTATGGTCGGACTGTCAAGATTCCTAGTTACGTGGCAAGAGGTGGATTGAGTGATTTTGAGCTTTGGTGAGTCCTCATGCTTCGAGGATAGATTCTTATTTTTTTAGCTTTTTGTTATTACTTTAATTTTCTGACATGATGTATGGGATAGTCCCAAATTCATTCTTATGTACTATATGGCTAATGAATTAAGTTTTTAGGCTTTTATTTTTCATTATAAAATTGTTGGACTTGAAATGTTGTTCTTTATATCTTTTTCTATTTTTTATATTGTGAATTCTAAGTGAGTTGTATGGGGCCTCTCCGGGTCCTATACATCATGTTACTCCTAGGGGGTACCTTGGGACATGACAAACTTGGTAATCAAAGCACAAGGTTTGGAAAGGTCCTAAATATCTCATAAGCTACATCAAGTAGAATCTTGTTTGTGAGTGTGAAGAACACCACATGTATGAATGAGAGGCTACGCAATGATAAAGCAACTCCGCTTATTTCATTACTCTAAAGTCATGTGATAGAATTTAACTCTATAAAGTCTCTCTCCTAATCCTTATCGGTTGCTCTACAAGATATGGAGACTCGAAGAGCTTATACTAGAAGGAATGTGGGAGAGAATGTGAATCAAGAAGCTCCTCCTTAAGCTAGTCAAGCTCTAGTCAACCCTTTATCTAAAGCAAGTGAAATGCATACTTTAGGGATGATTTTCAAGTATTGTCGCAAGCCATGATTGCCCAAGCCAATAGGGATATTCTAGTTTATGTAAACCCAAATGTGGGTACGACGACATCTAGAGTGAGAGACTTCACTGGAATGAATATGTGAAAGTTTTATGGATAAGGTTGAGGAATATCCTCAAGAGTTTATTGATGAGGTTTACAAGGTGTTGATGATTATGGGAGTGATACCGGTGGAAAAGGAAGAGTTGGTCTTTATCAACTTAAGAGTGTTTCTCAAATTTGTTTCAAAAGGGGGGGGGGTTGTGAACAAGTTTCTTTTGATACTTATAAGTAAACAAGTAAGCAAAAGTAAAGATTGAGTTTCTATCAAGTTGTGAGATAAACTAGGGTGTATGTGTTCCCTATAGGTTCATAACTCCGTATTCCTAGCTATAACAATTCTTTCCTAGTGTTTTGTATGCAAAGTGATAAGTTAGGTATCTCTAAATCCTTGGTCCGACATCTAGAAAATTTCACCCCGTACCTTGGTCCGTCTACGTGTGTGTAAGCTACTAACCCTTACCTTTACTTATATTAAGCATCATAATCGATGTATGAATTAGTTATTACTTTGTACCAATTGACACTAACCTATTAGATAGTATCCCACTAAATCTATGTTGATAATTCATTTCTTATTAACCACCTCCTTAGTCCGGTAAGTAGTAACAAGGCGAGTTCTAACGTTGACCACCGCTAAAAGGACTTCTAAACGAAAGAATTATCAATACATGCAAGAACCTATTTGAGAATTGTTATTTAGCTAGGTCTACTTTTTTAATCACCCATGGTTCCCACAACCCTAGTTGTAGATTTAGTTACCCATGCAAGCAAGAACACAATTCATGGTTGTTAAGAAATAAATCATGAAATTACATTAACAATTTGAAGAAAACCTATAAAAGCAACTTTAAATTGCAAGATAATACTTGAAACCAAATCCGAAAATTGAATTATTGCCAAAGTTTACAAAAAAACCAATCTCCAAACAAAACAAGAACAATAATAACAATGTATAACCCCAAAAATGAGGTTTTAATCCCTATTTATAGAAAACATTGTCCTAAATTAAAAAGAAATTGAAATAAGAAAAGTTTGTCCGAAAATGCGGCTGTGATCGACGACCCCTACTGACGGACCATCAATGAAACGACGGTCCGTTGTCTGCCTCTGTCTATCCAGACTTAGAATATTTTAACTTCTTTGGATGGAATCATCTATGAATCAATCGACGGTTAAAAAACACGGTCTGTCGATGCACCTACGGTCCGTCGATACCCTTAGTCGCTCCATCCTTAGAATTCCTCCAACTTCGCGTACTGGAACTATCTTTGATCACATTGACAATTTAGCAGTCAATTGACGGACCGTCGATCCCTTCCGTAGTTCCACACTAGGTCATATTTTCCCGAGTTTCTCCATCAGTCTGAACTGCAATCGATGATCACCACCTACGGACCGTCGATGGCCTTCGTAGGTCGCCTCTCTGCATTATTTTCCAGCTGCCTTCTGCGTTTTTATTATGGACATCTTTCCTGCAAAACAAATACAAAAACATGTTTAAACTACTACAAAAAGTCTCTAGACAGACACAAATATTAAGCAAAAAGCATTGAAAGCACCGTGAAACCAAGACACATCAACACCTTCAACTTAAATTCGTTGTTTGTCCTCAAGCGTCGCACTGTGAATCAAAAGCACACTTGTACAAAAGTATACTCTTTTAAGTTTTCGCAATCACATGGCTATCAATCCTGACTCTTTCTTTGATTTAGTGCATGCTTATGCTCTCAGGTTTGAACAAGCTAACTCATGTGGATCACACCATTGACACAAACTCACTATGCACATACACTTCTACTGTTTTGCCTCTCACTAAGGTACCAACCTTCCGACATTGCAAATACTGTTCTCACTTCAAAATAAACCCTCATTTTTCCCACGGTGATTTCAAGTTTGGGTACAACGATCTTTATTCAACACTCACGCTCAAAAACAAGTTCATACATAGCTAGTACTCGTCCCCATAGGCTTGCCCTTATTTTCACTGCTCAAGTTCACCACATTAGACTCCTAGGATAACTTCTTGGCTTGTAATGTAGGCTCAGGGTCAGATGTGGTACATTTGGGTATATTTTTAGTGACTTTTTTCCCTCCTTGAAATCTCCGCCAATCTTCCTACCTCTTTACATTGCCTTTTATGCCCTACTTTTCTTCGCCCTTCATCTTTTCTTTGCTCCCTTTCTTTTTAAATATGACTCATATTTATTTTTCATCTTTTTCAAACTTTTTTCTTTCTTTTCTGCACCATTTTTCTTTCTTTTCTCTTTCATTCACATTGATAATTTAACGCAGTCACATCTTTTAATCACTTTCTCTTTTATTTTCAACCTTCACCTCTTTTCATACCCATTTTTGGGTTCTTCTCATAATAGCCATCCTCAACTCATGGTTTTTCCATGAGTTGAAGTACACAATACCCGATGTGGGGTCAGGGCCAAGACGAGGTCATTTTCTGCATTAACCACCCTCAACTTAGACTTTTGGCCTAAGTCGAGGTGCACATGTCCAAGGAGGGAATGGGGCCAAAACATTAAACCCTGGGAAGGTGAGTTGGTGAAAGAAAAAATAGGTCTATTATAGGCTCATCAGATTTGGATAAAAAAAAGGGATACAGCTTCCGTTCGGTTAACTCCATTTTAGGCAAGATATTTGCTAATTAGAACAAGGGCCTATGATCCTTTCCTAGTATTCTAACACAGATTCCCTTTGCAGGACTAACCGGGCAAGTTCTAGCTAGGTACCAACTGTTGAACACTCCAAATTCCTCACACTCTCTTGACACCTCATTACACTATCAGATTGTCAGATTTCCCAGTTTAGGTGTGAGTTGAGGGTCATGCAGCGGGTGCCTATTTATGTCATGCTTAGAGCCAACACATTCAACTCATTTTCACCTATTTATGCAAGCACTTTCTAGGACGGGAATTTCAACCATCATGCTTCATCTTTCATGTTTTTATACTTTGTACAAGTAATGACATGTCGGTTCAACAGAAAATTAACCAGTATCTTGAGAAAATAGAACACATGCAAGAAAAACCGAAGAGAGGATTGTGAGTTGGGCTACTCAGACTTCACCCTAACACTCACTTTCCATTTACCCCACCCCCAACAAAAAGAGCATGTCATTGTCCCCATTGCATAAGAAATATAAGTACAGGGTGGTAGGTGAAGCAAACTTGAAGCGCATAGCACCGACGATCTCTCAACAAGTGGACGGGTCGAGTTTTTAGGAATCCGCACCAACAGTAATTGGGTCACCCGCAGTGGTGCCCACAACAATATCCTCACCCTCAGTGGTGCTCACCTTACTAGTCACCGGTATGGAACTAGACACCCCAGAACCCATCTCTCGTTCCCTCATCTGGCGGGCCTTCTTATCTATCAAAGAAGCTCTCCTCGCAGCCTCGAGGTCCGTCTTCTCCTTCTTCCTCGCACAGGCATCCTCTCCCTCAGTAGTGCGGCTAGAACAGTGCCTCTTGGCACAACCACGTGGCTCAGGCTGCGGCTCAGGAGGGACTTTGAACAAGGCGTCAAGCACCGTGTGGTCCGCTAGCTCGATGGGCGCACTCTCGGGCTCCGCTCCCCTCATCTCTAATCTAGCGTCCACATCAGCCCTCAAACTAGCAACTGCCACCTGAAGAGTAGTAAGGTCAATGGTGGGGGCTGGTCATTCTAGTACTCGCAACTCAAAGCCGTCAAGGCACTGGTGAACCGCATGAATCTTCTGCTCAATCTGTAGGGTCACCCTCTTCTATATTCTGTCCTCAGCCTCGGTGATAGATTTTTGCATCCAAGGCTGCATATGATGTAGCAGGGTAGCCATTTGGCCTTCTAACTTCTGGAACAGCGCCAAAGAGACTAATTCTGCGGATGGGGGAGTGGACCGGGAGGAACTGGGGGCTCGACTGGCGGCATGGGCGAACTCATCTAGGGTGGTGTCCACGGGCTCTGAAGTAGCAGTGTCAGCGCCTTGGGTTAACTCTAGTGTCTCCACCATGTTCTCACTCAAGGCTGCAACTCGACTCTAGGCCCTCTCCGTGGTGCCGCTACATAGGCCTCATCCTTGATGAGATCGATATCAATTGTCTGCGCTGGACTACGGAGTGTATCACAGTGCCAAAGTGGCACTCCGGTATCCCTGCGCAAGTGGAAGATAAGACAAGCGAATGAGTAAGTGTCGAGGTCTTGAAAGCCCTCTCATGGATCACCGTGATCAGCATCTTCGCAAAGTCAATCTCCAATTCTGCCACCAAGGATGCTACCAGCACCGCCCTATCCTAAGTAAGAATATTATCGGCATTTGTCGGCGATAGGCGGTGTCGAACTAACAACCCGAAGAACTTGGCCGTGAAGGTGAGGTTGGCCTTTTTAATTAACCCTCGGGGGTCTAACACCCAGTCTGCACTTTTACCGTCAATCGCCAAATGCTGAGCCAACCACTTTTTCATATTCTCTCGTTGCTCGGTTGTCCTCTAAAAGGCACCACTTTTGACAGTCTCCCACCGGTAGCCGAATTCTAGAGTTACGGGGGTCCACTGTGTCTACCTGGTAGGGCCATATAAGAATTGACGGAGAGTGGCCGGGGAGATGTCTACCTAGAAGCCCCGGACTAACATAGAAGTGAGCGTGTCCTGTTTGGCAGGTCTTGCCTGCCTACCCAGAGAACCTCGGAGAGTAGCCACATATGAAGCGTAGAACTCCCTCACTATCTCCTCACTATACGTACCAGACCATGAACCATTAATACGCTCAAATTACACTTCTTTACAGAAGTATAAGCGATCGTATCAAGTAAAGAACCGAACAAGTAGGTTGGGGTTGATCCCACGAGGAAAATGGTTTAGACTTAACTTCAATATACAATTACGTCTATTTAGTCAAGTCCTTTCCGAAAACAATTAATTAAAGGGGGGGGGTTTGTGAAACAAAAGTGTTTAAGTCGTTTCTAAGTAGATCTTTAGCAAGATTAATCTTTGGTGTTTATCAAGTTGTGAGAGGAACTAGGGTGTAAGTGTTCCCCATAGGTTTATAACGCGGTAATCCTAGCTATAAAAATCCTTTCTAGTGTCTTGCATGCAAAGTGATAAGTTAGGTATCTCTAAATACTTGGTCCGTTATTTAGAGAATTTCACCCCGTACCTTGGTCGGCTACATGTGCCTAAGTTACTAACCCTTACCTTTACTTCACATTAAGCATCATATTCGATGTATGGCTTAGTTATTACTTCGCACCAATCGAAACTAGCCTATTAGATAGCATCTCACTAAATCTATGTTGATAATTCTTTTCCTATTAACTTCCCCCTTGGTCCGACAAGTAGAAATAGGGAGAGTTATAAAGCGTGCACTCGTTAAAAAGACTTCTAAGCGAAAGAATTATCAATATATGCAAGAACCTATTCTAGAATTGTTATTTAGCTAGTTTTACTTTGTTAATCACCCATTGTTCCTACAACCCTAGTTGTGGATATAGTTACCCATGCTTAGAAGAACACAATTCATAGTTGATAAACAATAATTCATGAACTTACTTTGACAATTTTGAAGAAAATTCATAAATAACAATTGAAACAACAAAATTCACTTGATAATCGATTCCAAAAACTTGAATAAATTTCCAAGTTGCAAAGTCAAATCTCCAAGAACAAAAGTATGAAAAAATAATAAAAGATCCAACCCCAAAAAAGAGGTTTTTAACCCTATTTATAATAACAAAGTCCTAAATTAAAAGGTGTTCAAAATAAGGAAAGTTTGTCCCAAAACGCGGCTTCAATCGACGCCCCCACAGATGGTCCGTCGATGAAACGATGGACTATTGACTGCCTCCGTCGGTCCACACTTAGCATCTTATTTAAGTCTCCAGATTGCATCTTCTCTGATCCAATCGATGGACCGTGATGTTGGTCCGTCGATGCACTTACGGTCCGTCGATGCTTATCGTTGTTCCATACATAGATTTTCTTCAACACCGGGTACTAGGACAGTCTCTGATCACATCGATGATTTGACAGCACGGTCCATCTGATCGACAGAGCGTCGATCCTTTCGTAGCCCCACACTTGGTTAGAATTTCCCGAGTTGCTTCCAGATGCTTGAACCTTCAATCGACGGTCACCACCTACGGTCCGTCGATGGCTTCGTGGGTCACTTCTGATCTGATTTCTGCGCAGCCTTATGCATTTTGTTTTGGACAACTTTTCTGTAAAACACAGACAGAAACACATTAAAATTATTACAAAAAGGCCCTAGACACATACTAAACTTAAGGAAAAAGCATTGAATGTACCGTGAAACCACGGTACATCAGCCATCCACTCTACTTAAATTTATTGTTTGTCCTCAAGAGACGCACTATGACTCACCACAACACTGTTGTACAAAAGTATTTCTTTTAAGCTTTCACAATCATATAGCTATCAATCCCGACTCTTTTCATTTCTTTAGTGCATGCTTTTACTCTTAGGATCAGTAGGCTCTTTCATGTGGATCAGACCATGACACATACTCACCACGCACCGACACCTCTACTCTTTTATCTCTCACCAAGGTACCAACTTTCCAATATTTCAACTAGTGCCCTCACTTTAAAAAAAAATATCCTCTTTTTCGCACAGTGATTTCAAATTTGAGTATAAGGATCATTATTCAACACTCACGCTCAAAACAACTTCTCACCTAATTGGTACTTGTCGTCATAGGCTTGCCCTTATTTTCACTGCTTTAAGTTCACCATATTAGACTCTTAGTATCACGATAGGACTTTCTTGGCTTGTAACGTTGGCTCAGGGTCAGGTATGGTACATATGGGTACATTTTAGTCACTTGTTGCCCTCCTTGACATTTTGTTTAAGCATCCTACCTCATTCATTGTCTATTATGCCCTACTTTTTCTTTTCTTATCATCTTTGCTTTGTTTTCTCCTTTGTTTCCCTTTTTGTGGAAATGACTTCTTACTTTTTTTTTTCTTCACCACTATTTTTCTCTTTTTTTATTTATTTATTTACTCAATTGATAATTGTTTTGACTGAGTCACTTTTCTTGTTTACTATTTCTTTTCCACGTTACTCTTTTTATCCCCACTTTTTTGGGACATTCACTCATAATAGCAACCCTCAACTTATAGCTTTGCCATGAGTCGAGGTACACATTACCCAAGGTTGGGTCAGGGCCAAGACGAGGTCAGTTTCTGCATTAGCAACCCTCAACTTATGATTTTTGGCCTAAATCGAGGTGCACATGTCAAAGGAGGGACCAAGACCAACACATTATACCCTGTGAAGATGACTTGGTGTAGAAAAGAAAGTTCTATTGTAAGCTCAAAATATTTGGATAAAAAGGGAATCAATTTCATTTGGTTCTCTTTTATTTAGGATAAAAATTGGCTAATTTGAACAAGGGCCTATGATCCTTTCCTAGATGTCTAACACAGATTTTGTTTTTCACAGGACTAACCGGGAAAGTTCTAGCTAGGTACCAACAGTGGAACAATCAAATTTCCTCACACTCTCTTGACACTTCATTACCCTATCAGATTATCACACACCTAGTTCGATTGTTAGATTGAGGTCCATGCAGTGGTGCATCTCTATGTCATGCTTAGAGCCAACACGTTCAACATTCATTATACTAATCATGCAAGCATTCTTTTTAGAATGGGATATCATTCATATTTAGCCATCGTGCTTCGTATTTCACATTCATATTTTGTACAAGATACTACACATGCCGGTTCACAGTAAAGTAATCAGTCTCTTGGGGCGAAAGAACACAGGCAAGAAAACCACCAAGAGAGGATCGTGAGTTGGGCTACTTAGACTTCACCCTAGCACTAACTTTCCATTTACCCCACCCCAACAAAAAAAACATGCAATTGTACCCAATGCATAAGAAATATAAAGATAGGGTGGTAGGTGAAGCAAACCTGAGGCGCATAGCGTCGAAGTTCAACAAGCAGGCGGGTACGGTTTCCCAGAACCCGCTCCCTCAGTAGTAGGGACACCATCAGTGGTGACCACAACAATATTTGCACCCTTAGTGGTGCTCCTCTCAACAACCTCCAATCTGGATCTAGACGCCCCAGCAGCTAACTCATGATCTCTCATCAGTTGGGCCTCCTCATCAATCAACGAGGCTCTCCTCGCAGTCTCTATATCCGTCCGCTCCTTCTTTCTAGCCCGAGCCTCCTCACTCTCACTGGTGTGGCTGGAACGATGCCTCTTGGCACGCTCACGTGACAGAGGCGGAGGTGAAGTGGTTGTATGGAATAGTGAAGTAAGCACTGTATCCTCTTTAAGCTTTGCAGGTGCGGCCTCACGCTCGGGTACCCTCGCATCAAGTATCGCATCAACATCAGCCCGCAGACTTGCCATAGCCGCCTGAAGAGTCTTCAAATCAATGGTTGGGGCTGGGCGTGCTAGGACCCTCAACTCAAAAGCATCGAGGCGCTGGTCGACCGCCTGAATACTCCTTTCCATTTGCGGAGCTACATTCTTCTCAATTCGGTCCTCAGCCTCGGCAATGGACTTCTGCATCCAAGGCTGGATATGGTTCATCAAGGTATCCATCTGGGCCTCAAGATTCTGGACCCTAGAAATCGAGACCAGTGCTGCTGATGGTGGTGTAGACAGGGAGGAACTTGGTGCCCAACTAGTGCCAGGGGCAGACTCAACATAGGTGTTGTCGGTAGGCTCTGAAGCAGCATGATCAGCCCCTTGGTCTTTCTCTACCATATCCGCCAAGTTCTAACCCAATGGATGCACATCCAATATGGGCCCTCTCCGTGGTGCTGCCTCATTGGCCTCATCCTTAATAAGACGGATATCCACTTTCCCCGTAGGAGTATGGAGGACATCTATGTGCCAAATGGGCACTCCAGCATTCCTGCACAACTAGAAAATCATTAAGGCAAATGGGTAAGTGGTAGAGGACTTAAAATCCCTCTCATGGATGACGAAAATCATAAATCTCGGAAAATCAATCTCGAACCCGGCGACCATCGCTTCTACCAAGATCGCTCTATCCCAGGTAAGTATGTTATCTGCAGCTGTGGGGAATAAACGGTGGCGGACCAAAAGAAAGATGAACTTGGATGCAAACGTGAGGTTGGCCTTCTTTATAAGTCCTTTGAGATTCAACACCCAGTCTGCGCCATCACCGTCTACGGATATCAGCTGGGCAATCCACCTCTTGGTGGACTCTCTCAGATCTTGGCCCCGCTGAAAATAGCCGTTCTTGAACACGTCCCACCTGTAGCCAAACTCTGGGGTGAGGGGAACCCTTCCAACATCAGTGTCCTCACTGTATAGGAAGCGACGAATGGCAGGAGAAGAGATATCCATCCGGCAGCCTGAAACTCGTACATTTGTGAGCAGTGCATGTTTGGCGGGGTTGTTTATAGCTTGTACTGCAAAGTTGTTTCTCCCAATGTCCAACTTTCTAGTGCTCCAAGCCTTGTTGTTGCGAGATATCTTCTCCAACTTCTGTACAATCTCTACATATGTGCACTAACCATCGGAACACCCCGCAATAGTGTCGAGTACTGATTTATTGTTATCATCTTGATATCGATAGAACTACTCCTTAGACGACTCATAATCAATGCGGTGGTTTGGGACGCCTCTCAGAAATGCAGTAAATCTGTCCCAAGAGCTACTCACCGACTCCCCAGGTAGTGCCACAAATTTGTTCACTTTATCTTTGTGGTTGAGCTTCTTGGACACTGGGTAATACCTTGCTAAGAACACATCTCTCAACTAATCCCAAGTATAAATGGATTTGTAAGGAAACTCAGTACACCATATGGCGGCATCTCCTGTTAGTGATAGAGGAAACACTCGCAACCCAATGACATTCATATCCATGTCTGGCCTACCCACACAACTCTTACACGCAGACCTTAGTTTGTCTATGTGAGCATGAGGATCCTCTGATGGTAGTCCCAAGAATAAACCCCTCGCTGTGAGCATCTGCATCAAGCTACTCGTCACCATGAATGTGTGCCCATGTGGCAAAGGGGATAGGACAAGAGGTCCATCAGACTCAGCAATATTAACGTTTCCCCTATTGTAATCCTGAGGTCTTGGTGCTGGGGGATTCATCCTCAAAGCATTCTCCTAATCAACTTGAATTTGATTGTGTGCCTCAACTGGTAATGGAGGTTGACGAATTTCCCCATCATAGATTGGCTGGGTTCTATTGATTTTCCATTCTGCGCAGTGTACGGTTCAGTTCCGGATCGAATAGAATAAGTGGTTCTCCTCGGCTTTGTGTACTTGGTAAACACTAAAGCTAGACCTGAAACAGACAAAAACAAAAAGAAAAAAGTAAAATCAGGAAATTGTTGACTAAATATCAATAATGTTTTATAAGTTAATCAAAAAGCCACTTTCCCCGGCAGCGGCGCCAAAATTTGATACGCTCAAATTACACCTCCCTAAAGAAGTATCAGCGGTCATAATCAATTAAAGAACCCAACTAGTAGGTTGGGGTTGTTCCCACGAGGAAAATGGTTTAGACTTAACTTCAATGTACAATTATATCTATTTAGCCAAGGTTTTTCGTAAAACAGATATTTAAAAAGGGGGGGGGGGGGTTTGTGAACAAGTTTCTTTAATACTTCTAAGTAAACAAGTAAGAAAAAGTAAAGATTAAGTTTTTATCAAGTTGTGAGATAAACTAGGGTGTATGTGTTCCCCATAGGTTCATAACTCCATATTCCTAGCAATGACAATTCTTCGCTAGTGTGTTACATGCAAAGTGATAAGTTAGGTATCTCTAAATCCTTGGTCCAGCATCTAGAAAATTTCACCCCGTACCTTGGTCCGTCTACGTGTGTGTAATCTACTAACCCTTACCTTTACTTCATATTAATCATCATAATCGATGTATGACTTAGTTATTACTTCGCACCAATCGACACTAGCCTATTATATAGTATCCCACTAAATCTATGTTGATAATTCTTTTCTTATTAACCACCTCCTTGGTTCGGCAAGTAGTACCAAGGCGAGTTCTAGCGTTGGCCACCACTAAAAGACTTCAAAATGAAAGAATTATCAATACATGCAAGAACCTATTTGAGAATTGTTATTTAGCTAGGTCTACTTTGTTAATAACCCATGGTTCTCACAACCCTAGTTGTGGATTTAGTTACCCATGCAAGCAAGAACACAACTCATGGTTGTTAAGAAATAAATCATGAACTTACTTTAACTATTTGAAGAAAACTTAGAAAATCAACTTGAAATTTCAAGATAATACTTGACACCAAATCCCCAAATTGAATTATTGCCAAAGTTTGCAAAAAACAAATCTCCAAACAAAACAAGAACAATAATAACAATGTCTAACCCCAAAAATGAGGTTTTAATCCTTGTTTATAGAACACATTGTCCTAAATTAAAAGGAATTTAAATAAAGAAAGTTTGTTCAAAAATGCGGTTGTGATCGACGACCCCTACTGACGGATCGTCGATGAAATGACAATCCGTCGACTGCCTTCATCTGTCCAGAGTTAGAAAATTTTTCAGTCATTTGGATGACATAATCTCTGAATCAATCGACAGACCAACAACAGGGTCCTTATATGCACCTACAGTCTGTCGATGCCCTCTGTCGCTCCATCATTAGAATTTCTCCAACTTCGGATACTAGAACTATCTCTGATCACATTGACGATTTAGCAGTACGGTCCGTCGATCAATCGATGGAAGTCCACTCTTGGTCAGATTTCCCGAGTTTTTCCATCAGTCTGAAATGCAATCGAGGGTCACCACCTACGGACCGTCGATGGCCTTCGTAGGTCGCCTCTCTGCGTTATTTTCCAGCTGCCTTCTGCATATTTCTTATGGACATCTTTCCTGAAAAACAAATACAAAAACATGTTACAAAAGCTACAAAAAGGCTCTAGACACACACAAATCTTAAGTAAAAATCATTGTAAGCACCGTGAAAACACGACACATAACCAATGGAATGAAGGGAGACCGGATATTATGGGTCCTCTAGATTGGGAAAAGTTCATAGTTGCTTTTATAGATTGGTTCTTGCTTCTATTGATGAGGGAGAAAAAGGTGCTCAAATTCATTAATCTTCATCAAGGGAGAATGAGTGTGAAATAATATGCATTGAAGTTGACACAATTGTGTCGATATGCTCCTACAATGGTTGCCAATTCTAGGGTAAATATGAGCAAGTTTGTTTCAGGTATGTTCGAAATGGTGGTTAAGGAATTTCATATCGCCATGCTTGTTACTATTATGGATATTTTCGTCTTATGGTTCATGCTCAAAAAATTATATAGGATAAAAATAAGAAAAAGTCGAGAGATAAAACTAGGGATCTAGGGATGATAATTTCTCACATTAAAGGTTTGATGGGTATGGTCGTTCTAAGTTCCGACAAATGTTTTTGGGTCAAGGTTACTCTAATGTTTCTTCTAAGTTAAAAAAATATAGGGTGTCTACCACTGATCCTTAAGGAGTAAATGGTAGTGGGTTGTTGTTGCCTACTTGTGCTAAGTGTAGAAGGAAGCAGAAGGGCAAATGTCTTGAGGGTTCCAATTCTTGTTTTGGGTTTGGTAAGATGGACCACAAGATAAGAGATTTTCCTTTAGTTGCTAAGAATGAAGGAGATAATCGTCGAAGGCCTCAGACTGATCTTTCATCCAGTCCAAGTGGTTTGGGTTCTAATGCTCCCAATAAAAACTGAATTTATTCACTTTAGAGTCGCCATAAGCAAGAGGGTTCTCCCGATAAGTTACAAGTATGTTGAAAGTGTTACACAGTGATGTTAACGCTTGACTTGATATCAGTGCTACCTTGTCTTTTCTGACGCCATATGTGGTTATGAGGTTTTATATTCTCCGATAGGTTTTGTTATATCCCTTTTATGTCTCTACTCCTCCTGTTGGTGCTTTTGTGGTGGCTAAGAGCATTTATAGAAAGTGTCATGTTTCATTGTCCTAAAGAGTTACTCTTGTTAACCTGGTAAAGTTTGATATGTTATATTTTGATGCTATTCTTGGTATAGATTGGTTGCATGTATGTTATGCTTCTATTGATTGTAGAACTCGTAATCAAGTTTCCCTTTCCAAATGAGCCTGTCCTAGAGTGGAAAGGGCAAAATTTTATGCCTAAGGGCCAATTTGTTTTTTGTCTTAAAGCTAGAAAGATGATTTCTAAGAGTTGTATATATCATCTAGTTATGATGGGAGATGTAGATTCCAAAACCCCTACTCTTGAGTCGTACCCCTTTGTTAATGAGTATCAGGAATTGTTCCCAGATGATCTACCTGGTATTCCTCCTAAAAGAGAAATAGATTTATGTATTGACCTTCTCCAGATACTTAACCTATCTCTATTACTCCTTACCTAATGGTTCGAGTAGAACTTAAGAAATTGAAAGAGAAATGGAAAGATCTATTAGATAAGGGTTTCATCTGATCGAGTATCTATACACGGGGTGCTGCAGTCTTGTTTGTTAGAAAAAAAGAGGGTTCTCTCGAATGTGTATAGGCTACAGATTGTTGAACAAGGTTTCTGAGAAGAATAAAAATCTTCTCCTAAGAATAGATTATTTGTTTGACCAACTTCTAGGAGTGAGTTTCTTTTCCAAGATTGACCTTCGGTCGGGTTATCACCAATTGAGGTGAAGGAAAAATATATTCCATAAATGGACTTTAGAACCCAACATGGTCATTTTGAGCTTTTGTTAATGTATTTTTGTTCGATTAATTCTCTAGTTTCTATATAGATTTGATGAATAGGCTATTTAGACAATACCTTGACATCTTTGTGATTGTGTTCATTGATGATGTAATGATTTATTCGAGCAGTTTGGATAATCATATCAACTATTTGAAGACTGTGTCAAAAATTCTTAAGGACCAGCAACTCATTTTAAAGTTTAGCAAATGCAAATTTTTGCTAAGGTCTGTGGCTTTTCCTGGCCACATTGTTTCAAGTAAAGGTGTTGACATAGATCCTAAGAAGACAGATGGAGTTGGCCTAGACCTCTATCCCAATATGATATTAGAAGTTTCCTGGGTTTTGTTGGTTATTACAAAAGGTTAGATGACATGTTTTCTTGTATTACTTCTTTATTAACAACATTGACCCAAAAAAAGGCTAAGTTCATATGGTCTGAAGCATGTGAAAATAATTTTCAATATTTGAAGGATAGACTTAATTTCGCTCCGGCTCTAACCTTACAAGAAAGGGCTGATGGTTTTGTTGTTTATTGTAATGCCTCGAGAAATTGGTTAGGATGTGTACTTATGCAAAATGGAAAATATATTGCATATGCTTTAAGGGAACTTAAGATTAATGAGAAGAATTATCCTACCCATGATCTAGAATAAGCGGTAGTTGTTTTTTCCCTAAACATTTGGAGACACTACATTTATGGTGTTCATGTAGAATTTTTTTTACCGAACATAAGACTTTGCAATATGTTTTCAATAGAAGGATATAAATCTTATCATAAGAAGAGGGCTTGCGTTATTGAAGGATTATGATATGAGTATTCTTCATCACCCAGATAAGGCAAATGTTGTGGCGGATTCTCTTAGTCGGTTATCTATGGTTATTGCTGCTCATATTGAACCTGATAGAAAGTAGTCTGTTCAAGATGTTTATAGATTAGCCCAGTTGTGTTTTTAGCCTGGAGACTCCACTAAAGGTGGTCTTGCTCGAACCTTGGTTTAATTAAAGGAAGCGGTGCTTAAGAAGTCCGTCATGGCTTTCTCCATAGGAGGTGATGGAGTACTTAGATATCAAGGTCATTTGTGTGTTCCTAATGTTGATGACTTGAGGGAACATGTCTTGTCAAAAGCCCATAGTTATTAGTATTCCATTCACCCAATAGCCACCATGATGTACCATAATTTGCGAGAGATCTAATGGTGGAATGGAATGAAAAAGGATATCACGGAGTTTGTGGCTAAATTCCTAATCGTCAACGAGTGCAAGTTGAGCATAAAAAATCGGGAACTTTATCCCAAGACATTAGCAATCCTACTTGGACGTGGGAAGACATTACCTACTCTAGATTCAGGTATTGAGTTCTCATGGTTTACTCTTTTAGTATCTTGTGTCTTAGATATTTCCATGATTCTTCATTTAAGCATGTCCATGAAAAAGCTTAAGTTTTGGAAAATGAGTCAAATTAATTGATTTATGCATGTTTATGTGCATTTGACTATGAGCTGCATATTGACTTTATGATATGATGTTTTGAACATGGTGTAGCTTAGAGATGATGTTTCCTCCTCGGATATATGCATTTATGAGATTCTATTTATGTTGGGTTGTTAAGTTAACTTCTTAGTTTCTTTATGATATCTTGAATATCATTCGAGGACAAATGATACCAAATGGGGGATAATGTAACACCTCAGGTTCAAAAACACAGAAAATTCAATTTTTCAAAAATATTTGGTGCCATTCTGATGAAGGCCAACCACAACCCGCAAATGAAACATCAACTATAGGTCAGGTCTGCAGATTGGCGAATCAGCTTTTAAAAAAGTCAAATTTTTTTGTACCTCCCAATGGTTCAGCAGGTCGGTCTGTCGTTCAATGCACTAGCCATAAATAGGTTCCGTAGGTGAGTCCCAAACATAGAGAGATTTAGAGATTGAAAGTTGAGGACCACGGTTGTGACCCATGGCCCATAGATTTGACCACGGCTCGTGGCTGGGTCCCATTATTGAGGTCTAAAAAGTTCAAGCTTTTGAACCAGTGTCGGAGGAACAATATTGTATTTAGGTGTACCTACGGATAGTTGGTCCCCACCGTCGACTGGGTTCAACAGTTATTTCTTAGGGGAAGTTTGGTCTTTTCCTGGTTATTTTATACTAAAACAATGTCATTTTAACCTTCACTAAAACCCCTGTACAGGTGTTCTAATCCCCAAATTCCCAAATTGAAATCATATCTCAAATTTACAAAAGAAGAACATTTCTTCTCCCGAAAATATTTATCTCTCTAGAAAGCTTGAAAAAAAAAGAGTCAACATACAATTTAAAGTCAAGTCTTCTAATCCTCCATCGAATTGAAGAAATTAGCACTGAATTATGATAGTTTTCATCCATGGATTCCTTTTATTCATGTAGTTCGCAAATTTTCTTATTTTCAAAGTTTAAAATTCGCAATTGAGTTAGTGTTTTTCTTCTATGCTATGGGTTTTCTTTATTATGGATTTAAATGATTCAATTATGATATCTTGTGAATGAATTGATGAATTCTATGGTTTTATGATGATTCCCCATGAACCCATGTAATTCCCATGTTTTTCAAGTTATGACGATATGAGTTTTATATTATGAAAGAAGAGGTTATGAAATTAAGTATGTTCTTATGGATTTTATGTAAATGTTTTAAGGATGCTTTGAGAGTGAAGTAACAACGATGATGTTGTTGTTGTGTTCTTGAAAGGATTTTCAAATATACACATGAAACCATGATTGTGAAAGGTTCTCACATAATAAGGGTTCCTAATGTTGAAAGACATTTCTCACCTAAAATGAAACAAGGATTAAGACTATATTCTAATGTTGAAGCAAGAGGTGATTTCCCATGTTATCTATTTAATAAAAAGAGGTCATTACCCATGTTCCTTTAGGATCTAAGATGAATAGGATTGAGAACTATTTCGTGAAATTTAATCTTAGTACCGAGTGGATATGTGGTGATTACCCAATTCCCATAAACTATGTGCCAACATAGGATTTCCTAGATAGACATTTGCTAGTGGATCCACAATAGTTAGAAGTTCATGGTCCTTACCTTGGAAAGTAGGACAACTCTTTTAAGTGTGGGAGACACTAGATTCCATGTTGCTAACTCGCATGGTCTTATATGTCGGTTAATGCTACTTCCCAAAAACAAGCAAAATTATGATGACCAAGAGTACTTCAAGAAGTATCGTAAGTCAGTTTTAAGATGATGTTCACTTGCATTAATCATGTTTTATGATTTATAATTTCTAGCTCTCAAGATTCATATATTAGATTTATCATTACTTACTCATCGAAATGTCCCTTTTTAGCATGTGTTTAAATGTTTATATGCATGGATATCATACTTGATATGTATTTTGTGTTAACGCATACTCTTACCTACATTTTCCCAAATGTAAGGTAGGACTGTCAGGGTTCTCTGTTTTGTGGCTAGAGGTTGATTTAGGAGATTTTGAGCTTTGTCAGTCCTCTTTCTTCAAGGTCGATTCTCATTGTGTTTAGTTTTCCTTTTTACTTTCGGTTTTGGACATGATGTATGGATTAGTCTCGATTTCATTCTTATGTACTAGATGGCTAATGAGACAACTCTTTAGACTTCCATTATACTTTTGCAAAACTATTGGACTTGAAATGTTTTCTTTATCTCCTTTGTTCTATTTCTTATGTTATGAATTATTATTGTCTTGTATGGGGCCTCTCTGGGTCCTATATTCCATGTTAAGCCTAGGGGATACCTTGGGCTGTGATAGGAATCCCGTGAAAAGTAATAGGGATGTTCATGAGAATGTGAGACAAGTGGTTCCCCAAGTGTAGGTCAACCATTTGGCCAAGCAAGTGTCGAATGATGAGTTTCGAGCCTTATTTCATGCATTGACCAAGCTATAATGGCTCAATAAAATAGGGGGTTTATGGCTCCCATGAACCCAAGGGTGAGTAAGGCAGCAACTAAAGTAAGGGACTTTATTAGGATGAATCCTTTGGAATTTCATGGGTCTAAAGTTGAGGATGATCTTCAAGAGTTCATTGATGAGATGTATGAGGTGTTGATGATAATGGGAGTGAAGCCGGTAGAAAAGGAGAAATTAGCCACTTATCAACTACAGGGTGTTGCTCAAGTTCGATTCAACCAATGGAAAGAACAAAAGGCGGCATATGAGGGTCCTCTTGGGAGAAATTTAAGGTTACTTTTATTAATATGTTCTTTCCCCTTAAGATTTGGGAGACAAAGGTACTTGAGTTCATTAATTTGCTTTAGTAGTTTTATGTAAGGTTGTTGTGGGTCTGTTAAAACGACTATCTCACACAGTAGAGGTTTCATAGATAGACAATGTTAGAGAGTCTCTCGCTATTTATTTTCAGATATTTTTCTAAACTATTTATAGGTATTATTAGATAGTTCAGACAATATTTGACTCAATTGTTATCTCTTCAGTTATCGGTTGGAGATCAACAATGTTTTTTGAGTGCCAGCTACATACAAGCTGTAGACTCCAGGCGTGACAACATTTCATTATATTTAATAGAAATCTTTAAATTTGGGAAATTATATTTAATGAAATTTTTGATGTCGTAGTTATTAGATAATTACGATTTTGGTCTTTCAAATATATGATGCAATATATTAAATTTTGAAAAAATTAACTTACTTGTATATGGTTCCGTTAGGTAAGAAATATACTTAATTTTAATTATTCTTAGAAGTATATCACCCTGAGTCTTGAATGAACATTTTTTTGATATTTTATGTATTCATAAGTTAAAGAATTAATATTGGACATATCAAGTAATTGAAGATTACGTAAGCGGTTAGTCATATATTTAACATATTTTTCACTTTACTTGAAGATGAGAATATTTTTGGTTATACTTTTTGCAAAGAATATATGGAATAATTCTCATGTTTGAATGTGATATTCCTAAAAAGATATGAAATATGATATATATCTCAGAATTTCTAAAGTATGTTAATGTCACTCAACTTGACTAATTTGTATGAAAAAATAATTGAAGCTGGTCTAAAGGATATATATATATATCATCACACATTGGATCACATATATGAGCTATTACATTTTATGACACTTGGTCAATTTTAAAATAATGTTACAAAAAATCATTAGTACAAAATAAAATCAAAAACATTAGTAAGTAGTTGTTCTTTTTATGATATTTTCAATTAGTTGACAAAGAAGATGAAGAAACATAGTCAATTCTCATCCTTCTTGATGGCGATATAAAAGAAGGGGATCCTTTTTATAGAATTCAAGACATCAGAGTAAAATTTGTAATAAAAAATATTTTTAACACTCAAAATTGAGTTGAAAAATAAATTATAAGGTTTTATCAAAATATAAATTGTAAGGAAACTATTAAGAGAATTGAATAATTTTATACACAAATGAATAATAAATTTACTTATCCATGTATTGTAACGACTAAAATTATAATTTTGTAATAAATCTGAAATGATTTTTTTTGGAAATAAGAATTGGGCCAGATAACCCATAAGGTGCTAATTAGCCCGTAATTAGACCATTAGGTTGTCCTACTCCTCTACCCTAATCCTTATAAATAAATTCTCCATTGAGAATGTGGAATAAGAGGTACTTTTCCACATTATTTGATGGTTAGGGTTTACACAACAAAAACACTACTTGCATCACCTAAAGAATATATTGTTTGCTTAAACATGGGGATTCTGTGAAGATTTCTGACGTTCGGTGTTAAAAGTCATAGTTGTTGTGAATCTACTACCTCTATAAAGAAATATGTAAGTCTCATAACATGTATTACCAATTGAAATACTACAGCAATAAAAAAATTTCTTGAAAATATGTGTGACGTATAGATAAAGGGTTCGAGAGATGAATGTTAGAATAAACTTTACGTGATTATTGTGATATAATAAGCCAGAAATATTCATTTCTATAAATATGTGTTCCTACTTTTACTAATTTGTTTGTTTCACTTAATTCAAGTTAAGAAAAATATAGATCAGCAGCCAATAGGAGGAATATAAACACGAGATAGACATTAAATTATATTCATTTTTGCTTTAATAGTAAAGGAAATGATTATGCAATGGTGAGTTAAATTCTTTCAAAATCAAATTGTGTCATTCATTTTTTCCCTTATATTCATTCACCTTTTATAATGCACTTCACTAACAACCCATTCTAGTTGTTATGGGTAGACCAAATGGTGACCAAATTGGGTTAAAAAACTTTTTGGGTAGAGACTTAGAAATTCTAGGGTTTGATGCAGAAAAAACCTCTAAACCTCTTATTTTCTGTAACTTCATTATTGGGTGAAGGGAAGGAGATTAAGGGCAGTTTCCACATGTTTTATACTAAATTCTTTGTTAAAGATAGGTTTATTAATCCCCCTAACTTGTACATTGATTCTTATTCCTTATAATATACCGTATTAACCTTGGGGAGAGAATTTTGACTTGATTTAATGGTGAGAAGAGATCCGATTTGGGAATAATGATCATGAATTTGAATAGGGTTAGCATTTGAGTATAATTCAGGTATTGTTAGGCCATTTTTTTATTTATTTATTGTGGTATTAACTTATTTTTTCAGACCAACAACAAGACAAGGCATTCCAAAGGGCGAATACTTGGGATCTTTAAATCATTCATGCTTTTTTCGAGGTAGGTAATGATTTTTATTCCAAGATATATAATTATGCATGTTTATGTATGTTGGTGAAAAGATAGGGAAGGAATATCAAATGACATCATGTTGATAATATCATGCAATAATCTACTTGTATATTCAGCCCGTTCGATTCACTCGGCTATGCCTGCTTCTATGAGTGGTTATTCAGGGGTTCCAGAATAGTCTCTAACTCAAGATAGTCAAAGAGATTCTTATTTAACAATTAGTAGGCTCTCACTTGACCACAAATGCTTCAGTTGTGGTGAGAAAGTACATTCAAAAGGGAATGTTTCACCGATAGATGGTTGCCTAGGCGCAACAAAAAGTAAAGGCCATAGTACATGCAGGTAGAGATAATAATTTAGGGATATACACATGGTGGGCGAAGAGGCGATCAGGGAGGTTGTGGCGGTTAAGGAAATAGAATTTCAAAAAGAGGAGATGCCAATCCTAGTAGGGGCTTGCCATAATGATTATAGATCTCTGTATTACGCGTTTATGGGCAGATTAGACGCTAACGAATCAGATGCTTTGATAGCATGTACTATTTTTTATATGGGTTCTATGTATCTATTAGGTTTGCATTGGGACTTTCCTTGAGTTGTGCCATTCTTGATTCCCATATTCATGTTTGCACCATGGTTATCATTCTTTATCTTTTATTTTTGTGGGTTTTCAGACTACGGTAGATTTTAGTAAACCTGGTATGGTCAATTTGATGTGATCTTGGGTATGACTTGATTGTGGTACCCTTCATGTGGTCTTGTCACATCCGGGTTTACCCCCTAGACGTAACCGGCATCGTCTTCCTCTTGGAGGACTAAGACTAACCTCTTAGTTTACATCATTACATTCATAGGTCAAAAACGTGGAAAATTTAGAACTTTTCATTACTTCTACTTGGAGGTTTACATAGACCTCTACATACACATAATATATATCTGTATCGAGTATACATAAACCCTTCGTATAGGAAGATTACATAGTCTTCTACTTTTATTGCACATAAGTATATAAAACATAACATAGACATAATAGTCATAATAGTTGTCTCTTCTCATAACCATCTAATAAGAGTGTAAGAACTTGGGCATAATCCCATTCATAAAATTAAGAATGCCTCACATGGGCTATACAATGTTTCATACTAAAATGGAAATAAAGAATCATAAAAGCCTTTAACTAAAAAGCAAAATCCATAACCTAGATAGTGGCATCACCCTAGGAAAATGAGGACCTACCCTACTTGGATGATCAAGATATCCAATATTCTTCAAGTCATCTTCAAAGCACTTCAACGACCGGAACCTAAAATGTTGGGAAAAAGGAAGAAATGGGGTTAGTACGCCACTTGTACTAAATATGAGACCATATGCACACATACATGAAAAACATTCTAAGAAAAAGGACATTTCATAAAGATATGCAATTTACTTTGAAAAAACTTATGCATATTCAACAAGACCATACCAATCCATATGACATGTCCATTAAGTCATAAGCATGTACATTACCAAACCAACATCATCAAGTCTAATCAAGTCAACATGCATAGCCTATAATTACATATAAATTCAAATAACTCTATCATCAAGTCATATTAATAATAGGCATGAAAAGAGTACATTTTATTATAACAAAGCAAGTCAATTACCCATGAACCCCTATAAAGTCAACAAGTGCAATGACCAAGAAAAGCCCCATAACTTTACTCAATCAAATAACCCAACAAGAATCATGACTAACACCCTACTTCACATCACATAGCATTTAGGTATACATATCATCTTACTTTAACAATATAAACCAACACATATTCATAAGTGAACTAATCAACATATAGTATCAACAATATGCAAGTTCATCATATACATGTCATATAGCATTATAAGCATATTCATACATAAGAAACATCCTCCTAAAACTCCCCTCAAGGCTAACTAGTGCAATGCTTAGGTAGAGTCCCATACCCCTACCTAGACTAAGCTAGACGCCTTAGGTCATCTTAGTTAGAGTTCAATCCTTTAGTTCATTTTACCTTTTGGGAACATCTTTCCCTAACCGACATTGACCACATGACCTAATGTGGAATCCGGTGTCTTAAAACCCTACACTGAAGGAAGGAAGACTACTTTCCAAGGTAGTACCAAAACATAAAACATAGCACCTACGTGGATCCACTAGCTAGTATTCCTATGTGTGCAACATAGTTCAAGAACTAGGAGATAAATTGGGACCTTCTTTATGCTACATGCATTGTAGTGTCCAATCTCAAGAGTACATTAGTGATCCTACCTTACCTATGTGGGAAGGGACACTCCTCAATCTAGTTCAATCGGTGCTAATCTAGAGTCCCTTTTTAAAATGTCTTTAATCCTTTATTATCAATCATAGCTTAGTTTAGGTCATAGGGTCTACCCCTTGTATAATAATCATCATCAATATCTCAATAAGAATTGCATGAGTACAATCCTTTCATTACAGTTCATATAGGTGAGGTTAGCACATTAACATCTTCATATCATGATAAGGTACATTGGTAATCATCATCATCCTTATAACTTTAAATCTTAATCAACTTCACAACCATTGTTAAGACATTTCAATTCAACATCATACCAACCCTATCAATCCTAATACATGGCATACTCCAATACAACATCATGACTTAATCACAATTAACCACAATTCGAAGTTAATGATAGAGATCATAAGACTTACCAAGTCTCCTTCATAGTTCATCATCAAGGTCTTACCATAAACCCTCAATTCAACCAAATTTGGGTATACATCATCATAAGTCAATAATCAACATGATAACAAGGTAGAACAATCACTACATCATAATTCAATACTAGATAATAGATTAAGACAAGATACTTAGGTCAATTCACTTCCTAACCTAGATCATCTTCTCAAGAACTAGCATGAAAGACTGAAAATCACTCTAATTTGTTCATAATTAATGTAAAAACATCATCAAATAGTAATTCAACCAATAACCAAGTCAATGGAATCAAATACAACCTAATTCATATCAAGATAAGGCCTAGGGTTAAGGGTTAAGGGTCATCATCTACAAACTAGACCAAACAATAAAGATATATCATAATTAAGTTATAATTCATGTTAATATACTCATATTATCCAATAGAAAACATAAACAAAACAATTCATAACATAATTTTCGAGATGGAGAAGAACCCACATGAAAACCCAACTTTTGAAAATACTTTGAAGGAAGCCTTTGAGGAAAGTGGTATCAAAGGTGAATTAGATCCCATACCTCAATGTTTGATGAAGAATTGATGGATAAATCGTCCCTTTACAGCCCTCTAATCCCTCCCCTAGCTTGTCTTCAATAGTGTCTTCCAATAGAGAGAGAAAGAAGAGAGAAGGAAGAGAGTTTTGTTTTGAGAGTTGTAATTAGACTAATGGGGTTGGGGTATTTATATGGGGGGTTAATTAACTTAATTAGTATTCCATTAATCCCTAAATAACCACAAAACCCCTTAATTAATTAGTTAAGACCAACTTAAAAACGTGCAGGTATTACATGCCCCATCGATGACTCCACGATCGACGGACTCGTGGGTCAATCGACGGCCACTGTGCCCTTCCATACTGCACATCCGTTGTCTTGGTAAGAGACTATGCAAAATGACCCCTCCAGGATTTTGGCTAAGTGACCATCGATGGTGGCATCGACGCCCAGTCGATTCACCAACGGCCCGTCTGTACCCTTTCGTGGGTGCACACTGTTTGACTCCAAACACAATGGTCCTTCTCAAGGGTCCTTGAATTGTCCTTGGGGAGTCGTACCTGTACGTTTCAACCATGAATCGACTTAAACACATGTTAGCTACCCTTCCACCAATTTTCATGGATTTCTGACTCCTAAAAGCTAGTCAAATAGGCTAAGACATGCTAGTATCTCCATGAGCTAGTTTTCCGAACGTCATGGACGTTCTTGGACATTTTGGTTTCTAAACTTCCTAAATGACCTATATTCATTAAAATAGGACTTAAAACAGTGTCTAGACCTCATGAAACTTATGTTAGGATTTAATACACGTCTTGTATTTTCAAAGTATTACATTATCCCCCTTAGGAACATTCGTCCCCGAATGACACTAAAATCTTTAGAAGGAAGGAATAGACTCAAGACTAGAAGCCCAAACAACAACAATAAATAACAACATCAATAATATCACTTGCACAAGGCAATTCAAAACTTCAATTACCACACATAAGGCTCAAATATCACATTATGAGGAATATCCTTCTCACAACAACAAGAGCATCACCTTAACATTTATGAGCAAACTATCAAATTTCAACTTACCAACATGCTACATATAATTTAATATAGACTCATCATATCAGAATGCACAAGATAACTCAAACAAGCCAAAGAGCGAAAATTCAAGTTCAAATGCACAACTTCACTGTAAAGCTATTAAAAATGCACATTTTGCAAGATTTCACCAAAAATCAAGAAACTTTAATTTTAGTCATTATGTTTTATTATTAGTAAGAACTACTAACCTTAGTTATCAAATAGATGAGGGTAACAGGATTTCATGTCGGCCTCGGCCTCCCATGTTGCACCCTCAACTAGGTGATTCTTCCATAACACCTTTACGGAAGCCACCTCTTTATTCCTAAACTTCTTGACTTGCCTATCAAGAATTTTAATTGGAACTTCGTCATAGGAGAGGTTATCCTTCACACCAAGACCCTCAATAGGAAGAATAGACTCGGGATCACCAATACACTTCTTAAGCATGGAAACATGGAAAACCGGATGAACCGAAGCCAATTCACTAGGAAGTTTCAATTCATAGGCAACCTTACCAACCCTTTGCAAGATTTCATAGGGACCCACATAACGAGGACTCAACTTCCCTTTCTTGCCAAATCTAACCACCCCTTTCATAGGTGAAATTTTTAAATACACCTTATCACCTTCTTCAAACTCCAAATCCCTTCTCCTATGATCGGCATAAGACTTTTGCCGACTATAGTCCGTTTCTAACCGGTACCTTATGATATGAACTTTCTCCAAAGTCTTATAAATCAAATCGGGACCAAGAAGAGAAGGCTCACCCACTTCAAACCATCCAATAGGAGACCTACACCTCCTACCATACAAGGCTTCATAGGGAGCCATGTAGATGGATGAATGAAAACTATTATGATAAGAAAACTCCACCAAAGGCAAATGCTTATCCCAATTTCCCTTGAAATCAATAATACAAGCACTAAGCATATCCTCAAGGGTTTGAATAGTACGTTCCACTTGACCATCCGTTTGGGGATGAAAAGCGGTACTCAGCTTCATCTTAGTACCCAACCTTTTTTGGAATGACCTCCAAACCCTAGATGTGAATTGGGCACCCCGATTCGATATGATGGATAACAGAACACCATGGTGAGACACAATCTCATCTATGAAGATCCTAGCATAATATTCAGCCGAATAAGTAGACTTGACGAGAATAAAATGAGCGGACTTGGTTAACCTATCCACAACCACCCATATAGAGTCATATTTAATTTGAGTTCGAGTCAAACCCACTACAAAATCCATATTGATGTCTTCCCACTTCCATGTAGGAACTTAGATTTCTTGTAGTAAGCCACCCGGCTTTTGATCTTCGGCTTTTACTTGTTGGCAATTTGGACACTTAGCAACAAACTCCGCTATGTCCTTCTTCAAAACTTCCCACCAATATACCTCCCTAAATTCATGGTACATTTTTGTCGAACCCGGATGAATGGAGTAGCGGGACCCATGGGCTTCCTCAAGGATCCGGTCCCTCAACCCATCTACCTTGGGAACACACAATCTCCCTTGGTACCTCAAAACACCATCCCCCCCTAAGGAGAATGACTCATTTAACTTATCAAGTACCGACTTCTTCAACTCCATCAATGGTTTATCAAGGTGTTGTTTAGACTTCACCTCAACTACCAAGGATGACTCAGAGTTATTATGAACCTTGAAACTACCATTCGGAGAATCTTCCAACCTCACACCCAACCTAGCCAACCTATGAACATCTTTCACTAGGTCTTTCTTGGCTTCATCTTTGTGTGACACACTACCCATAGTCATACGACTTAGAGCATCCGCAACCACATTGGCCTTGCCGGGGTGATAGAGGACACTCATGTCGTAATCTTTCAACAATTTTAACCACCTTCTTTGTCGAAGATTCAACTCTTTTTGGGTAAACACATATTGGAGACTCTTATGGTCGGTATAGACATCAACATGGACACCATACAAGTAATGCCTCCATATTTTCAAGGAAAACACCACGGCCGCTAACTCAAGGTCATGAGTTGGATAGTTTCGCTCATGCACCTTAAGTTTCCTAGAAGCATAGGCTATAACCTTCCCATGTTGCATAAGAACACACCCCAAACCCACTCGGTATGCATCACAATACACAACAAAACCCTTTGTACCCTCTGGTAAAGTCAACACCGGAGCGGAAGTAAGCCTCTCTTTCAACATTTGAAACCTTCTCTCACATGCCTCCGACCACTCAAATTTCTTACACTTTTGGGTCAAAGTAGTCAAGGGAGATGCAATGGATGCAAAACCATCCACGAATCTACGATAATAACCCGCTAAACCTAAGAAACTCCTAATGTCGGTTGGAGTCAATGGTCTAGGACAATTTTTCACCGCCTCCATTTTCCTTGGATCAACCTCAACTCCCTCACTAGAGATGATATGACCAAGAAATGTCACCGACCTCAACCAAAACTCATATTTCTATATTTGGCAAACAATTGATGTTCTTTAAGTACTTGCAACACCACCCTCAAATGTTGATGTGATCACCCTCATTTTTTTGAATATACCAAGATATCATCAATGAAGACAATGAAATGAATCTAGGTAACTTTGAAACAGCCTATTCATTAGGTCCATAAACGCCGCCGGAGTCCAAAATGTCGTCTTTGGCATATCCTCACCTCTCACCCTAAGTTGGTGATACCCGACCTCAAGTCAATCTTAGAAAAGTAGCTTGCCCCTTGGAGTTGATCAAACAAGTCGTCAATCCGAGGGAGAGGATACTTATTCTTGATTGTGAGTTTATTGAGTTGACGGTAATTAATACACATTCTTAAGGACCAATATTTCTTCTTCACAAACAATACCGGAGCATCCCATGGAGAAATACTAGGTCTAATAAAGCCTTTGTCTAGTAAATCTTTGAGTTTAGCCTTCAACTCTTTCAATTCGGCCGAAGCCATCCGATAAGGAGGAATTGAAATGGGATATGTATACGGTAGCAAATTGATACCAAAATTAATTTCCCATTCGGGAGGAATACTGGGAAGATCATTAGGAAGGATCTCCAGAAATTCACTCACTACGGGGACCGACTCAATGGGAGTAATTTCAGAGTCTAGATCTTGGACTCTTACAATATGGTATAGACAACCATTAGAGATCATTTTGCATGTTTTTAGACAAGAGATGATACGACCTCTAGGAATAGAGTTTCCCCCCTTCCATTCTACAACGGGTTCATTCGGAAAGTTAAACTTCACCACCCTTGTCTTACAATCAATAGAGGCAAAGCAATCATGCAACCAATCCATACCCAATATAATATCAAAATCAAGCATATCAAGTTCTACTAGTTCAACATAAGAAACTCTATTGGGAAACATTATAGGACAATTTTTATACAGCCGTTTCGCAACAACCGACTCACCCATCGGAGTAGACACTATAAAAGGTTCATGCAAAATATCGGGTAAAATGTCAAACTTTTTGGCTACTAGAGGAGTAACAAATGATAAAGTAGCACCGGGATCAAGTAAGGCATATGCATCAATAGATAAGACTTTCAACATACCGATCACCACATTAGGAGAAGTATCTTGCTCACCCATACATCGGAGAGCATAGAAGCGGTTCTTCTTTGGATCTTCATTGGAATCACTTGCTTGAGATTGACCACTAACCTTGTCTTGACCCCTCACATTAGGGCAATACCTAACCTTGTTCACACTTTTTTCACAACCAAAACAATTGTCCGTTCTCTTAACACAATCACCATAGTGCTTCTTGCCACACTTTCCACAAGTTGGCTTCTCAATTGGTAAACTAGTGCATTTTCTCTTATTAGGCTTAAGTTTAGATACCCTATCACCACTAGCCTCAGGGAACTTGGAAGGAACTTGACTAGAAACCCGCTTCTTAAATCTAGGCTTGTCTTGTATCTCAAGCCTATTCTTTGAAGAACCTTTATCAAAAGATCTTTCCCTTTTAGCATCTCTACTCTTACTTTTAGCCCTTACCTCTTCCACATGTTTGGCATGTACCATAAGATGAGAAATGTTCATGTTGTCATGTAGCATAGCCGAATGACACTCCTCTTGCAAATCATCCGACACCCCGTCACAAAGCGGCTCATTTTATCTCTAGGATCGGAACCAATGAAGGAGCATATTTTTACAGTTTAGTGAATTTCAAGGATTATTCATGAACACTCGTACTACCTGGGTGAAGGTTGATGAACTCCACCACTTTAGCTTCTCTCATCTCCCTAGGAAAGAACCGATCAATAAAATCCATTTTGAAGATCTCCCAAGTCACCGAACCACCCCTTAATTGCCTATTATCCCTCAATTGGACATACCATGCTTGAGACACATCCTTGAGTTGATAAGTGGCTAACTCGGCCTTCTCACTAGTAGAAAACCCCATAGCCAAGAGTATTTCGTAGACTTCATCGATGAACTCTTGGGGGTCTTCTTCAACCTTGGACCCGTAGAAAGTAAGAGGATTCATCCGAGTGAAATCCCTTAGACGGGAGGCAATGGTAGCAACTTGTTGATGAGCTCGGGGTACAACCTCCTGAGTAGCTTGGGCCATCATGGCTTGGGCTTGAGCGGTGGCGGCTTGTGCTTGGGTAGTAATGGCTTGGGCCATTTGAAAGAGAGCGTCCCTTATTTTCTCATCCGTTAAAGGATAAGGATTTACCGGGGCTTGGTCATCATTCTCACATTCCTCAAGATGAGGAACTTGATCACCATGGAGAGGATCTCCCGCATTGGCAATCTTCTCTTTAAGCCTTCGAGCCGCATTCCTTCAGTGTTCATCTCCTACAATCACAACAATAGTATTAGATGCAAAAGCACACAATAAGTATACTCTAATGTCACAATATTGGATTTTTAAGAAAGTGAGAGTTTTCTAAGCATCACATAGATTCCTATTCATAAATGTGGTGCGCTTCACAGTTATGAATACAAACCTACATAGACGTGGTTGAGAGAGAGACATAGACTCAAAGATATTCAACCTAGATCTGATACCAAGTTTGTCACATCCGGGTTTACCCCCTAGACGTAACCGGCGTCGTCGTCCTCTTTAAGGACTAAGACTAGCCTCTTAGTTTACATCATTACATTCATAGGTCAAAAACACAGAAAATTTAAAACTATTCATTTCTTCTACTTGGGGGTTTACATAGACCTCTACATACACATAATATATATCTGTATCGAGTATACATAGACCCTTCATATAAGAAGGTTACATAGCCTTCTACTTTTATTGCACATAAGTATATAAAACATAACATAGACATAATAGTCATAATAGTTGTCACTTCTCATAACCATCTAATAAGAGTGTAAGAACTTGGGCATAATCCCATTCATCAAAGTAAGAATTCCTCACATGGGCTATACAATGTTTCATACTAAAATGGAAATAAGGAATCATAGAAGTCTTTAACTAAAAAGCAAAATCCATAACCTAGATAGTGGCTTCACCCTAGGAAAATGAGGACCTACCCTACTTGGATGATCAATATATCCAAGCCTTCTTAAAGTCATCTTCAAAGCACTTCAACGACCGGAACCTAAAATATTTGGGAAAAGGAATAAATGGGGTTAGTACGCCACTTGTACTAAGTTTGAGACCATATGCACACATACATGAAAAACATGCTAAGAAAAAGGACATTTCATAAAGATATGCAATTTACTTTGGAAACACTTATGCATATTCAACAAGACCATACCAATCTGTAGGACATGTTCATTAAGTCATAAGCATGTACATTACCAAACCAACATCATCAAGTCTAATCAAGTCAACATGCATAGCCTATAATTACATACATATTCAAGTAACTCTATCATCAAGTCATATTAACAATAATCATAAATAAGAGTACATTTCAATATAACAAAGCAAGTCAATTAGCCATGAACCCCTATCAAGTCAACTAGTGCAATGACCAAGCAAAGCCCCATAACTTTACTCAATCAAATAACCCAACAAGTTTAAGACCCCCAAAATGAGTTAGGGTTTCTAGAGCCTAACATGGTTGTATTAAGGTTATAACATCCTAAAATGTCTTATAATATGTTTTATAGGAAGTGTATAGAGTTTGAGGTCATTTGGAAGTCAAACGTTAACGGTCGACCAAAACGTTCGACGATTAGTCACCTATGTGACTCATGTGTCTATGCATGCTTAAAATTATATAAAATGAGCTTATGAAGTCTTGAAATGAGTTATAATTATGTTAAATGGTATTATATTAAGTTTAGAGAAGTTTGGAGGTCAAACGTCCAAGAACGCCCAAGACGTTCGAAAGATAGCCTCCAGACATGCATGTTTGTGTCTCGATGGGGAGTTGCATGTTTGGACGAGTTGCAGGTGTTTGTTTTGGGTGAAACTTATGTGGAATGTATACAACTTGTTAAGGGTTGTATTTACGTTGGAAACGTCTGGGTATGACTTTTAAAGGGCCCCACAAAGGGCCCATAAGAAGGACCCAAGGCTGGTCGAGACACTACCTTGGCAGTATATATAGACGGATCAAACGACGGCCAGTTGGTCAACCAACGGCCCGTAGGTGAGGTATCTTCGATTGGTACTTATCTTGGGCAGGTATAAAGCCAAAAATTGGCCAAGGACCAATCGACGGATGCTAATGCACGGCCTGTCGAATGACCAACGGCCAGCAGATGGTTTCGTCGATGGTGGTCTATAACCTGTTGCTTGCGTACTGTTTTATTAAAGGGGTGAATTTCCCATTCACCCCACATCCTAAACCGACTCTAATTGATTTATTTACCTAATTCTGGGTGTATATAAGTCATCAAACATGTGAACCTCCCATTCCCAATCCCATACACACGTAAGAAACATTTCCCTCCAAAAATCTTCTCCCTAGAAACCTCCATTGTTGTTGAAGCTCAAGAACAGCTTGGATCTTGGAATTGCATGATTTATTCACCAAGTTTTAGAGGTGTTTTTAGATAAAGGTATGGATATCTTCATATCTAGTTATCCTTCCATCTAGAGAGTTAATCTCAAAGATTTCAAAGAGAAAAATACGATCAAACTTCTCCTTCTTCAATCTATCCATATGTTCTTTCTAAAAATATTTTGAAAAATTAAATCATGATGAATTGAAGTTAATACAGTGGTTGACTCCAATTGCATGATGAACCCCGTCCCTTTCAAACTTGATTTAATTTTTGCATGGGCTTTGTGATCTTGACTTGTTATCGATTGAATTGTGATTCTATTACGTTGAAGTGGTTATCTCTACTGTTATTTACATGAATTAATGTTGAATCAATGTTGAAGGATCCATGAGGATCAATGCATGAAGATTTGAACATGTTTAGCTTAGTTTCCACAATTCACTGTAACATTGACCTCTTAATGATTTAATGTGGAATTCGATTGTGTAGGGATGGTTGTATCTACTGTCTTAATTGTATATTAATGATAATATATAAATAAGTGATTCATGTTGATAAATGTTGATTAACCTATGATTCTTCTATTTTCCAATGATGTCTAAAATAGCATGTTCAATGTGATCTAGATGTTATGGCAATTGTACTAGGATTTTGTTTAGGTTATGTTGTACTTAACTACTGCTTTATATTGATGATATTAATGAATTTTGGTATGAAGTATTTATGATCAAAGAAAAGGGGTCTAGCATGAATTGATCTAGGTTCTTCTAGTCTACAATTTGAATGTTGTAATGAACGTTATGTGATCTTAATACTAGGGTAGATGAAGCATGGTTTAGATTTGACTTATATCTATTTGATTACTGCCCTAGATGTATATTAATTATACATTATGATTTATGAGAAAAACTAGGGAATTTACTTGATGATCTATAACTCTCTACTTTCTACCATATATGTGATATAATGCAGTAGTTGTATCATGATCTTGTAGGAACTTGTACATGATTTCTTCTATTCTTAAAGTACATTTATCTACTGCCCTATATATGAATTATTGATAAACAAGGTGTATTGATCAATGATGATCAAAGGGTGAGAAATTGATAAGAATGCTTATCTCTTCTACTTTCCTTATAATATTGTAGTTGATGAAGCCTTGTATGGCATTGATTGGTATTGTCCACTTATGGTGGCGGTGTTTACTTTATTGTCATTATAAATGTGTTGAACATGGCCTTGAAGGCAAATTGATGATTATATGGATAAGTGGTTATGATGATCACTATATGTGTAACTTGTGCCTAGTCTTCTATTATAGTTGTGAATCTAGGTTATGTTACTAATGTTATGAGCATGTAAGTGGCTAAGTTAAGATCATTTGTAGGTGCTGCCATTAATGAAGTGTTAATGATTGATGACCCCTACCCATGTATCCATATGTGAATGTGTAAATAGCTAAAGTTAGGAGTCTTGATTATAATGTGAAGATTGTCTTGCCTACTATGCTATTGTGTGTTGTGTGATCTATGCTTGAATGTGTAATGTGGTCTAAGAGGGTGGCTGCCTCAATGAGTTGTTGTTAGCCATTGTGTGATCATGTTGACTAATGTACACACACTCACACTTCATGCATGCTTACAAGTAGTATAGAATCATAGTGTCTAAATGAAAGGTAGTACTCATATTCACTAGTTTCTACTACTATGCATGTTAAGCTTATATGATATGATGAAGTATGAATGTTCAAGGAGTCTTAGTGGGTTTTATATGAAAGGATTGCTCATATAGTTATACCTATAGACTTATGCATTGATGTATGAACATGTGTGATATCTATGTGTTATGTGAAAGGTTTGCTCACATGTATGTACACACACACATGGATGATGATCTAGTAAGTGACAGGGGCCTTTATAGGGGTGCCCAAGATTACTCTAAAACTAGATAGGTGCTTGAGTATGCTATAAGCATATGAGATCAAATATTCTAAGACTATGTTTTATGAAAAATGTAATAATGGTTTTTCAATAAAGGGAACTTAGCTTAGCACCGAGTGAACTTGACAATGGGAGGTGATGACTTTCCATAAAGAGGAAAGATTTACCCTATAGGTTCCACATGTGATGTTGACTCCCTTTTGAGGGACACTCATCCAATGGATTACCATGAGAAGAGGCCCAATTACAAAATGGTACAAAGAGGGAATGCCTATCTCTTAGTTCCATAAACTATGCTTGCCACATAGGATCTAGCAAATGATATCACCTAATATGCTAGGATATATGTTAATATTCTACCTTGGCTAGGTAGGAACACCTTCCCTTGGTGTAAGGCTCTACAACACCAAATTCCATGTTTAGCACCCATTGTCTTAGTGTCGGTTAAGGCTATAGTTTCCCTAAAGTAAAATGGACAATGGAAGTAAATGACTAGAATCCTAACTAGGATGACTTAAGTGAGGTTACTTAGGATAGGTGGAAGTAATGAACTCATATAGACCTTGCACAAGTAGCTCCTTAGTAAGTCCTAGAGAGGTGACCGAATTATGATTATGATTATGTCTTTATGCATAACATTGTAGTATTGGCCTACTTGTTATGAAGATGTGCATGGTATGAGTCTAGATGTATGATGTTGATATTATTAACTACATGGTAAAGGTCTTGTATTGACATGAATGAAGTTATATTCACTAAAACTTGTTGATGTATGAATAGGATGTAAGGCTTAAGGTCTTGTGATAGGTTTACTAAGTATGTGTGAGGTTATGGGGCTTCACATATACATTGCACCAGTACATTTAGAGAGGGATTATGAGTAAGGTATTCTAATGCATTGATGTGAAGTGGAGTTGGTATATGTGCAACTTAAAAGTAGTTTAGTGTAATGTCCTAAGGTTTTGACTTAAATGTGTTTTTGTTGTATTATGCTTATAAGAGGATATATCTTGGTTTATGTCGGTTGTCTGTATGATTTCTTTGTAATCTTAAGGTGATACATTACACCAAGTATCACTAGAGGGTTACTTGGAAAGTTAATGAATAAAAGGAAATAAATCTCATTGTTAAGGGAAAGAGAGCTCACTGTAATGTGACTCAAAAATGTCAGAAATTCTATATGTGATCTTACGAAATGTTTGGAGTTTGAATATGTGTAAGACCTTGAAAATAGCTTAGGTACTCTAGATCGTAATATGTTGGTCTTAGTGTTATAAGGTCCTAAAATTGTTTAATATGTGGTATAGAGGCAGTAGCTAAAGTATTAGAGGTGTTGGAAGTCAAACGTCAAGGGACGACTAAGATGTTTGACGACTAAGTCACCTAATTGTCTCTTATGTGGTTCTATGTGTTTATGTGTGTTTAATGGTGTTTTAAGGTTCTTAATAGAGTTATTATAGCATGTATAGGCAGTGGTTAAAGTTTCGTGAAGTTTGGAGGTCAAACGATCAAGAACGTCCAAGGCATTCAAAAGATATGCCTTGAGTCGACCTTGTACGTCTAGGCGAGTTTCGTCGAGTTTTACGTGTTCGTTTTGGATGAAATTCATGTGAGAGGTGTTAAACTCATATATCATAATATTTGGGTTAGAAACGTCCGGTAAATTATCCCCAAGGATCATCAAAGGGTCCTTGAGGAAGGACCCAAAACCTGATGGCAGGCTGTCCCAGGCAGCCTTGGCGACGGAGCAGTCGACGGCCAGTCATGGCTGTGACGCCCCGTCATGGCTGTGATCCCCGTCACAAGGGATTCGTAGTGGAGGTCTTGTCCAAGGGTGTAGGGGGAACCCTTGGCAATCCACTGGAGCTTGAAACGGAGGTCCATGACGGGCCGTTGCACCCGTGACGCCCTGTCACAAGCTAGTCATCGCAACCAAGTTTTCCTGCGCAGATTTTCTGCAAAGTCAGGGGTGAATTGGTAAATTCACCCACTTCTAAATAATAGTTTAGGCGGTTTATTAAGGGTCTTATGGGTATTTTAGATGAGTATATAAGTGTTTAACACTTAGAATAATTGATTCTTCTAAAATCAAAACCCAAAGTCTCTTAGAATATTCCCAAAACGTCCATTGAAGAGGCAGCTTGGTGAGTGGTTCTTGAGTGAAAATTCTTCATCAAAGTGAAGAATTATCATCCTTTAGGTATGGATTTTGATCCTTGAAACTTATTTCATCAAGTAGCCCAATCCTCAAAGTGTTTTACAAAGTTTTCTAAAGTGAATTGTCCAATTTCGGGATTCTACCATGGGTTCTTGAATAAATGATTTCTAAACATTGAATTATGATCTAATTGATATTGTATTGATTATTTCAACATAAATTACATATGAACCCATGTGAATTGATGAACCCTAGTCTTGATTACTTATTGGGTTACTTGATATTAAGCTAATGTTGATGAATTGTTGCGTAGTTTCTTATGGGCTTTCTAATGATATAAGAATTGTATTCAATTGATATATAATTGATCTTAGATTGCTAAAGCTATATTGAATTGATGTAGATTCATTGAATTTTATGGTTATTGCTTTGAATTGTTGTTCATGGCCATGTGTAAGGGCCTTGTGATGTTGAATTGGTTGATTTGGCATTGAATTGAAGTGTGGATAAGGGGATGAAGGTATGCTGCCCCGCTTTTCTTAATTTGATATTAATTATACTTCGATATTATTGTGATTGGTATGGTCCACTTATGGTGGCGGTGTTATGTGTTTTACTTGCAATTGATGTGGCCTTGTCGGCGTTACTTTATGCGATATTATGAGCATGGCCTTATTGGCAATTACTTGAAGTTATGTGGCTATTTGTGTAGTTGATGATGTGAGTATGTAATTACTTATCTACATGTGAAGTTATATAGTCATGTATGCATTCTTCTAGTTATGTTGCCTTAAGTGATCATGTTAGACTTTGACTTGGTATTATGAATGTAGTGTTAGGTTAAGTCTTGGTTATTCCTACTTGACTTTGTGAGTCTATGTGGAGTATATTAATGATGTTTTGATGATATATAGGATGACTTGAAGATGTTAGGTTGTTTTAGAAATGTTTCTAGAATGGCTTGTATTATGGGTTAAAAGTGAAGTATGTGATGTCTTGTCTTAGTTGACTTGTATCTCTTGCTTGATGTATATATGATTATGGATATGTGATGTCTTGATATAGGGTGTCATAACTCTTAGTCTTGAATAAATAAATATAAGTGAGGTCTTAATGATAAGAAGGTCAATTTATGTGGAACCTTGAAAGTAGTGGCGAGGTTATGAATTGTGAAGTAGTTAGCCGTAATGGTATCCTTCATGTTATGAGTGATGGACTTAAGGATGGTTGGCTGGAACGGCATCATATCATACCTTAGGGATGTTGCTATGAGCTTCTTGTCGCTAAAGTGAGTTATGCCCTAGTGGAACTTGCTTTGGTAGGGTGAATGTAAAGGGGGTCATGAACTAGATAAAAGACCTATTTATATGAACCTTAATGTGAATTAATCTATGAGAACAACGACTAGAACAGAGTGAGTATGAGTAAGGGGGAAGTATATTCAATTAAAGAAGAGATTGAATGCTTCGTACATCCTTCATATTCCTTAACCATGTGCCTACATGGGATGTGTCCAAGTTCTACCATTGGCAAGTAGAACAACCTCATCGAAGTAGGATAGAACTTCGGATTCCATGTCTTGCTAACATGGTCTATGTCGGTTATTGCCTATTCTCATCATGTTGAATACCTATTAGCATTAGATAAGTTTATGAGGTTTAGGTGGTGGTATGGGACGCTATCTAGACATTGCACAATAGACTTTGAAGGTGTTATGTGGAGTTCCTAGGTCTTGTCCAAAGACTATTATGTGATCCATTATGTGAGTGTCTTATGTGATGATTTATGTGAGTGTCTTATGTGATGTATGAGTCTTAATGAACTAATGACTTATGTTAGTGACTATGTAAATGAATGAGTACCTAATCTAAAGTGGCTTAAGCATTCCTTAGCTAAAGTGTGAGGAGGACATGAAAGGATGGTCTCTTCATGTCTTATCTTTGGAAGTCTTGAGGATGATTTCTAGTTAGGGAAGTTGGTTAATCTTGTTGACATGATCTAAACCTTAGGAAGTCTTAAGGACTATTTAGGTAATCTTGGAGAGGTCATTGCACTATGGACATATCTTCTTGATTTACTTAAGTAGGTCTTTTGATAGTCTTTGGAAAGAGAATGTCTTCTAATTTTAAGTGTTGGTGTGTTTAGTGAGAATGATTCTATTTGAGGTAGTCTATAGGATCTCTTAGGTGTGTGTGATAGAGATTGTATGGGCGGTCGCTCCACACTTACTCAAGTGAACCTTGGAATTGACCTTTGGTAGATGAATCTTACATAGATGTTTATGATTGTTTTCTAAGTATGTATGTGACTCATCGTAGGTAATCTTAAGGGTCGTTTAGGCACATCTAGAGAGGGTGTATGGACGGTCTCTCTTTGTGTGACTTAAATAAATCTTAGGATGACTTTAAGTGAGGGAATTACATGCTAGGAAGACTTAGGGTGAAGGACGAAGTGATTCACTGTAACAGTGAATTAATTCACTGTACAGTGAATATAGCTCACTGTAAAGTGGGTTCCTTAAGATGTTATCTTTGGTTAAATGTTATCTTATGTGTTTCTTAATTGATGAATGATGTTCTTATGTTTAACTATGGTTTTCCAAATGAAAAGATGCATATTTCCAATAAAGTCCATTTTCATGATTTTTTGTATATAGCCATACTTAGTACATGTGGTTGTACTAATTCCATGCTTTATTTTCTATTTATAGTCCTTGGTAAGTAAGGAGCTTTTGGAGAAGAAGACTTGGGCTTAGAAGAATCGTTCGAGTAGAAGAATTGAAGTATGTCCTCATTTGTATCGAGGGCATATATGTCATCTTATCTTTCTTTTATGAAGTATTGTAATAAGACTATGTTATTTCTATTTTCGTATTAAAGTACTCTTGTGCCTTAAGATGATGAGATTGAGACTTAGCATTTCTATTACTTTTATATGAAAGAGGTTTTTTAAAGACTATATTATGTTTTTGTGAAAAGTTTTAATTCCGCACTACTTTTCACTATGTATATGCAATGAATGATATGAATGAGGCTTGTCTTAGAACTCCGAGAGTTCGACGACGTCGGTCGCAATTCAAGATTGCACCCTATCTTCTAGGGTATGGTTTCGGGTTGTGACAATATGTTTATATAAATTATGTGAATGATATAAATGTTATTTAATTAAGGTTTTATAATGATTTACTCAAAATGGCATGAAGTATGATTTCAAGGAAAATGTTCCTTTTAACTGCAATTTTTGCATGGTTGCCATACTTAGTACATTCTTGTGCTAATCCCATTCTTCTCTACTTTTTACACAAAGTGTAGGTTATGGATGCTTAAAGGATGTCTTGAATGGTGAAGAGCTTCATAGATGATTCCCAAGCTCAATGAAAGGAATCCTTATGTTCAAGGATCTCCTACTTATGTCTATATTGTAAAGTCTTTAAATATTGTATAGTTATGTAATGTGTCTTATGGGCCGTGTCTCTAATGTACTCTTATGTTGTTGAGTCTAAGATGTCAAAGAGACTTAAGGTCTATATATGTATTATGACTTATGTTTTATATATATGAAGTAATGTTCTAGCATATGATGTGCTATGAAAAGTTTTAAATTTTTTGCTAAATTTACTATGTCAATGCGATGAATGATAACTATGGGCTTGTATAAGACCTCCGAGAGGTCAAGTACGTCATGTTACTTCTAAGGGGTGCTCCCAGGATGTGACAAACGTGGTATCAGATCATGAGGTTTATAAAGTGGTTTAATATTCTAAAAGTCTCATATCGTAACATCTAGTAGAGTCTCGTAACATTGGTGGTGAGTCGCGACACATCAAATGGGACGGGAGGCTATAGGACAATAGAGTTTCCCTTCTTCATCATTCTCATATCGTGCCATAAAACTTAACTCTATAAGATCTCTCTCTTATGTTTCATTGTCCGGTGGTCTTTTAGATGTGATTGCTTGGATGAGATTGTATCTCTATGCTTGAGGGATAAAAGGTGAGTTTAAATGCTTATCTTCGTTTTATGGTTGAATGAGTATGTTTGTAGGTGAATTTTGGCGTGCTTTGAAGTTATGATGCCATTTAAGGCTATATATGATCTCTATGTGAAATAGCATGTTATGTTGAAGAATTTATGTCAAGATGTAGTTAAAGCATGTTAGAAGTTATTATGGTTGACATGAGTTTCTTTGAAATGATGTGTTACTATATGGTTTTACATGTTGGTGGCTTACTATTATGATTTGAACTTGAATTGCTTAGTGACTACCTATGGAAGCATGCTACCCTAAGAATATGTGCTTAAAAGTGTTCAATGTTTCCCTGTATATATATGTAGTCCTTGATAAGTTGCCTAATATGGACTGGAGTTCTTTGTATAAACTTGATCCTAGGTGTGATGATAGTATGCTTGTCTTGGTAAAGTTTGGTATCTCATATTGGCATGCTTTTCCCATCGATTGCCTAAATGTAGCATTTTGGAATTTGAAAGCATGCTCACTGTAATGTTAGGCAGCTTATTGTAAGATTTTTAGGAAATCAACTAAATTGTTCTTTGATTGAAAGTTATTTAAATGTGTATAGAATTGATGCATATGAGCATGATAAAGAATGTAAAAAGGACATTTGCTATTTGGAATGAAGATTGAGAGTCTTATGGCATGATGAGTCGTAGAGTTGTTTCTAACTTCTTATTGTGTTGTGAGTCCCTTGATGTTGTGGAGTTTATGTTTCCCCTAGAATTGAGGGTAGTATTCTTATCTTTGTAGGGTGATGATGTGGGCGTGATTGACCTAGAAGTTACCTTACTTTAATGTTGAAAGAAAAGAAAGAGTCCTTATGGCTAAATCCCCTTTTGTTTTCCCCTAATACTGTATGACCTTGGTGTCTATTGTATTGTATGAAAACCTTATGTGGTTGAATGAGATGACCTAACATGATGATTGGGGATAAATTGCCTAGGAAATGAAGTTTAGAATACGTTACTTGACTTACTGTAAATTCCTTCTAAATGGTAATCACTTTTAAGTGATGAAAAATGAATGTTGTTAAGTTAAGATCCTCTTAAGATTGGGTTAAGTTGATCTTAATTGAGTTTACCCTAAGTGGGGGATGGTGATGGAATAGTAAGGTTATTGTATTGTCTACCTTGACCTTCTATTTTTGCTTGATCTTGAATTTAATGAAGTCTTGATGAGCTTGTTCATGAATAGAGTGTTGCATAGAGTATGAATTGCATGAACTTTATATGTTTGGTATGTATTGATTGACATTACCTTAAAGGTATTTTTAAGATTCCAAAGTGCATGAATGGAAATTTTGATTAAATACATGTTTTCTCATGAGTATTGTACATCCTAACATGCTAATGGTACACTTGACTTCATAAGATGAAGTAGGAAACTTTGTTTTAGTCACTTGTGAGGTGTAATTTTTAGCCTTATAATGAATAGTTGATTCTCTTTAAAATGAAATATGTTGAGTCTCTTGAAAATTTTGTGACTTGTATAGTTTGGAAAGCATGATTTTAGGCTCACTCTTGAATAGTTAAAGCACGTTTAGCAAAGTGTTCATGTGTGTGCCTATAATTTGTATTGTTTTTCACAAATAAGGCTTACTGTGAAGGTGAGTACTATGTTAGAATTTGAAATTTTGTGAAATGACTTCCTATTTGTTGTGATGTATTTGGTGTAACTTACCATTTTGACTTCACTAGGTGAGAAATCATGAGCATGTATTGGTTTATAAGTCGAGGATCTCTCTTTTTATTTTTGAGGAAATTGACCTTATACTTTGCTAAAGTGTGAACTCATGATACATGTAAGTGTGTTGAGGAAAGGGACATTCCTCTATGGACACAACTAAGCATGGTATGGTTGAGTATGACCTTCATGGAACTAGGTCTAACTAATAAAGATCCTTGTTGATTCAATTAACTCTAGACTATGTGCATGGAAGTATGAGTGCCTACTTGCTTTTGAGTATTGTTCAAATCTTCCTAAGTGCTACTTAGAAATGGTTGTAAGATGAACTCTTAATAAAATGGAGTGTGATGGCCATGTTATGATTAGGAGAAGGATGTTCCTCCTATGAACATGATAAGAGCCTTTTGATTGATGCATTAAGGAGTGAGTGAATTGAAGTTTTGCTTTCTTGTGTGCATTGGGTGCTAAAATAATTTGATGATTTTATAAATGTTATGAACTGCTCTATGATGCATTGAAGTCCTTGTTGTGATTGAAATGTTCTAAGTGTCATTCTAGGACGAATGTTCCCAAGTGGGGGATATTGTAAGACCCCCAAAATGAGTTAGGGTGTCTAGAGCCTAACATGGTTGTCTTAATGTTATAATGTCCTAAAATGTCTTATAATATGATTTATATGCAATTTATAGAGTTTGAAGTGATTTGGAAGTCAAACGTCAAGGGTCGACCAAAACGTTCGACGATTAGTCACCTATGTGCCTCATGTGTCTATGCATGATTAAAATTGTATGAAATGAGCTTATTAAGTATTCAAATGAGTTATAATTATGTTAAATGGTATTATATGAAGTTTCAATAAGTTTGGAGGTCAAACGTCCAAGAACGCCCAAGACGTTCAAAAGATAGCCTCGAGACATGCATGTGTGTGTCTCGATGGGGCCTTGCACGTTCGAACGTCATGGACGTTCTTGGACGTTTTGGTTAGTAAAATTCCTAAATAACCTGTATTCATTATAATATGCCTTAAAATGGTGTCTAGACCTCATGACACTTATGTTAGGCTTTAAGAAACGTCTTTGATTTTCGAAGTGTTACATGTCTTAAAATTATGAGGAAAGCTTCCAAAGTCTAATGACCCTCTTGACACCTACCTCTATTCTAACATTACCAATACACTATAAGAACTATGATGTGAAGCAAAGTTTTTTCCACTAAAATTTCCAATCAAAAAATGAATTGACAACATTTATTAAGTATTGTTAGTCACAAATTTAAAATTTTCAGTGATACATTATTCACTAATGATGTATACAATACATGACAAAATATTTTTTTCCGTAAAATTTATTATTTTTTTGACACAAAGAATTTTCATCAAAAATAATATGTTGTTACAATATCGACAAATTCGAGTTCGTAGTTAAATATTATAAGTTTTTTAGCTATAAAAATTTAGATTTAATTAAGACATTTATTTTCGTCACTAATAATATAAATAATTGGTGACAAAAATTTCATTGTCTCTAATCAATCTATGTTTTAGTGACAATAAAACATTTTCACAAAATATTTTAGTTGTTAAATAGCGATGACTTGACATTTGTAGTGAACAAAATCAACAATTTGCTACGAAAAAGTATTCATAGCTAAACATAATTATATTTTGGCCACAATTGTTCGTAAATACTAGTGACAATTTAGAAAAATAATAATACAAGTGCTTCATAAGAAATAGGCAAAGTTCATTCGTTAATTGGCGAGGGAAAATATTAAAATCAACGAATTCGGTCGATTTTATAAAAATAAAAAGTTTAATTCATCAATTTTCTTATATCTGCAATTATAAAATGTGTCATTTAAAAAATATAATTCAAGTTAGTAGTACCGTGAGTGGGGTATGGTTCTACCACTATATTGCTAAATATTTATTGGTGTAAGAACCCTACAAAAATGAATAAGATGAATGCTTAAGGTGTCAATAATGCTTGCGATTAGACCAAGGTTCACACGGATTGATACGCGTAGAACAGACCTCAGAATCCTTACTACAGCCAAGCCAACTAACTTGGGAAGTTAATTGAGCTTGGAAAGGTTGGAACCAACCATGTAGGGCTCTCAAAAACGAAGATTTAATCGAAGGAGTCTTTACCGGACTTAACAAGAAGAAATCTTGAGTTTGAGGGTCCAGGGGTAAAATGGTCTTTTCCAAGCCAAGGGTAATATTGTAATTACCCTAAGGAATTAATTAATTAATTAACTAATTTAATTAAAGAATCAATTTGGGTTGGGTCGACCCGAAGTGACCCGTTTTTGCGAAAGGGTGTCACTCGGGTTCGAGCCCCATTGGAATTAACAAATTGATGATTTAATTGTTGATTAAAATCTGATTTTCGTAGGGTCAAAGTGGTACTTTCACGTATAATTAAATAAATTAGATTTTTGTTTGTTAAGGAGAGTCCTAAATTTACTAAGTCATCATCTAATCCTAAACAACTTCACACGTTTCACTCTCTCACGTCTATCATACTTTCACGTTCAAAACTCTCTTGTTCTCTATGCCAAATTAACGTGAAGAACAGAGAATATAACAAAAGTTCTTCACACTTGAAGAACTGACAAAAAAATCAAAGAAAGAAAGCAAACAAAAAACGTTAAGGCAAAGAGAAGATTCCGTCGAGTTGGTGGTGAAACTTGAGGAGGCTTGGACTGATTTTTGGAGAGGGTTTTGGGCATCAACTTCTACGTTTGAACATCAATTAAGGTATGGGTTTCTTCACTCTTGGTCCCTTTCACAAGAGACCCCTTAAGATTCAAGATATTCACTCCGAAAACTAGGGTTGTTCCCCCTTTGCATGTCCCTGTCACTAGCTCCCAATGATTCGTAGGTTGGGTTTTGTTGGCTGGTAGATTTAGGTATGTGTGATGTTTTTGTGTTGGATGTGAATATGTTTATGTACGTGAAATCACAAAAATGACAACCAATGTGTGATCGAAAAAAAAAATGATGTGTGTGTGCACGTTTGGCAGTGAACTTAGTCACTGTTGGAATGTGTGATATGGCATGTTTTATCCTTGTATTTTAGGTGTAAAAGTTGTACACAAAGTGATGTTCATTGTGATGAAATGTGGTTGATTGAATAACAATCTTCTGGCCAAATAAAACTATGAAAGATGCGCCTAAAAATGTGTTAAAATGGTATATGAATACACCCTATGAATCAAGTGAAAACGTTGATAAAAATGAATGGAAAAATGACCAAAATTTCCAGCAACTATGCAATATTAATTTAGACTAGAGTTTAGTGGAGAAATTTGGAAATTAATGAGTTTTAAAAGGGTGAGGCCACCAGGATTCAAACCTGTGACCTCACCCGTGTAGCTACTGTAATTCGCGAAAAGAGGGATGAAAATGGGGCTGGGGGGAATCGAACTCGGGTTACTATAAAGGAGAAAGGAGAGAATAATTAATTAAGTAAATAAATGGGAGGCGTGGGAATCGAACCCATGACCTCCAGGATGCGAAGGAGAGAAGAGAAATTATTGGGAAAAAAAGTGTGAGGCATGGGAATCGAACCCACGACCTCAGTGATAGAAAGGAGAGGAGTGAAATTAATTAAGAAAACAAAGTGAGGCTGTGGGGGCTCGATCCCACAACCTCACTGCTAAATGCCTAGCCTAAGGAGTTTTAATTTAAAATAAAAATAAGAGGTTGTGGGGGTTCAAACCCACAACCTCACAGCCTCAGCGAAAATAAAATTTAAACAAGGAGGCTATGGGAGTTCGAACCCACAACCTCCCAATTCCAAGCGAAAATGAAGAATAAATAAAAGAGGTTGTGGGGGTTTGATCCCACAACCTCTTGGTTTGGGCAAAAAGGGCAATGTGATGTTAATGAAAAATAAAAAGGGGTTGTGGGGGTTCGAACCCACAATCCTTCGGCCAAATTAAAGGGAAAACCAAGTAGAAAATTAAAGATACAATGCTAATGTTGGGGTTCAATCTAGAGTCCCAAGGTCATGGAGATTAAAAATAAAATCAATGAAAAATGTAAATGTTATCCAAGTGATTCGAACTTGGGTTTCCTTGCCCAAACTTCCGTATTGATACATAAGTCATACGTGAACAAAATTCCAAGAATAATGCCACCTACTTAGATCGAAATCAAGATCTTGGAATATATACAAGATACATAAGTCTTGTACTATATAATCTTAGGAATGTATGAATCACTTAACGAATTATGAATGAAGCCTCATGGATTGTGTGTATAGACTCATAAGTCTAGCATACGTTTTAAAGAAGTGAACCTAAGATGTATGTAATGAAAGGACGTAACCCAGAAGGGTTAAGTATGAGTGTAAAACACACTAAATGGCCTAGTGCATTGGCATACGATGAAATGAATATTATGTAATGAAATGACGAAACCCTAGAAGGGTTAAGTAAGAGTGTGAAACACACAAATGGCCAAGTATATTTCCATATGATGAAATGAACATTCACCTAAAATGGGGTGAGTAATTATGAAGAGCAAATGTGCTAATGTTAATAAATGTGGTGACAACATGATATGAGGCTAATGTAAAAGATGAGAACAATCTCAAATGAGCCTAAGTATATGTTACCAAAACGTACTCACCTATGAGAGTGTAAAGTTAATGAAGAGACCAGTCTCTATGAACACTCTAATGAAAAGTATTGAGATTAACACACTTAATACTAATGATGAGATGAGAAATCATCTAATGAGCTATGATATCCTCATACTAGAAGCCAGCTTCCATGACGTATGAGTTGAATGTAATGGAACTTTATACTGAGCACCGATAGACTAGCTATGAGCGGTGATGCCTTCTTTAGGGAAGGGCGGAGGTTCACGTAACTCTCATGAGATGACTGTCTGGCTTGCCGGGTATGGGTCTCCTTATATCTCGTGGTCTTCGAACCTATACTGCCAATATAGGGATTTGGCGGGGTTAAATTCCCATGTACGCTAGCATGTTTTTGGGTCACTTTGGCCGGTGATTCCACCTCTTTTCGGTGTGGGGGAGACACTGGATTTCATTATGCTCACATGATCTATGTCGGTTAAAGTTAAAGTTCCCAATGAATGATTGAGGCCAGCCTCAAATGAAGCACATAATGAAATGAATGATACCAAAGGTGTTAGGATAGGATAATCAAGAGGTGAGCTAGACTCAGGTAATGACACTAGGTTATTCTTGATCATTGCACAGTGAACCCGATGAAAGTCTTAAACTACACCCTAGGTATAACTGGTGTTTACACTGGCCTATGAATGAAATGAAATGAAGTACGTATGAATGAATGAAGCAGACTCTGTGTTTGCTAATGAAGACTCCCTTGTTGAGGTCCCATATGTTGAGCCCTCATTCTGGGAAGTCTCAATGTTAAGTCCATGATTCCAAGGTCTCATGGTATATGAATGAATGAGATGAAAGATGTTATGTGCTATATGCAATATGATATGTGCTATGTGTAAGATGTTATGTGCTGTGTGCAGTATGATAATTATGATGATGCATGTTACTCTCATGGTATGACTTTCCTAATCCAAATTTGGAAAGCTCACTGACTTTCCTAATCCAAATTTGGAAGGTTCACTAACTTTCCTAATCTCAATTTGGCAAGTCCACAGACTTGACTTTCCATAATCATGTTGTTAGGAAAGAGATATCTTTTCTCATGCATGTTCTTGGTGTGTGCTTGCATATATCCATACTTAGTACAAGTGTGTACTAACCCTATACAACTCTATAATTTTAGGTGCAGGCACAGGTGGACGCTAGACCTACAGGTTGACGCTGAAGCTATCCGGACATCGAGCATTCATCCGGACTTTGTAGGTCCTCATGCATTTCGAGGATGCTGCCATTTACATTCTAGTTTAGTTTTAGAGTTGAGCTAGTGGAGCATGTTCCACTAGCGTTTCTTTCCTATTTTATTCAGACAATGTATTGGTGCCAATTTGGCAAGTACATCTTTATTACTATATTACAGTATTTCTTTCATTTGATGATCTTAATATTAGATGGTTGATGGTGAACCATTATGTATTAATGAGAATGTTTAATAAGTAAGTTAAGAAACAAAAAGTTTCAAATTTTCCGCTAAAATTAACCTAGATGAAGTAAGAATTACGTATGTAGGCTTGTCTGCGATCTCTGAGAGGTCAACGACGCTGGTCTCATCTGGGGTCTAGATTCCAGTCGTGACAAAGTTGGTATCAGAGAACTAGGTTAAATTCCGAGAATAATGAGTTCACATCAACCACATTGAGTAGTTTCTAAGTCATGGTAGTGAAGTGCACCACTATCCTGGATTAGAGACTGCATGATGCGTAGGAAAATTTTCCTTCTTCTGATCTTATCGTGCTTTTCCTAATGTCTAATTTCTTGGTGATATGAGTTTGTCTAACATCAATTCTTATTGTTTTCAGAGAATGAATACTAGGAGAACCATTGGTCAGAGGAGAGGAGGTCCAGCTGCTGGGAACAATCAGGTTCCACCCCAGGCTCCAGCTGAAGGAGTGTATATACCAGTTAACCCAGTTGGGTTGAATGATGCTGAGGTGAGGGCATCTGTGGTCCAGATGGCACAGGCCATTACTATGCAGGCCCATGATATGAGTACCCAGGTCAACCTGCAGGATGTTCTGAGGGAGAACCCACTGGTTCGTATCATGGCTGACAGGCTGAGAGACTTCACGAGGATGAATCCTCCCATTTTCACAGGGTCTAAGACTTCAGAGGACCCCCAGGAGTTTGTGGACGAGGTGCATAAGATTCTGGTGGCTATGGGGGCCACAGATGCTGAGAAGGCTGAGCTGGCTTCCTATCAGCTCAAGGATGTGGCACAGACTTGCTGCAAGATGTGGCAGGATAACCGAGCTTTGGGCGGAGTTCCAATCACTTGGGAGCTATTTAAGACAGCATTTCTGGAGAGATTCTTTCCCAGAGAAATGAGGGAGGCCAAGGTTGAGGAGTTCATCAACCTTAAGCAGGGATCTATGACAGTCAAAGAGTATTCCCTGAAGTTTGTTAAGCTATCCAGGTATGCTACTTTACTTAGTATCTAACAACAAGGATAAGGTGAGTACTAAAGTCTGTTAAATTATCCAGGTATGCTACTTCCCTTGTGTCTAACAGCAGGGATGAGATGAGCAGGTTCCTCACAGAAATCAATGGAGATCTGGAGGAGGAGTGTCGGTCTGCGATGCTCCATGATAATATAGACCTCTCCAGGTTGATGGTGCATGTCCAGCAGGTAGAGGACAGCCGCAAAAAGAGGGGTATTCGTGATGCTAGGAGGCCTAAGCCTCAAGATCAGGCAGGTCCCTGCCATGGAGGCCAAAGAAACAATTTTGGCGTCCGTGAGCAGCCCAGGTTCAAGAAGGGGCAACAGAGTTCTGGGAACTCTAACTTTCAGAGCAGTACAACACCTAGAAGAGGCAGACCTGAGCCCAAGAAGGGCAATGGAGGTGAGATGTAGCGTCTTAAAAATAATTGTGCTAAGTGTGGCCGAGCTCACCGTGGAGAGTGCAGATAGGGCACTAATGCCTGCATCGGTTGCGGTAAGAGTGGGCACATTGTTAGAGACTGCCCACAGAACAGAGGTCAGGCTGGAGGTAATGCTCAGCCTAGGCCTAATCCACAGGGTGCAGCAGCAGCCGAGCCTCCTAAAAGGAACATGTTCTATGTCCTGAAGGGCAGGAAAGAGTAGGAGAAGTCCGCTGATGTGGTCACAGGTATGCTGCAAGTATTCTCAACTTCTGTTTATGCTTTACTTGATCCAGGGTCTAAGCTTTCCTTGGTAACTCCTTTGCTTGCTCTCATTTTTGAGATATTGCCTGAAGTTCTGCATGGTCCTATAGTGGTTAGTACACCTTTAGGAGAAAATGTAAGAACTGATAGAGTCTACAAGGATTGCCCAATAGTGATAAGTGGTAAGACTATGTGTGCAGACTTGGTTGAGTTACCCATGCATGATTTTGATATTATTCTTGGCATGGACTGGCTTCACAGTTGTTATGCTTGCTTGGACTGTCGTAGTAGAGTGGTGAGATTTCGTTTCCCTAATGAAGAGGAGCTAGTATGGGAGGGGTACAACTCGAGTCGTCCTAACCTTAAGGCCAATAAAATGGTGTCCAAGGGGTTATTGTGTCATCTTGTGAGTGTTAATGATTTAGATCATGACATTCCTTCCATAGACTCAGTGCCTGTAGTGAATGAGTTCCTAGATGTATTTCCTGATGATTTGCCTGGAGTCCCTCCCCCTCGAGAAATTGATTTTGGTATCGACTTAGAACCCGATACTAAACCAATTTCAATTCCTCCTTACAGAATGGCTCCAGCTGAACTCAAAGAGTTGAAGCTGCAGTTAAAAGATCTCACTGACAAGGGTTTCATTCAGCCGAGCATATCCCCTTGGGGCGCTCCAGTGTTGATTGTGAAAAAGAAAAATGGAACCCTTAGAATGTGTATCGATTATCGGCAGCTCAACAAAGTCACTATAAAGAATAAGTATCCGCTTCCCAGAATAGATGATTTGTTCTACCAGCTCCAAGGGTCTAGTTTCTTCTCTAAGATTGATCTTCGTTCAGGGTATCATCAACTTAGGGTTAGGGATGGAGATATCCCAAAGACAACCTTTCGTACCCGTTATGGTACTATGAGTTCTTAGTCATGTCATTTGGTCTTACGGATGCACCTGCTGCATTTATGGACCTCATGAATCGAGTCTTCCGTGAATACCTTGACTCTTTCGTCATAGTATTCATTGATGACATTCTCATTTACTCTAGGACCAAGGAAGAGCATGAACAACATTTGAGACTAACCTTGCAGGTACTTAGACAACATCAGTTGTATGCCAAATTCAGCAAGTGTGAATTTTGGCTTAGATCAGTGACCTTCCTGGGTCATGTTGTGTCCGATCAGGGCGTGGAGGTGGATCCCAGGAAGACTGAGGCTGTGAAGAACTGGCGAAAGCCTCTTACTCCCACTGACATCCGTTGTTTTTTGGGATTGGCTGGTTACTACAGCAGGTTTGTGGAGGGCTTTTCTTCCATTGCTGCCCCATTAACAGTTTTCACTAAGAAGAAAGCCAAGTTTGAATGGACGGAGACTTGTGAGAAGAGTTTCCAGTAGCTCAAGGACAGACTCAATTCAGCCCCGGTGCTTACTTTGCCTAAGTGTGGTGAGAATTACACTGTTTACTGTGATGCATCTAGGGTTGGTTTGGGTTGTGTTCTTATGTAGGTTGGTAAGGTGATAACCTATGCGTCCAGACAACTCAAGGTTCATGAGAAGAACTATCCCACTAATGACCTGGAGTTGGCAGCTGTCGTGTTTGCACTGAAGCTGTGGAGGCACTACTTGTATGGAGTGAATGTGGATGTATCACAGAACACAAGAGTCTCCAGTAGGTGTTCACACAGAGGGAGTTGAATCTACGTCAGCGGAGATGGTTGGAGCTGTTGAAGGACTATGACATGAATGTTCACTACCATCCAGGTAAGGCTAACGTTGTAGCTGATGCTTTGAGCAGGATGAGCATGGTAAGTACATCCACGTTGAGGATGAGAAGAAGGAGTTGGTGAAAGATGTACACAGACTGGCTAGACTGGGTGTGCGATTGGTTGACCCTACTAGTGGGGGTGTTTCAGTTCATCCTAGTTCTGAATCATCCTTGGTAGTTGAAGTCAAGCAGGGTCAGCATCTATATCCTTTGTTGATGGAGCTTAAGGACTCAGTGTTGATAAACATGAATGAGTCTTTCGCTTTGGGAGGTGATGGCATACTTAGATACCAGGACAGGCTGTGTGTACCAGATGTGGATGATTTGCGGACCAGGTTGTTGCAGAGGCCCATGGTTCCAGATATTCCATACATCCAGGTTCCACCAAGATGTATCATGATCTTAAGCAGATTTATTGGTGGATGGCATAAAGAAGGACATTGCAGAATATGTGGCCAAGTGTCCTAATTATCAGCAGTTAAGGCTGAACATCTTAAGCCTGGCGGTCTGACTCAAATTATTGAGGTTCCGACTTGGAAATGGGATGCCATTAATATGGACTTCGTGGTTGGTCTTCCGAGAACTAGGAGGCAGCATGACTCATATGGGTTATTGTGGACAGATTGACTAGTCTGCCCACTTTATCCCTGTGAAGTCTACTCAGAACTGAGGATTATGCGAGACTCTATATTGATGAGATTGTGAGATGGCACGGGATTCCTTTGTCTATCATTTCAGATAGAGAAGCTCAGTTTACTTCACATTTCTGGAGATCTTTCCAGAGATCTTGGGCACGCAGGTAAAGCTTAGTACTGCCTTTCATCCTCAGACTGATGGGCAGGCAGAGCGCACCATTCATACATAGGAGGACATGTTGAGAGCGTGTGTGATTGACTTCAGAGGTAGNGTAGGAAAATTTTCCTTCTTCTGATCTTATCGTGCTTTTCCTAATGTCTAATTTCTTGGTGATATGAGTTTGTCTAACATCAATTCTTATTGTTTTCAGAGAATGAATACTAGGAGAACCATTGGTCAGAGGAGAGGAGGTCAGCTGCTGGGAACAATCAGGTTCCACCCCAGGCTCCAGCTGAAGGAGTGTATATACCAGTTAACCCAGTTGGTTGAATGATGCTGAGGTGAGGGCATCTGTGGTCCAGATGGCACAGGCCATTACTATGCAGGCCCATGATATGAGTACCCAGGTCAACCTGCAGGATGTTCTGGGAGAACCACTGGTTCGTATCATGGCTGACAGGCTGAGAGACTTCACGAGGATGAATCCTCCCATTTCACAGGGTCTAAGACTTCAGAGGACCCCCAGGAGTTTGTGGACGAGGTGCATAAGATTCTGGTGGCTATGGGGCCACAGATGCTGAGAAGGCTGAGCTGGCTTCCTATCAGCTCAAGGATGTGGCACAGACTTGCTGCAAGATGTGGCAGGATAACCGAGCTTTGGGCGAGTTCCAATCACTGGGAGCTATTTAAGACAGCATTTCTGGAGAGATTCTTTCAGAGAAATGAGGGAGGCCAAGGTTGAGGAGTTATCAACCTTAAGCAGGGATCTATGACAGTCAAGATATTCCCTGAAGTTTGTTAAGCTATCCAGGTATGCTACTTTACTTAGTATCTAACAACAAGGATAAGGTGAGTACTAAAGTCTGTTAAATTATCCAGGTATGCTACTTCCCTTGTGTCTAACAGCAGGGATGAGATGAGCAGGTTCCTCACAGAAATCAATGGAGATCTGGAGGAGGAGTGTCGGTCTGCGATGCTCCATGATAATATAGACCTCTCCAGGTTGATGGTGCATGTCCAGTGGTAGAGGACAGCCGCAAAAAGAGGGGTATTCGTGATGCTAGGAGGCCTAAGCCTCAAGATCAGGCAGGTCCCTGCCATGGAGGCCAAAGAAACAATTTTGGCGTCCGTGAGCAGCCCAGGTTCAAGAAGGGGCAACAGAGTTCTGGGAACTCTAACTTTCAGAGCAGTACAACACCTAGAAGAGGCAGACCTGAGCCCAAGAAGGGCAATGGAGGGAGATGTAGCGTCTTAAAAATAATTGTGCTAAGTGTGGCCGAGCTCACCGTGGAGAGTGCAGATAGGGCACTAATGCCTGCATCGGTTGCGGTAAGAGTGGGCACATTGTTAGAGACTGCCCACAGAACAGAGGTCAGGCTGGAGGTAATGCTCAGCCTAGGCCTAATCCACAGGGTGCAGCAGCAGCCGAGCCTCCTAAAAGGAACATGTTCTATGTCCTGAAGGGCAGGAAAGAGTAGGAGAAGTCCGCTGATGTGGTCACAGGTATGCTGCAAGTATTCTCAACTTCTGTTTATGCTTTACTTGATCCAGGGTCTAAGCTTTCCTTGGTAACTCCTTTGCTTGCTCTCATTTTTGAGATATTGCCTGAAGTTCTGCATGGTCCTATAGTGGTTAGTACACCTTTAGGAGAAAATGTAAGAACTGATAGAGTCTACAAGGATTGCCCAATAGTGATAAGTGGTAAGACTATGTGTGCAGACTTGGTTGAGTTACCCATGCATGATTTTGATATTATTCTTGGCATGGACTGGCTTCACAGTTGTTATGCTTGCTTGGACTGTCGTAGTAGAGTGGTGAGATTTCGTTTCCCTAATGAAGAGGAGCTAGTATGGGAGGGGTACAACTCGAGTCGTCCTAACCTTAAGGCCAATAAAATGGTGTCCAAGGGGTTATTGTGTCATCTTGTGAGTGTTAATGATTTAGATCATGACATTCCTTCCATAGACTCAGTGCCTGTAGTGATTGAGTTCCTAGATGTATTTCCTGATGATTTGCCTGGAGTCCCTCCCCCTCGAGAAATTGATTTTGGTATCGACTTAGAACCCGATACTAAACCAATTTCAATTCCTCCTTACAGAATGGCTCCAGCTGAACTCAAAGAGTTGAAGCTGCAGTTAAAAGATCTCACTGACAAGGGTTTCATTCAGCCGAGCATATCCCCTTGGGGCGCTCCAGTGTTGATTGTGAAAAAGAAAAATGGAACCCTTAGAATGTGTATCGATTATCGGCAGCTCAACAAAGTCACTATAAAGAATAAGTATCCGCTTCCCAGAATAGATGATTTGTTCTACCAGCTCCAAGGGTCTAGTTTCTTCTCTAAGATTGATCTTCGTTCAGGGTATCATCAACTTAGGGTTAGGGATGGAGATATCCCAAAGACAACCTTTCGTACCCGTTATGGTACTATGAGTTCTTAGTCATGTCATTTGGTCTTACGGATGCACCTGCTGCATTTATGGACGTCATGAATCGAGTCTTCCGTGAATACCTTGACTCTTTCGTCATAGTATTCATTGATGACATTCTCATTTACTCTAGGACCAAGGAAGAGCATGAACAACATTTGAGACTAACCTTGCAGGTACTTAGACAACATCAGTTGTATGCCAAACTCAGCAAGTGTGAATTTTGGCTTAGATCAGTGACCTTCCTGGGTCATGTTGTGTCCGATCAGGGCGTGGAGGTGGATCCCAGTAAGACTGAGGCTGTGAAGAACTGGCGAAAGCCTCTTACTCCCACTGACATCCGTTGTTTTTTGGGATTGGCTGGTTACTACAGCAGGTTTGTGGAGGGCTTTTCTTTCATTGCTGCCCCATTAACAGTTTTCACTAAGAAGAAAGCCAAGTTTGAATGGACGGAGACTTGTGAGAAGAGTTTCCAGTAGCTCAAGGACAGACTCAATTCAGCCCCGGTGCTTACTTTGCCTAAGTGTGGTGAGAATTACACTGTTTACTGTGATGCATCTAGGGTTGGTTTGGGTTGTGTTCTTATGTAGGTTGGTAAGGTGATAACCTATGCGTCCAGACAACTCAAGGTTCATGAGAAGAACTATCCCACTAATGACCTGGAGTTGGCAGCTGTCGTGTTTGCACTGAAGCTGTGGAGGCACTACTTGTATGGAGTGAATGTGGATGTATTCACAGAACACAAGAGTCTCCAGTAGGTGTTCACACAGAGGGAGTTGAATCTACGTCAGCGGAGATGGTTGGAGCTGTTGAAGGACTATGACATGAATGTTCACTACCATCCAGGTAAGGCTAACGTTGTAGCTGATGCTTTGAGCAGGATGAGCATGGTAAGTACATCCCACGTTGAGGATGAGAAGAAGGAGTTGGTGAAAGATGTACACAGACTGGCTAGACTGGGTGTGCGATTGGTTGACCCTACTAGTGGGGGTGTTTCAGTTCATCCTAGTTCTGAATCATCCTTGGTAGTTGAAGTCAAGCAGGGTCAGCATCTATATCCTGTGTTGATGGAGCTTAAGGACTCAGTGTTGATAAACATGAATGAGTCTTTCGCTTTGGGAGGTGATGGCATACTTAGATACCAGGACAGGCTGTGTGTACCAGATGTGGATGATTTGCGGACCAGGTTTGTTGCAGAGGCCCATGGTTCCAGATATTCCATACATCCAGGTTCCACCAAGATGTATCATGATCTTAAGCAGATTTATTGGTGGGATGGCATAAAGAAGGACATTGCAGAATATGTGGCCAAGTGTCCTAATTATCAGCAGGTTAAGGCTGAACATCTTAAGCCTGGCGGTCTGACTCAAATTATTGAGGTTCCGACTTGGAAATGGGATGCCATTAATATGGACTTCGTGGTTGGTCTTCCGAGAACTAGGAGGCAGCATGACTCCATATGGGTTATTGTGGACAGATTGACTAAGTCTGCCCACTTTATCCCTGTGAAGTCTACTTACAGAACTGAGGATTATGCGAGACTCTATATTGATGAGATTGTGAGATGGCACGGGATTCCTTTGTCTATCATTTCAGATAGAGAAGCTCAGTTTACTTCACATTTCTGGAGATCTTTCCAGAAGATCTTGGGCACGCAGGTAAAGCTTAGTACTGCCTTTCATCCTCAGACTGATGGGCAGGCAGAGCGCACCATTCAGACATAGGAGGACATGTTGAGAGCGTGTGTGATTGACTTCAGAGGTAGTTGGGATGACCATCTGCCATTGATAGAGTTCTCGTATAATAATAGCTATCACTCCAGCATTGGGATGGCACCGTTTGAGGCACTGTATGGTAGGAGGTGTAGATCTCCAGTTGGGTGGTTCGATGTTTGAGAGTCATCCATGTTGGGTCCAGAGATCATTCATGAGGCCTTAGAGAAGGTCAGAGTGATTAGGGACAGGTTGGCTACTGCTTACAGTCGGCAGAAGTCATATATAGATAACAGAAAATGACCCTTAGATTTTGATGTTGGTGACCAGGTCTATCTGAAAATATCACCTATGAAAGGGGTGATGAGGATTGGCAGGAAGGGGAAGTTGAGTCCGAGGTATGTTAGGCCATACGAGATCCTACAGTGTGTGGGTGAGGTGGCCTATGAGTTGGCATTGCCTGCGGAACTAGCTTCTGTTCATCCAGTCTTTCATGTCTCTACGTTGAAGAAGTGCCTAGGTGATCCAGCATCGATTCTACCTGTTGAAGGTTTGGGTTTGTGAAGACTTGTCTTATGAGGAGGTACCTGTTGAAATCTTAGACAGACAGGTCAAGCGGCTGAGGAACAAGGAGATTGCCACAGTGAAGGTATTGTGGAGAAATCATCTTGTTGAGGGTGCTACGTGGGAGGCTGAGTCCGACATGAGATCCCGCTACCCTCATCTTTTCAGCTCTTGAGGTTAGACTTCCTACTCTTAAGTCTATGTTTCCTTATCTCTCCGTATTTTGTTGTTATTGCTTGACTGTGCATAGTGATTATGTTATGATCTGACTGGCATTACGATATGTAGTGGTAGTGTCATTCGGGGGAGAATGTTCCTAAGGAGGGGATAATGTAACAACCCTAAAAAAATGAATAAGATGAATGCTTAAGGTGTCAAGAATGCTTGCGATTAGATCAAGGTTCACACGGATTGATACGCGTAGAACCAGACCTTAGAACCCTTACTACGGCCAAGCCAACTAACTTGGGGAGTTAATTGAGCTTGGAAAGGTTGGAACCAACCATGTAGGGCTCTCGAAAATGAAGATTTAATCGAAGGAGTCTTTACCGGACTTAAAAAGAAGAAATCTTGAGTTTGAGGGTCCAGGGGTAAAATGGTCTTTTCTAGGACAAGGGTAATATTGTAATTACACTAAGGAATTAATAAATTAATTAATTAATTTAATTAAAGAATCAATTTTGGTTAGGTCGACCCGAAGTGACCCATTTTCGCAAAAGGGTGTCACTCGGGTTCGAGACCCATTGGAAGCAACAAATTAATGATTTAATTGTTGATTAAAATCTGATTTTCATAGGGGTAAAGTGGTCCTTTCACTTATAATTAAATAAATCAAATTTTTGTTTGTTAAGGAGAGTCCTAAATTGACTAAGTCATCATCTAATCCTAAACAACTTCACACGTTTCACTCTCTCACGTCTATCATACTTTCACGTTCAAAACTCTTTTGTTCTCTCTGCCAAATTAACATGAAGAACAGAGAATATAACAAAAGTTCTTCACTTTGGGCAAAGAGAAGATTCCGTCGAGTTGGTGGTGAAACATGAGGAGGCTTGGACTGATTTTTGGAGAGGGTTTTGGGCATCAACTTCTACGTTTGAACATCAATTAAGGTATGGGTTTCATCACTTTTGGTCCCTTTCCCAAGAGACCCCTTAAGATTCAAGATATTCACTCTGAAAACTAGGGTTGTTCCCCCTTTGCATGTCCCTGTCACTAGCTCCCAATGATTCGTAGGTTGGGTTTTGTTGGCTGGTAGATTTAGGTATGTGTGATATTTTTTGTGTTGGATGTGAATATTTTTATGTACGTGAAATCACAAAAATGACAACCAATGTGTGATCGGAAAAAAAATGATATGTGTGTGCACGTTTGGCAGTGAACTTAGTCACTGTTGGAAGGTGTGAAAGGGCATGTTTTATCCTTGTATTTTAGGTGCAAAAGTTGTACACAAAGTGATGTTCATTTTGATGAAATGTGGTTGATTGCATAACAATCTTCTAGCCAAATAAAACTATGAAAGATGCGTCTAAAAATGTGTTAAAATGGTATATGAATACACCCTATGAATCAAGTGAAAACGTTGATAAAAATGAATGGAAAAATGACCAAAATTTCCAGCAACTATGCAATATTAATTTAGACTAAAGTTTAGTGGAGAAATCTGGAAATTAATGAGTTTTAAAAGGGTGGGGCCACCAACATTCGAACCTGTGACCTCACCTGTGTAGCTACTGTAATTCGCAAAAAGAGGGATGAAAATAGGGCTGGGGGGAATCGAACTCGGGTTACTGTAAAGGAGAAAGGAGAGAATAATTAATTAAGTAAATAAATGGGAGGCATGGGAATCGAACCCATGACCTCCAGGATGCGAAGGAGAGAAGAGAAATTATTGAGAAAAAAAGTGTGAGGCGTGGGAATCGAACCCACGACCTCAGTGATAGAAAGAAGAGGAGCGAAATTAATTAAGAAAACAAAGTGAGGCTGTGGGGGCTCGATCCCACAACCTCACTGCTAAATGCCTAGCCTAAGGAGTTTTAATTTAAAATAAAAATAGAAGGCAGTGGGGGTTCGAACCCACAACCTCACAGCCTCAGCGAAAATAAAATTTAAACAAGGAAGTTGTGGGGGTTCGAACCCACAACCTCCCAATTCCCAGCGAAAATGAAGAATAAATAAAAGAGGATGTGGGGGTTTGATCCCACAACCTCTTGGTTTGGGCGAAAAGGGGCAATGTGATGTTAATGAAAAATAAAAAGGGGTTGTGGGGTTCGAACCCACAATCCTTCGGCCAAATTAAAGGGAAAACCAAGTAGAAAATTAAAGATACAATGCTAATGTTGGGGTTCAATCTAGAGTCCCAAGGTCATGGAGATTAATAATAAGATCAATGAAAAATGTAAATGTTATCCAAGTGATTCAAACTTGGGTTTACTTGCCCAAACTTCCGTATTGATACATAAGTCATAAGTGAACAAAATATCCAAGAATAATGCCACCTACTTAGATCGAAATCAAGATCTTGGCATTATACAAGATACATAAGTCTTGTACTATATTATCTTAGGAATGTATGAATCACTTAACGAATTATGAATGAAGCCTCATGGCTTGTGTGTATAGACTCATAAGTATAGTATACGTTTTAAAAAAGTGAATCTAAGATGTATGTAATGAAAGAACATAACCCTAGAAGGGTTAAGTATGAGTGTAAAACACACTAAATGGCCTAGTGCATTGGCATACGATGAAATGACTATTATGTAATGAAATGACGAAACCCTAGAAGGGTTAAGTAAGAGTGTGAAACACACAAATGGCCAAGTATATTGCCATATGATGAAATGAACATTCACGTAAAATGGGGTGAGTAATTATGAAGAGCAAATGTGCTAATGTTAAGGAATGTGGTGACAACATGATATGAGGCTAATGTAAAAGATGAGAACAATCTCAAATGAGCCTAAGTATATGTTACCAAAACGTACTCACCTATGAGAGTGTAAAGTTAATGAAGAGACCAGTCTCTATGAACACTCTAATGAAAAGTATTGAGATTAGCACACCTAATACTAATGATGAGATGAGAAATCATCTAATGAGCTATGATGTCCTCATACTAGAAGCCAACTTCCATGACGTATGAGTTGAATGTAATGGAACTTTATACTGAGCACCGATAGACTAGCTATGAGCGGTGATGCCTTCTTTAGGAAAGGGCGGAGGTTCACGTAACTCTCATGAGATGAGACTGTCCGGCTTGCCGGGTATGGGTCTCCTTATATCTCGTGGTCTTCAAACCTATACTGTCAATATAGGGATCTGGCGGGGTTAAATTCCCATGTACGCTAGCATGTTTTTGGGTCACTTTGGTCGGTGATTCCACCTCTTTTCGGTGTGGGGGAGACACTGGATTTCATGATGCTCACATGATCTATGTCGGTTAAAGTTAAAGTTCCCAATGAATGAATGAGGCCAGCCTCAAATGAAGCACATAATGAAATGAATGATACCAAATGTGTTAGGATAGGATAATCAATAGGTGAGCTAGACTCAGGTAATGACACTAGGTTATTCTTGATCATTGCACAGCGAACCCGATGAAAGTCTTAAACTACACCCTAGGTATAGCTGGTGTTTACACTGGCCTATGAATGAAATGAAATGAAGTACGTATGAATGAATGAAGCAGACTCTATGTTTGCTAATGAAGACTCCCTAGTTGAGGTCCCTTATGTTGAGCCCTCATTCTGGGAAGTCTCAATGTTAAGTCCATGATTCCAAGGTCTCATGGCATATGAATGAATGATATAAAAGATGTTATGTGCTATATGCAATATGATATGTGCTATGTATAAGATGTTATGTGCTGTGTGTGCAGTATGATAATTATGATGATGCATGTTACTATCATGGCATGACTTTCCTAATCCAAATTTGGAAAGCTCACTGACTTTCCTAATCCAAATTTGGAAAGCTCACTCACTTTCCTAATCCAAATTTGGAAGGTTCACTAACTTTCCTAATCTCAATTTGGCAAGTCCACTGACTTGACTTTCCATAATCATGTTGTTAGGAAAGAGCTATCTTTTCTCATGTATGTCCTTGGTGTGTGCTTGCATATAACCATACTTAGTACAAGTGTGTACTAACCCTATACAACTCTACAATTTTAGGTTCAAGCACAGGTGGACGCTAGAGCTACAGGTTGACGCTGAAGCTATCCGGACATCGAGCATTCATACGGACTTGGTAGGTCCTCATGCATTTCGAGGATGCTGCCATTTATATTCTAGCTTAGTTTTAGAGTTGAGCTAGTGGAGCATGTTCCACTAGCGTTTCTTTCCTGTTTTATTCAGACATTGTATTGGTGCCATTTTGGCAAGTACATCTTTATTACTATATTACAATATTTTTTTCATTTGATGATCTTAATATTAGATGGTTGATGGTGAAAAATGATGTATTAATGAGAATGTTTAATAAGTAAGTTAAGAAAAAAAAAGTTTCAAATTTTCCGCTAAAATTAATCTAGATGAAGTAAGAATGACGTATGTAGGCTTGTCTGCGACCTCTGAGTGGTCAACGACGCCGGTCTAGTCTGGGGTCTAGATTCCAGTCGTGACAATTGGTTTAACACTTTTTGTTTTTATTTGGTACACTTTCATTGATAAAGTCGATTGAAAAAATAATTCTCAAGTCTTGGTGCTAATTATTTTGTGTGTTTATTTATTTGTGATTGGTAAACTATATAAACTTAGTCGATATATTTCTTCTACCTAACAATATGTACATATTTAATAGTAATTACACGTATGTATGTAGAGCAACTATACAGAGATAACATGGACTTACAAATTTAGACTTTGGAATGGTGCGAAATGTTTATTGAAATGTTTTAAATAAAATCAAAAGTTTAATTTATATAAATTTATAATTGTACTGAAAAATTTATAAAATTTATAAAAATAAATATATAAAATGACAGAATCGTACTCAATATATTTAAAGATGTTTTACAAATATATATTTTAATCAAAATATAATTTACATTTGAATGAGTGAGTGGTAAATTTCATACATTTGTGTATATGTATAAATAATCATATAATTTATTATTTCTACAGAAGTTAAATATTAAAGAAGTGAATCAAGTTAAAAATAAAATAAAGATGAGAGTCAAGAGAGAGTTGATTGGATGGTAAACACTTCTCACTTCCACCTTAAGGTTGTGAGTTCGAGTCCTCAAGACAGCATAATGTGGAAGCCCCTCTTTGAGAGGGGCTAAAAATATTGAGATGGGGGAGATAATGGGAACATTAACCTTTTATATAATAATAAATTTAACCCTAATTTATACATTTAAGAAAAAATTAATAAAAAATGTAGCCATTAGTAACAAATTTAGATTTTGTTCAACTACAAGATACATATAACTTTATAGACAATTGATGGCGTCACTGATTGAAGTAAAAATAAGTAGGGACGATATAATTTTGTCGATAGCAATAACCTTTTTAGTGACAAAACATACTATTAACTACAAAAAACTTTATTTTTTTACAACAAATAAATTTTGTCACAAATGTTTAAGCATTTGGGAACAATTTTACTTTTTGTAGTTAAATAATACGAAGTCATATTTGTATACTTTTAGATATACACATTTAGTGACGAGTAGTTGACTAATTATTTTTCGTCTCACAAGATTTTTAGTTAAGAAATATGATTTATAAATGACGCAATTATATGTCCTTGATAATCAAATTTGTTGTAGCGATAGAAGGTAAGAATTTTATATTTATTGTGATGATTCACATTTGGGTTTTGTTTTTGTGTTGATACCGAACATGAATGTCATAAACAATGCTTCAAGGTAGTTGAAGGTTCATCAGAGATAATATTGAACCCATTATTTGGAGTTGACAGTGTGTTCTCTCAAAGTTTGGTGGCACTATCTTTATGGAGTCAAATGGGATATTCACTTACTATTAGAGTTTACAACACGTGTTCACTATGGAATATTTGAATTTCAGACAAAGAAGGTGGATAAAATTGTTAAAAGACTGTGAAATTACTATTTATTTAAGGCCGCTGTGGTGGCAGATGCATTAAACAGAACGACAATTAGCATGACCGTTTGGCTTGCTTGGGTGTGTAAGTCACCCTTAGTAAGAGAGATACCAGCTCTAGAGGCTAAGTTCATGCATTTGTGTATCTTTAAAAAAGGTGGTGTATTATCCAGTATAAGGTTAAGCCAAATTTTATAGAATAGATAAGGACCAAGAAGTTTTAGGACGAGGACTTAAACAAGATCATAAATACAATGGTTATTTGGGAAGGCCCAACATGGTTATCTATATACATGTGGAGTGCTCGATTTTAGAGGAAGCATTTGTGTTCCTTGGGTTTATAATTCGATACAATTTGTGTTGGAAAAGTGTCACGCTTTATGCTATTCCATTCATTCGGGTGAACAAGATGTATCGAGATTTGATTAGACTTTATTGGTGTCTTGGAATGAAGAACGATATTACTTACTAAGTATCCAAATGTAAAAATTCTGGCAAGTCTGAGAATCAAACGTGTGAAGGATTACTTCAAAGGATACCTATTTTATGAGTAGTAGTGTGAAACAATAGCTATGGATTTCATGGCGGGACTTCTTATGAATTTGAGACGGTATGACAAAAATGGGATCATAATTGATAGATTGACCAAGTCTGCCACCTTGTTCTAGTTAGAGTTTATTATCACTCTCGACAATTGGTTATAACCTATGTTAAGGAGAGCGTGAAGTTGCACGGGGTGCCCATTTCTATCATTTTAGATCATGACACTCACTTTACTGCTATGTTTTGGGGGTAAGTTTCATGAGGGGTTGGGCACTCAACTTACTTTTAGCACAACTTTACATTCACATATGAATGGTCAGTTGGGGAATATGATTCAGGTACTCGAAAACATGTTTATAGTGTATGTGAATGACTTTGGGGTCATTAGGATCAGTTCTTAACCTTATGTGAGTTCTCTTACAATAACAATTATCATTCTAACATTGATATGGCTCTATTGAGGCACTCTTTGGAGGAGATGCAGATCTCCCATCGGATGGTCTGATGTTGGTGATGTCTATGGGTGTTGATTTGGTTAAGGAATCCTAGGAAAGGGTGAGGTCTATATAGGCTAGGCTAATGGTAGCCCACAATAGACATAACGACTATACAAATTGCAAGGTATAGGACATGACATTTAAGGTTGGTGATCAGGTATATTGAATGTGTCACCCATCAAAGGATTTATGAGGTTTTGTTATAAAAAGGGTAAGCTTACACCTTATTACATTAGTCTATTGGACATTCTTGAAAGTATGGGCCGATTGCGTACATGTTAGCACTATTATCCTACATGTCTATAGTTCATTATATTTTTCATATGTGTATGCTAAAGAAGTATCATGGGGATTGAGATTATATCAACAAGTGGGACTCAATATTACTACAAGATGATTCTAAGTATGAATAAAAACCATTTGTGATTCTTTATCGGCATGTATGTCTAAGCTTCGTTTATGTTTTCTTGTAGCTAAGTCAATAAGGAACCCATAGGGCTTTTATGAATTGAATTTGGGTGAGTAAAACTCCCAAAATTGAACATGTCATGAAGGGTTGTTATATGATGTTAAGGTCAAAGGTATGTTCTTAAATGGAGGCTTTTGGGAGGTTTTCGAGTTTATGATTTCATGAAAGCCTCTGTAGAAGGCATTCTTCCGCTATATCAAGATATCCATGAAGGCACTATAGCGACAAAAGTCGTTATAGAAGCACCGTTATAACATGTTGGGTCTCTATAGCAGGGTAAGTTAGAGTTTATGCAAAAAAAGTTCTAAAACCTCTTTTTTTCCTTAACATCATTATTGGGAGAAATAAAGGGGTTAGGGAATTTTCCATCTATTTTTCCACCAAATTCTTGGTTAAGTTAAGGTCATTATTCTCCTATCTTGTCATTTGATTCTCAAGCAATATGGTCTAGAATATTACTCTTGGGGAGTGTTTTGACTTGATTTAATAAAGGGAACAACCCTAGTTTCTGTAGAGTGATCATGAATTGTCATGGGGTTAGGATTTGAGTATAATCCAGGTATAATTAGGCCATTTCCATTGATTCCGGTATTTATTTAGAGTTTATGACCAAGTACTAGCCAAGACATTGCTAAAGGGGAAATCTTAGGTTTTTTAGACATTCAGACTTGTTTCAAAATAGGTGATGGTTGTGTTTTTTTCAAGTTATGTATTTATCCATGTCTGTTACTTTATCAACATAGTGATAATATCATGTAATGAATGTGTTTATTTTACTTATGGTTTCATCTGTGATTTTTCACTATGATTGTCATTGTGCATGTTGTGTTAATGCTTGTAGAATCGGGTACCATGTATGTATAGGAATACTAACGGTTGATTTGGGTACTACGCATGGTATGAATACTAACAATGGTTGACTTTGGTATCATTCTGGTATACTAACAATTGGTGGGTGCGGGTTCCATGAGAGGATTGGGTATGTGAATTTTGTTATTATGTGAGAAAAGTTTCATACATGATTTGATTAAGCACATTATTGTTTGGGAATTTGTATTTCATTATGCGTTCCATGAGAGGACCGGGTATTTTGACTTTTCTATCATGTGGGGAATGTTTCATGCATTTTTTATACAAGAGTTTTGTGTTTCAGAATGGGTATTCTATTGTGGGTGTGGTATATGTGTTCACATGTTTTACTATTTTGTAGTTACTTGTTTACATTCATGTTTTGGTAATGGTCGTCTGATCCTACAAGTACATTGTGTTGTGTTTTGATTCTACACATACTCTTCTCTTGTAGACTATAGGTCATATCCAGGGATCTTATGTGATATTACATTAAAAGGCATGACCATTCGAATTAAGGGTGAGCTAGTCACATGCCCTACCATGGATTCTTCTCTTTTTCTTGTCCAGTCTTTCTGGACAGAGATAATGTAGATTATTAGATTTATGCTTTCTTGTTTTAGAGTTGCATCCCCATACTTGACTATTAGAGTTTTGGTACTATGACTTTTAGATTCTAGGGTGTTCAATTCCGTAAATGTTTTGATAACTGACAAAGTTTATGAGAGCTGACTCTGTTTTACTTTATATATTTCATGTATGACTGTTATATCTTCGGGTTAAGTTTGTACATGGTTCTTTCACTAGGTGGTTTAGTGTGGGTGTCCCTCACGATATTCTTGGTCTTGACAATTCAACCTAGCAAGTTTTACTTCCTCATCAATAATGTCATTTGTATTTCTCGATAGACATAGATTTGAAATCCTGTTAGTTATCATTCCTTTTATATCTCATTAGGAGTGAACACAATATCTATTCACATGTGGATGGAACACTCTCATATTATTAGAATATAATTGGTTGGAAGTGCTCACATCACTCTACAACACATTCAATTCCGTGTAGTAGAATTAATTTATTATGTACACTTAGCTTTTAAATTTAGGTGATCTTAGATATTATTTTTGTTGTACGTCAAACGTCAATCTTAATGAGGAGTTATGAAACTACAAGTCATTGCTCATAATTTATGGAAATACTAGCAAATCATAGAGTTTATAAAGTTCAAGTGGTGCAAAATAAAATAAAGGGTTTACTCAAAATGAGATATATGTGGTTATAAATACTATGAGTACCCCTATTCCCTTAAAGAAGATGATTGTTTTATATTTACGAACAACAAAAATTGTATGGTTTATGTTTTAGTATTTGATCAAATATAAATCTTCTTTTTCAAATGAGCTCTGATTATCAAAGACATACACATTGAACTGCAAGTCTCCATTGTAATCAAATACAAAGTAGTCATTCTATTTGGACCCTTTTTGACCTGTAAGGCTAATAGGATCTTCTGTTTTTCTCTCAAATTGTTGGCAATTTTTTGGGGAATGATAGGCAATTTCATAATTTCTCTTTAAGACTGATGTTTCATGTATAATGAGAATACTAACATTCTGGTCTATTTTTATTCAGTATCCGATTCAGAACGGGATGGTTCCATATTTTAGTACCTGTAGACCGACACCCTTTTGTACTGGTTTATTCTGGTTCAATCTGGTCCATTCTGTGGGAGGTTGAAGAATCCCAAATTCCCAATTTGACCATTTAGTGGAGAAACGCTACTTAGCCCCAACGATTATATTTTGGCTCCTCCTCCCCCCCTACCACATCAATCCCTCCCACCCCACCCTGCCCACACAACCCACAACCTTGTAGCTGTTCCAGCAGACACCCTTTCGCTAAATAAGTAAAAGTAGCCCCCACCCTTCACATTTTTAATTAGAATACAAATAATTATCGTTTTTCTCTCATTTTCTCAATAAACTCACGGTATATATAAACACCCTCAACTTAAATTCATTGTTTGTCCTCAAGAAACACACTAAGATTCTAAACGGCACTAGAGTAGAAACATACATTCAAGCTCAAACATTCACATGGTTTTCAATCCCAACTCCTTTTTCAAGTGCAAATCGTTTCACTTAAACTCAACAACCTAACACATGTGGATCAAAATATTAGAAAGATAGTCGAATAGACACACAAACATACATTTTTTCACAATCACTAAGGTGCCAATCTTCCGACATGTAATTAGTTCCCTTACTTCAAACGAAATCCCTTTAACACATAAGATAAGAATTTTGAGTTTTAGGATTTATTCAACACTCACACGTAGAAGTGACTTCAAGTAGAGTTAGTGCTCAATACCATAGGTTTTCCCTTATTTTCACTGCTTAGACTCTCCAAACTAATTGCTAGGATCACTATAGGACTTCTTAGCTTGTAACGTAAGCTCAGGGTTAGGTGTGGTACATTTGGTATTTTTAGTGACTTTATACCCTCCTTGACATAACAATATTCTTTTTATCGCTTTTCTCCCTATTTTTTACATCCTTCCTTTTACGTTCTTTCCTTAGACTCTTTCAACCATGGATGTGCTTCGACTTTCTGGCTCTTTATTTAACATTTTTTCTATTCTTTGACTTGATTTTTTCTTCATTTTTTAGCACTTTAATTTATCATTTTTTTCCTTGTTTGACACAAAGTCACATCCTCTTCATCTTTTCTTTTTCTTTTTTTCAACACAAAACCTTTCCCTACTTTTTTTTCTTTCGTTTTCCTCTTTCCTAAACACCCTCAACTTATGGATTTTTCATTAGTTGAGGTACACAATATCCGATGTCATAATAGGGCCAAGATTGAGGTTACGTTTTGCATTAGCCCTCCTCAACTTAGGCCTTTGGCCTAAGTCAAGGTGCACATGTCTAAGGAGGGACCGGGGCCAAAACACTTACTTTTAGGGAAGGTGAGTTAGGTGAATCAAAAGAAATGGTCTATCTTAGGCTAAAATATTTGAATCAAAGGAAATATTGATTTCATTTAGTTGGATCATTTTAGGCTTATGTGGACTAATTTGAAAATGGCCTATGATCACTTCCCAACTCCTACTCTAAATTATCTTAGCAGGACCAGCATGGCAAGTTCTAGATTGGCACAAACTGTCCGAACCTTTTAATTTTTCTCACACAGTCTTGGCACATTGTTTCATTATCAGACTATCAAATTATCCAGTTCAAGTTTTTAGCTTAAGTCATGATATAAATTGGTTCTTTATCATGTCATACTAAGAGCCAACACATTGAACTCATTCTAGCCTATAGATTTTAGCACATATCACAACTTTTGGATGGGTATCATTTTTCTTTCTTAATTATGCCATCATGCTTTATTTTTTCTCATGCTTCTACACATACAATCATTACACATGTCGATTCTACAGAAATTAAAAACAGCCTCTTGAGGGAAAAGAGCACATGCAAGAAAACCCCAAGAGAGGATTATGAGTTGGGTTACTCAAATTTCATCCTATCATTCACAATCCATTTACCCCACCCCCAACAAAATAGAGTGCAATTGTACCTAATTCACAAAAAGTAAAGAATAAAAGATCGGGTGAAGCAAACTTGTGGCGCAAAGCAACAAAGACCTATCAACAAGAGGGAGAGTCTGGTTTCCTCGAGCACGCTGGATCAACAATCGTGTCACCCAAAAAAGTGCCCACATAAATCGTATCATCACCCTCAGTAGTAATAAAATCTAGTCTCACCACATCATCAATGGTGCTCACACTGCTAGAGGAACAAACACCGACCTCTCTGGCCCACTGTTGGTGTGTTTCCTCATCAACTATAGACGCCTTTCAAGTGTATTTAAATTCTTGGTGCTTCCCTCTTGCGATCTCTCTTAGTATCAGTGTCCTCAATAGCCCAATCGGATCAGAGGCACTTCCCTACACTATGGGAAGAAGCAGGTGGTGCCATCTAATCTCTGAATAGTGCATCTAACGCCATATCATCAACAGGTGTTGTAAGGGCCGACTCAATCTCAGTCTCAGGTGGACCCTGCAGGGCATCAAGATCAGCTCAGAGACTAGACAACTCCATACGAAAGCAAAAAACATTAATGGTTGGGGTTGGCCGCTCCAAGACACACAACTCAAAAGCATCAAGGAGCTGGTGGACTCCCTAAACCTTTCGGTCCATCAACTTCTCCATTCGCTACTTAACCTTAGTGTCAGACTCCTTAATCGCACGTTGCATCTAAGGCCGCACATGCTAAATGAATGTATCCATGTCGGCCTCCAACTTTTTAACAAGGGTAAGAGGCATAGTAGCAGATCTTGAAGAGTGAGTAGATCTACAGGTGCTAGGGTTATGACTGGCGGCCGGAGAATGCAAAGTCGGGGCATCCTCAGTAGTGGCTGGAGGGGAAAGCTTCTCACCATGTATCTACTCCACATCATCAACGAAGTTCGCTCCCATTAGCGGCACCTCAATTAGCGGCTCTTTGCGTAGTGCATCCACGTCAGCCTTATCCCTAATCTGGCCGATGTCTAGAGTCTTTGTCACCTGTACCAACTTGTCACAATGCAAAACCAGTACTCCAACATCCTAGCATAGCACAAAAATGAGGCATGGGATCGCATACCTGGCGGTGGCCTTGAAGGCCCTAACGTGAATCTCCACAATCAGTATGTGGGTAAAGTCCATCTCAAATATAACAACTAGGGTTGTAACCATGACTGCGTAGTCCCATGTAAGCACATTGTTTGTCAGCATAGAAGATATAAATATTTGCACCAATAACAAAAAGAACTTTTCGACAAATCTCAAGGTGTCCATCTTTATTCCCAAGCCCAGGTGCCGACCCACTTAGCCTGCTCTCCTTCTATAGCAAGGTGACGGGCTAACCAATGCAATAGAGTCTCCCTTTGCTCTAGATTCCTATAAAATGTTTTGTTCTTCACGATTTCCCATCGATAATCAAACTCGGTCGTGTTGATTGCTAGAGTATGGAACTATCCTTATAGAAACCTACGGATAGTAGTGTCCAATAGATCAACTGAGAACCCATAATCTAGTAGAGTTGTGATTGGATCCTGGGTGGAAGTCTTGGCTAATCTATCAATCAAACCTTTGAGGGTGGCAGCGTAGGATACATCGAACTTCTTGACTATCTCCTCGCTATTTTACTCTAGGATACATGCCATCCACAAGCACTTGTGTCGCTGGAAGAGAACATTGATATTAGGCATACAATAAAAGTTGCATGTGATTATCCGACGCTCCTCGGTAATCAATCAAGTCATCCTCTCCATCTTAGTTAACATCCTGGCATCCCTGTATATTTGCCACTGTCCATAGTTATCTCCTCCTCAATTGGAGCAAGCTCGCTGTTCGGTGGCACGGGAATGTCCTCCACACTAGTAGCCTTATTAGACAAGGCAGTTCTACGATGTGAACTGGAGCTGGATGCAGAGCCGAAGTCAAAGCCAGAGCCAGAACCAGACTTAGAACCAATTTGTGAACCCATCGGTCTATCCTCCCAAATAGACTGGAAGGCAGTGACCACATTGGGAATCACCTTCCCAGATTGATTCCGGTAGTGAGAGGTGTTGTGGGGGATGTCCTGGTGGCAGGTGGAAAATATGCGAGACCGGTCTCCGCATATGTATGTTCATCCATCAACCCTGTTGCATTCAAAATCACACGCAAGTGAATGTGATAACTCAAGTAGTAAATAGACTTTTTTGAGTCTAATGTTCGTACCCAAGCGACTTCAAATCAGTGAATAACAATTTAAAATGACTATCCCAATTCACTCAAGTATCTAATTTGATTAAGATGTTTGTTTAAACTATTACTTCAACCTTAACAATAATTAGCTACTATAAGTAAATGATTTCAACATAGAAACTTCACAAGTTGGAAAGATATCCCGGGGTTGTAGCATAAATCGAATTCCGGTTCAATGTGTTTCTATTCCAAGGTTCAAAGTGTTAACTCATTGGGGGTTGGCAAGTTTTATTTTTACGATCATAATCTTCTGACCTCTAATCGCCTACCATTATTGACAACCTAACAACATCGATGAGCGGGGTTAGGTATGAACCAATAAAAGTGCACTAAATATTCTTCTTGCATTCCAACCAAATGTGGTGCATAGGTATAAATCTATCCTACACAAAAGACAATCTACAACTCACTCTAGAGTGATCACACCTCTTGCATTCTTTAGTCTATCCCTCTATTTATCTTCCGAGTTCAAGAGTGGACACTAAATTTGTTCTAATGTTGATGAAACATTAAAATAGTGGAATGATAATGTAAGCACAAAGTATATCATAACCCTTCTCACACAAGAAGCAAATTCACATTAAACCATCATTCATAGCTACAACCCTAGGAAATGGGATATAAGCTACTCATAACTCAAAATAACGACATAGAATGTAATAGAATCATACAAGCCTTTACCAATGTGAAGAAGAAGAAGAAGAAGAAGAAGAAGAAGAAAAACCCTAGAAATTTGCATAAAAATCATCTTTTGCCTCATCTCACATTTTTTGGAAAGTGTAGTGTGCAATAACAGACAGTTAAACTATTTATAGTCTAAAAATAAAACACGTGGGCTAATTTTTGTGTCGAGGTCAGCGACGCGGACTTGTTCCCTCGCACTACTTTGCTCATGGGGGGAATGACCTCTGTGATGCGCTGCTATCGCGAACTCCCCTATTATGGGGAGTTCCTTCTCTGCATGGACGGAATGCCTCCACGACACGGAGGTGCTCCTTCATAGTGCTATTTCAAGTTTTTGGCCCTTCTTTTCTGCCATTTCTTCTTCTACTCTCCGGCCCATGTTCTGGTGCCCAATTTTAGCTCATTTTCCATTGATGTTCGACCTGAAACATCTCATCGTATTGGTTAGAAAATGCGGAATCAAAACGACTCTAAATACTTGACTTTGCAACTAAAAATTTCCTCAACTCGGTTATATATATATATGGGATAAACTGGTTTTTAGGCGCACAAATACTCCTAAGATCACCACCCCACACTTATAACTTTGTTCGTCCTCGAACAATTCCGCACTTATAGACTTACTACGACTCGACCACTACACCTAAAAGCCTTTTAGCTTCGGCGACAACAACTACAACAGCCAAATGACAACATAGCATTACCCTGCATTCTTAACGAACGCTCTTACAAAACATTCTGTTCTCAAGAATAGACTCTTTTATTCAACAAATTTGTGTGCAGCCATTGAACCCACAGGTATATCAACTTTTAAATATCATCAGACATGTGCCCTCACTACAAAACACCCACAGTCACTTCACATTAATAATTTTAAAAAACGGGTGTGGGAAACAAGTTACGCTCACATTATCAAAAGAATTCACTTGCTACAACAAACGAACCATAAGCTTGCCCTTAGTGTACTGCTCTACTACTTTTTAGGATACGGAAGTTCAAGATCAATTAGGTCTTTTAAGGGTTGTAATGTAGGCTAGGAGACAGGTACGGAACATTTTGGGAGTATGACTAGTGGCTATTTTCCCAAGCGTTATAGTACCTACCAGGGAAGATCTAAACTTGTCAAAAGCATAGACCAAGGCCAACATTTCTTTTTCGGTCACTGTGTAATTGTCTTCGGCTGCATCCAGCGTTTTGCTTACATAGTATATTGAGTGGAACACCTTCTCTTTTCTCTATCCCAGCATAGGTCCTAAAGCCACATCATTTGCATCACAAATAAACTCAAAAGGGAGCTTCCAATTTGGAGAAGCTATGATCGGAGCTTCTATGAGCTTGTTCTTCAAGACCGCGAAAGCTTGCATGCATTTTTCATCGAATACAACTTTCACCGCCTTCTCTAGAAGACTGCACATAGGCCTAGCAATCTTGGAAAAATCTTTGATGAATCTTCTGTAGAACCCATCATGACCAAGAAAACTTTGCACCCCTTTCACAGAAATATGAGGAGGAATCTTTTCGATTACTTACACTTTGGGACGATCAACTTCCAACCCTCTCTTTGACACCTTATGCCCCAACACAATCCCTTCCTTTACTATAAAATGAAATTTTTCCCAGTTTAGGACAAGATTAGTTTCTTCGTACCTGGCTAACACTCTGTCCAAATTTTCCAAGCCCTGTCAAAAGACTCCCCAAACACTGAGAAATCATCCATGAATATCTCCACAAAATCTTCAACCATATCATGAAAAATAGCCATCATGCATCTTTGGAAAGTAGATGGAGCATTGCATAACCCAAAAGGCAACCTCTCGAAAGCATATGTACCATGTGGGCACGTGAAAGTGGTTTTCTCTTGATCCTCTGGTGCAATCACAATTTGGTTTTACCCTGAATAGCCATCCAGAAAGCAATAATATTCTTGCCTAGCCAACTGGTCCAACATCTGATCAATAAAAGGGACTGGGTAATGATCCTTCCTAGTGGCTTCATTCAATTTTCTCTAATCCATGCATATTCGCCATCTTGTGATTGTCCTGGTTGGGATCAACTCATTTTTTTCATTAGTGATCACCGTCATGACTCCCTTTTTAGGTATACATTACACTGGACTAACCCACTTGCTGTCAGATATTAGGTAGACAATACCCACATCTAGCCATTTGATTACCTCTTTGCGCACCACATCTTTCATCAATGGGTTCAGCCTACGGTGAGGTTGCACAATTGACTTGTGCCCCTCCTCCATGAATATCCTATGCATTCATAAAGCGGGGCTGAAGTCATGTATGTCAGCCATCTGCCAGCCTATCACCTTTTTCCTCTTCGTTAATATTTTCAATGATGCTTCAACCTGTATTTCTGACAAGGCAACAGAAAGGATTACATGTAAAGATTTATTTGCACCTAAGAACGCATACCTGAGGTTAGAAGGGATATCCTCGAAGGTTTCAGAGGTGGTCCTAGGACTCTATTCAGTGGTTCCACAAACTTGCGAAGCATACTCATATTGGGAAGATTCAGGACATTGGCCATCTCAGAGGCTTCAATATCTCCCTCGATATCTTGCCCAATCAACACTTTTTGCTTTGACAAATTTGGCAGTGTTTTCATATTCAATGACTGTGATTGCCGATAACTCCTCGTATATAGCCGGCAACTTCATTGCTTTGTAAACATCGAACACCTCGACCTTGTCATGAGCTCTCATTGTGAGCCTGCCAGCTGCCATATCAATTAATGCTCCTCCCATTTCTAGGAATGGACGTCCCAAAATAAATTGGACCTCGGGATCAGGCTCAAAATCCAGCATGACAAAGTCCACATGGAAAATTAGTGTTCCCACTTGAACCATGACATCTTCGATAACACCATTTGGCCTCGAAACCGAACGAACAGCCAGTTGAAGCATAATGGTGGTGGGTTTGGGGATTCCTATCCCCAATTTGAGAAACATGGACGTAGGCATCAAATTGATACTTTCACCCAAATCGCATAAGCCCCTTGCCTCCACACATTTGCCAATTTTTATTTGAACAGTGAAACTTTTCGGATCTTTCAATTTAGTTGGGAGCCTATTCTGAATTCGAAAATTGCACTCCTCAGTGAGTGCCACTGTTGCATACTCAACCAATCGACTCTTGTTGGTCAGCAAATCTTTCACATGTTTGGCATATTTAGGAATACCCTGTAACACATCAATCAAGGGAAAGTTAACATGTACTTGCTTGAGTAATTCAATAAACTTACTAAAACTTTCCTCCTACTTTTGATTTTTGAATTTCTATGGAAAAGGAGGAGGTGGTTTTGCTTTTGGTTCATCATTCATCCGTTTTTCGGTGGATTATGCCTCATCTACATGATTTCCTTTTTCTTCAACAACTTTTGCCTTTGGTGCCAACTCTTCCAATGGACGCCCACTCCTAGTGCTCAAAACATTTACTTGCTTTGGGTTTGGGTTGATATTTCACGGCAAACCCCCTTGTGGTCGGGAATTTTGAGCACTAGAAAACTACCCAAATTGTTCCTTTAAATTTTGCATTGCCAATTGATTGTTTCGAACATCTGCCGCCAACTTAGCTTGGTCCTCCATGATTTGTTTTAGCATGTCTTACACATTCATATCACCTTGTTTGGAAGCCTACTGATTACCATGATTTTGTGGTTGATTTCACAGGCTTTATTGATGGTACTGTTATCCGCTACTCTGTGCTCTGTATTAGTTCGGTCCTTGTTGTTGGTTATGATTGCCACCCCATGAAAAGTCTGGGTGATTTCACCAGCTTGAGTTGTAACTATTTCCATAGCCTTGGTGATTTCCTCCTCGCTAAGCATTACCTACAAAATGAACAGATTCTGGGTTTGCCCCACATACCTCAGAACTATGATTTCCACCTCCACATACTTCACACCAAGCTTGTGGTTGGTGAGGCATATTAATTTGAGCTTGTTGTTTTCCTAGTGACATGTTGCTGAAATGAGGGGTCATCATGTTTTGCATTGATGCAATCTGAGCGGACAAAGTTGTGACTGTGTCCATCTCCAAAACTCAGGCAGTATTCTCTACGACCGGTTTCACTCCTCTGCCATTCCACTTAGGGTTGCCTTGTGAAATTCGATTAAGCAATGTAAACAACTCAGCATTTGACTTTTCCAAAGCTTGTCCACCTGCAGCAAAATCAAGTAAAAATTTTGTGTTCGATTCCAACCCCTCAATGAAGGTGTGGACCAACACTTTGTTAGCTTAATGATGATGTGGGAAACTTAATAATAGAGACTTAAACCTATCCCACGGTTGGTAAAAATTTTCCCCTTCTTTCTGTTGGGAGTTTAATATGTTGCTTCTCAGATTCACTATTTTACCGGATGGAAAGAACTGTATCAAGAATTTTTGGGAAACATCATCCTAAGTTGTTATGGAATTTGTGGGCTCAGATATCAACCATCTTTTTCTTCCCCAAGTAGAGAAAAGGGAAATAATGTGAGTCGCATATAGTCAGAGTGTACTCCCACTTGAGTGTATGTGTCACTGATCTCGAGGAAATTCAGTATATGCACTTGTGTATCTTCATGAGATAGACCAGTGAACTGCCCATTTGTTTGTAATAATTGCACCATGTTCTAATTCAATTCAAACCTCCCACCCGACGAGGGCTTCTGAATACTTGAAGTACATTGGTGGTATGTGGGATTGCCACATCCCTTACTTTCATTTCTGCCATCATCACCGGTGGTTCTTGGTATTCCATCTCTTGTGGGTATTCAGGTTCCCCGACCACACGAGGACAAGGAAGGTTTCACTTTCTCCGGTAATGAACGAATATCTTTGGTTCAGATAGAGGCTCTACCAAACCCTGGTCGTTTTCCAGTGCGAAAAACTAACACAAACTACATAAAAGAGAAGACAAGATAAAGTTGTCAACACTTGTAGAAATAATTTAGATACTCAGAAATTAGATATTTGCCGATTAAGAAGTCCCCGGCAGCGGTGTAACACTTCGAAAGTCTAAGATC
>CM040621.1:35866579-35891117 GCA_022817965.1 Solanum lycopersicoides | reverse complement strand
AATCTAATCTAGAGCCTCATATATGCATTAGTTTGTGAAACACTCTTTGAAGCGTCAAAAATAATGTTTATACGGTCATGTTAGGAAGTGTTTTAGAATCAACAATATCAAGAACGTCCATTGACGTCCGAAAGACTAGTGAAAGAGATCTAGTATAGTTAAAGTTCCCAATGAATGAATGAGGCCAGCCTCAAATGATGCACATAATGAAATGAATGAATACCAAAGGTGTTAGGATAGGATAATCAAAAGGTGAGTTAGATTCAAGTAATGACATTAGGTCATTCTTGGTCATTGCACAACGAACCTAATGAAAGTCTTAAACTACATCCTAGGTATAACCGGTGGTTACACTGGACTATGAACGAAATGAAATGAAGTACGTATGAATGAATGAAGCAGACTCTGTGTTTGCTAATGAAGACTCCCTAGTTGAGGTCCCATATGTTGAGCCTCATTTCTGGATTCTTAATGTCAAGTCCATGATTCCAAGGTCTCATGGCATATGAATGAATGATATGAAAGAAGTTATGTGCTACATGCAAAATGTACTGTATGCTATATGATATGTGCTATATGTAAATGTTATGTGCTGTGTGCAAATGTGAAAAGTATGATGATGTATGTTATTCTCATGGCATAACTTTCCTATTTCCAATCTGGAAAGCTCACTGACTTTCCTAATCCAAATTTGGAAAGATCATTTACTTTCCTAATCCAAATTAGGAAACTTTCCAAATCTCAATTTGGCAAGTCCACTGACTTGACTTCCAAAAATCATGTTGTTAGGAAAGAGCTATTCTTTCTCATGCATGTCCTTGGTGTGTGCTTGCATATACCCATACTTAGTACAAGTGTGTACTAACCCTATACAAACTCTACTATTTTAGGTGCAGGCACAGGTGGACGATAGAGCTACAGGATCATCGCTGCAGTTATCCGGACGTCCAGCATTCATCCGGTTTTGGTAGGTCCTCATGCTTTCGAGGATGCTACTGTTTTATGTTCTAGCTTAGTTTTAGAGTTGAGCTAGTGGAGCATGTTCCACTAGCGTTTCTTTCCTATTTTATTCAGACTATGTATTGGTGCCATTTTGGCAATTATACAATTAAGATTTATTGAACTATTTCTTTCAGTTGTTTATCTCTTAATGTTAGATGGTTGATGGTGAACAATTACGTATTATGAGATGTTTTTATAAGTATGTTAGAAACAAAAAGTTTCAAATTTTCCGCTAAAATTAACCTATGTAAAGTAAGATACGTAAGTAGGCTTGTCTGCGACCTCTGAGAGGTCAACGACGCCGGTCTCGTCTGGGGTCTAGATTCCAGTCGTGACAAAGTTGGTATCAGAGCACTAGGTTAAATTACGAAAATAATAAGTTCACATCAACCACATTGAGTAGTTTCTAAGTCATGGTAGTGAAGTGCACCACTATCCTGAATTAGAGACTGCATGATGCGTAGGAAAGTTTCCCTTCTTCTGATCTTATCGTGCTTTTCCTAATGTCTGATTTTCTTGGTGTTATGAGCGTGTCTAACATCAACTCTTGAAGTTTCCGAAAGATCAATACAAGGAGAAAAGCAGGCGGAGATATTGGAGGAGCAGCTGCTGGGTAATCCAAGTTTTCCCAGGATCCAGCTGCTGGAATAGAGATGCCTGTTAACCCAGATGGGTTGACAGATGATGAAGTAAGAACAACGTTGGTATAAATGGCCCAAGCTAGCACTTTACAAGCTCAGGCTGTTGGGTTTGATTGATGTGAAGAAGTCTGAGTTGACATCCTACCAGCTAAAGGATGTAGCTCAATCCTGGTATAAGGTGTGACAGGATAGCAAGGCCTTAGGAGGAGGTCCTATTACTTGGAATCTTTTCAAGATGGCTACTCTAGAGCAGTTCTTTCCCAGATAAATGAAGGAGACTAAGGTTGAGGAATTCATCAACCTTAAGCAGGGCTCGATATCAGTCAGGGATTACTCCCTGAAGTTCGTAAGACTTTACAGCCCAGGAGAGGCCACCTAATAGGAAGTGTGGCATAATGCATGGAGGATAATGTATGATGGACCCTAATGATGTTATAGTTGTGGCAAATCGGGTCACATTATGAAGGATTGTCCGAACGGGAGGAAATGTAAGAGCTGATAGAGTATACAAGGAGATTGCCACAGTGAAGGTATTGTGGAGGAATCATCTTGTTGAGGGTTCTACGTGGAAGGCCGAGGCCGACATGAGATCCCGCTACCCTCATCTATTCAGCCCTTGAGGTTAGACTTTCTACTCTTAAGTCTAAGGTTCCTTATCTCTCCATTCTTTGTTTCTATTACTTGATTGTTTATAGTAACTATGTTATGATCTGACTGGCATTATGCTAGATAGTTAGTAGTGTCATTCGGTGACGAATGTTCGTAAGGGGGGGATAATGTAACAACCCTGAAAATGGATAAGATAAGAAATGCTTAGTGTGTCAAGAATGCCTATGATTAGACCAGGGTTCATACGGATTGATGCGCGTAGAACCAGACCTCGGAACCCTTGATACAACCAAGACAACTAACTTAGGGAGTTAATTGAGCTTGGAAAGGTTGGGACCAACCATGTAGGCTCTTGAATACGAAGATATACTCGAATGAGTCTTTACCGGACTTAAAGAGAGGAAAGCTTAAGTTTTGAGGGTATAGGGGTAAAATGGTCTTTTGCCAGGCTAAGGGTAATATCGTAATTACCCTAAATACATATGTAATTATTTAATTAATAAAGTGGATGGGCAATTTGGGGAGAGAGAGCCGAAATTGAGCTCTTGAAGTGAAGTCTTGCTCCACCCGGGTTCGAACCTAGGTGGAAGCAATGATTTAACTTGTTTTTATTTAAATGGATAAATTAATTTAATTAATTAATAAATATTAGCTGATTTAAGAAAAAGAAAAATGAGATGTTTTATTTAAAGGTTTAACAAAGAGTCCTAGTTTGACTAATTCCCAAACTAAAACTCCTAATTTTAAGCCACTCTCTCTCACTATCTCTCTCTCTCACATTTCACTATCTCTCTCACGTTTTCTCTCTGCCAAAAGAAGTTCAAAAACAGAAAAATATTGAAGTTCTTCACACTTGAAGAACACACCAAAAATCTAAGAAAAACAACGTAAATCCATCACTTTAAGCAAAGGGGAGGAGTCTTCCGTCGATTGGTGTTGAAGTGTTGAACTTGGACTGATTTTGGAGAGGATTTTGGGCAGCAATTTCGTGGTTGAACAAGAAAAATAAAGGTATGGGTCTTCTTACTCTTGGTCCCTTTCCCAACAGACCCTTAGGATTCAGAATATTCAATCCGAAAACTAGGGTTGTTCCCCGTTGCATGTCCCTGTCATTAGCTCCCATCAAATCATAGGTTGGTATGTTTGCTGGTAGAAATTAGGTGTTGCAATGTGTTTTCCTGATGAATATGTTCATGAACATGTATTTGGAATCATATGAATGACAAGCCTTGTTGCCGAAAATATGTGTGTGTATGTGAAAAAGTTTACTGTAAACTTACTGTAAATGAGTTTTGATTTATAGCTTCAAGTTTGATATGGTTTTTGTTGTCATTTTAAGTGTATAAACTTATGTCAATGATGATGTTCAATTAAGTGTAATGTGGCTGAATTAAATGATAAATTGTTGGCCAAATATGTCCATGAAAACGCACCTAAAGTACTCACTAAACACTACTCCAAATGCATGAACTTTTAACGTTAAAGAGTGGAGAAAATAGGCTGCAAAAAGGGAATCAAAATTTCCAGCTTGTGATGTTGATTTCGGGCAGCTTCTGGAAATTTTGAAGGAGTTTTAAAAGTGATTAAAATAGGTGAGGTCAAGGGGAATCGAACCCAAGACCTCACATGACCTCAAGGTTGAAAATTTAAAAAAAAAATGTGTTGGGGCTAAGGGGATTCGAACCCCTTAGCTGCTGCCCACGAAATGAATAAAAAAAAAATGGGGATGGGGAGGAATCGAACACATGACTTATGGGCAGCAAAGAAGAGGGAGAAATAAGGACAGATCAAAGATGTGAGGCGTGGGAATCGAACCCACGACCTCAAGGCTGGAATAAAGGAGGTGAAAATAAGTTTTAAAAAATAGGTGAGGCCGTGGGGGTTCGATCCCACGACCTCACTGTCCATGCTCTAAACTTGGAGTAAAATAATAAAAATATATATATGGGGCTGTGGGGGTTCGAACCCACCACCTCACTGCCCCTTAGCGAAAATTAATTAAAAGTAAGGAGGCTGTGGGGGTTCGAACCCACAACCTCCCTACTTCGGCGAAATTAAGAGTAAAATAAAAGAGGCTGTGGGGGTTTGATCCCACAACCTCTTGGTTTAAGAAAAAATGGGAGAATATCATGTTAATGAAAAATGAAAATGGGGTTGTGGGGGCTCGAACCCACAACCCATCGGCCAATGCAAGAAAAATTTTAAATAGACAAGTAACCCTTCAATGTAAATATTGTGATTTGACTTAGAGTTAAAATGTTATGAATATTAGAATGAAATCAATTAATAATGTAAATGATATCCAATTGATTCAAGACATGGGGTTCCTTGTCCAAACTTCCGTATTGATACATAAGTCATACGTGAACAAAATATCCAAGAATAATGTCACCTACTTAGATCTAATTCAAGATCTTGGTATAAATACAAGATACATAAGTCTTGTACTACATAATCTTAGGAATGTAAGAATTACTTAACGAACTACGAATAGAGCCTCATGGCTTGTGTGTATAGACTCATAAGTCTAACATACGTTCAAAAGTAAGTAAACCTACCATGTATGAAATGAAATGATGAACCCTAGACGGGTTAAGTATGAGTGTAAATACACTAAATGGCCAAGTGCATTGGCATATGATGAGATGAACAATGAAATGATGAAATGAACATTCACATAATAAGAGGGGAGTAATTATGAAAGGCAAAGGTGTTAATGACAATGAATGAGGTGACAACATGATATGAGGCTAATGTAAATGATGAGAGTAATCTCAAATTAGCCTAAGTAAATGTTACCAACATATACTCACCTATGAGAGTGTAAGATAATGAAGAGACAAGTCTCTATGAACACTCTAATGAGAGTATTGAGCTTAACACACTCAATACGAATGATGAGATGAGAAATCATCTAATGAGCTATGATGTCCTCATACTAGAAGTCAGCTTCCATGACGTATGAGATGAATGTAATGGAACTTTATACTGAGCACCGATAGACTAGCTATGAGCGGTGATGCCTACTTTCGGGAAGGGCGGAGGTTCACGTAACTCTCATGAGATCAGACTGTCCGGCTTGCCGGGTATGGGTCTCCTTATATCTCCTAGTCTTTGAACCTATACTGCCAATATAGGGATCTGGCGGGGTTAAATTCCCATGTACGCTAGCATGTTATTGGGTCACTTTGGCCGGTGATTCCACCTCTTTTCGGTGTGGGGGAGACACTGGATTTCATGATGCTCACATGATCTATGTCAGTTAAAGTTAAAGTTCCCAATGAATGAATGAGGCCAGCCTCAAATGATGCACATAATGAAATGAATGAATACCAAAGGTGTTAGGATAGGATAATCAAAAGGTGAGTTAGATTCAAGTAATGACATTAGGTCATTCTTGGTCATTGCACAACGAACCTAATGAAAGTCTTAAACTACATCCTAGGTATAACCGGTGGTTACACTGGACTATGAACAAAATGAAATGAAGTACGTATGAATGAATAAAACAGACTCTGTGTTTGCTAATGAATACTCCCTAGTTGAGGTCCCATATGTTGAGCCCTCATTTCTGGGATATCTTAATGTCAAGTCCATGATTCCAAGGTCTCATGGCATATGAATGAATGATATGAAAGAAGTTATGTGCTACATGCAAAATGTACTGTATGATATATGATATGTGCTATATGTAAATGTTATGTGTTGTGTTAAAGGTGAAAAGTATGATGATGTATGTTATTATCATGGCATAACTTTCCTATTTCCAATCTGGAAAGATCACTGACTTTCCTAATCCAAATTTGGAAAGATCATTTACTTTCCTAATCCAAATTAGGAAACTTTCCTAATCTCAATTTGGCAAGTCCACTGACTTGACTTCCAAAAATCATGTTGTTAGGAAAGAGCTATTCTTTCTCATGCATGTCCTTGGTGTGTGCTTGCATATACCCATACTTAGTACAAGTGTGTGCTAACCCTATACAAACTCTACTATTTTAGGTGCAGGCACAGGTGGACGATAGAGCTACAGGATTATCGCTGCAGTCATCCGGACGTCCAGCATTCATCCGGTTTTGGTAGGTCCTCATACTTTCGAGGATGCTACTGTTTTATTTTCTAGCTTAGTTTTAGAATTGAGCTAGTGGAGCATGTTCCACTAGCGTTTCTTTCCTATTTTATTCAGACTATGTATTGGTGCCATTTTGGCAATTATACAATTAAGATTTATTGAACTATTTCTTTCAGTTGTTTATCTCTTAATGTTAGATAGTTGATGGTGAACAATTACGTATTAATGAGGATGTTTTTATAAGTATGTTAGGAAACAAAAAGTTACAAATTTTCTGCTAAAATTAACCTATGTAAAGTAAGAATAACGTAAGTAGGCTTGTCTGCGACCTCTGAGAGGTCAACGACGCCGGTCTCGTCTGGGGTCTAGATTCCAGTCGTGACAGTAAACTCCCTATGTATATATTATGTGTAAGTGAGAGGTCTATGTAAACCTCATGATGTAGATGTAGATGAAAAGTTTTAAAGTTCCTGCACTTTTTGACCTATGATATGTAATGACGAATGCTAAGAGGCTATTCTTAGTCCTCTTCAAGGAAGAGGATGCCGGTTACGTCTAAGGGGTGCTCCCTGGAGGTGACAAACTTGGTATCAGAGCATGAGGTTGAATGTCATTAGGATCGATGTCTCATTAAACCACGTCTATGTACATTCTTATTCACAATTGTGAAGCGCGCCACACTTATGAATGAAAGACTGTGATGCTTAGGAAATTCTCATCTTCTTGTAATTTTATGTTGTGCCTCTAGAGTCTTTCTTTATGTTCTTTCACCTAAACCTTTTATTGTGGTTATAGGTATGACTACTAGAAGGGCATCCGCAAGAAGGTCAAGAGAAGGGATTGCTAATGTGAGAGCTCATGACAAAATGAGTTGTTTTCTTAGGGGAGTGTCCGATGACTTGGTGGAAGAATGTCGGTCGGCTATGCTTCATGATAATATGAAGATATCTCGTCTAATGGTTCATTCTCAAAAAGTCGAAGAAAGTAGATTACGGAGGAAGAATAGAGAGGCTAAGAGGGCCAAGTCTTATGAAAGTGGTTCTTCAAAAGGAAGGTTGGAAATCCAAGCCTAGATTCAACTAGAGGTTCTCCAATCAAGTTCTCCAAATTTCTCAAGGCTCGTGATGATAGGGTGTCTAACCCTAAGTCTCAAAAGGGAAGTGGTACTAGTTCACCAAGTAAGAAGCCAACTTGTGGAAAGTGTGACAAGAAACATATGGGTGAATGCCTAGTTGGGACGGACAATTGCTTTGGGTGTGGAAAGTGTGGCCACAAGGTTATAGATTACCCTAAGGGGCAAGATAAGGGGAGTGGGCAAGCTCAATCAAGTGGTTTTAATATTGATGCTCCAAAGGAAAAATCGCTTTTATGCTCTTCTCTCTAGGGGTGAACAAGAGAGTTCTCCCGATGTGGTGATCGGTATGTTACAAGTTTTCTCTATTGATGTATATGCTTTAGTTGATCTGGGTACTACATTTTAATTTGTTACTCCTTTGGTAGCTAGGAAGTTTGATATTTTCCCCAATATATTTAATGAACCTTTTATGGTAACTACCCCGGTAGGTGAGTCGATGGTTGCAAAGAGGGTATATAGAAATTGTCCTATAATGTTGCCCAAAAGACTTACTCATGTTGAATTCGTGGAACTCGATATGGTTGATTTTGATGTCATTTTGGAAATGGATTGATTTCATGATTGTTTTGCTTTCATATATTGTAGGACAAGAATTGTCAAGTTCAATTTTCCTAATGAACCCATTTTGGAGTGGAAAGGGGGTAATTCTACTCCTAGAGGTCGTATTATTTCTTGTCTAAAGGTTTGTAAGATGATCTCAAAAGGCTTTTCATACCAAATTGTAAGAGTCAAAGATTTAGACTCCAAAAATCGTTCCATTGAGTTAGTCCCCATAGTGAGGGAATTTCCGCAGGTCTTTCCTAATGACCTTCCCGGAATCCCTCCCAAACAGAAAATTGATTTTGGTATTGAATTGCTACCGAATACAAACCCCATTTTATTTCCTCCTTACCAAATGGCTCCGGCCGAATTGAAAGAGTTGAAGGCTCAACTCAAAGACTTACTAGACAAAGGCTTCATTAGACCTAGTATTTCTCCATGGGGTGCTCCAGTATTGTTTGTGAAGAAGAAGGATGGGTCCCTTAGAATGTGCATTGATTATCGCCAACTCAATAAAGTCACGATTAGGAACAAGTATCCTCTCCCTCAGATTGACGACTTGTTTAATCAACTCCAATGGGCAAGCTACTTTTCTAAGATTGACTTGATCGGGGTATCACCAACTTAGGGTGAGAGGTGAGGATATACCTAAAACGGCATTTCAAACTAGATATGGTCACTACAAATTCCTAGTAATGTCCTTTGGTCTCACTATTGCTCTGGTGGGTTTTATGGACCTCATGAATAGGGTGTTTCGAAATTACCTAAATTCGTTTGTCATTGTCTTCATTGACAACATCTTTGCATATTCAAAAAATGAGGGTGAACACATGGACCATTTGAGATTTTATAACAAGTCCTTAAGGAACACTAACTGTTTTCAAAGTATAGCAAGTATGAGTTTTGGTTGAGGTGGGTGGCGTTTCTTGGTCATATCATCTGTAGTGAGGGGGTAGAGGTTGATCCAAGAAAGACGGAAGCGGTTAAGAATTGGCCTAGACCGTTGACCCCAACTGACATTAGGAGTTTCTTGGGTCTAGCTGGATACAATAGGAGATTTATGGATGGTTTTGCATCCATTGCTTCTCCTTTGACTACCTTGAACCAAAAGAGTGTGAAATTTGAGTGGTTGGAGGCATGTGAAAGAAGCTTCTAAATTTTGAAAGTTAGGCTTACCTCTGTTGAGGTGTTGACTTTACCGGAGGGTAATAAGGTCTTCGTGGTATATTTTGTTGCATCCCTAGTGGGCTTGGGTTGTGTCCTTGTGGAACATGGGAAGGTATTAGTCTACGTCTCTAGGAAACTTAAGGTACATGAAAAAAATTACCTAACTCATGATCTTGAGTTAGCAGTCGTGGTGTTTGCCTTGAAAATATGGAGGCATTATCTTTATGGGGTCCATGTTTATGTGTATACCGACCATAAGAGTCTTCAATATGTGTTTACTCAAATGGAGTTAAATTTCTGACAAAGAAGCTGGTTGGAATTGTTGAAAGATTACGACATGAGTGTTCTCTACCACACCGGCAAGACCAATGTGGTTACGGATGGTCTAAATCGTATGACCATGGGTAGTGTGTCTCATGTGGAAGAAGCCAAGAAAGACCTAGTGAATGATGTTCATAGGTTGGCTCATTTGGGTGTTAGATTGGAAGATTCTCCAAATGGTGGTTTTATGGTCCATCATAACTCCGAATTGTCTTTTGTGGTTGAGGTGAAGTCAAAACAACACCTTGATCCATAATTGATGGAGTTGATGGAATCGTTTCTTGGTTACATTAATGAGTGATTCTCCTTATAGGGGATGGTGTTTTGAGGTATTAAGAGAGGTTGTGTTTGCCCAATGTTGATGACTTGAGAAACAGGATTCTTGAGGAATCTCATTGATCCAATTATTCTATTCATTCGGGTTCTCTAATATGTATCATGACCTTAGAGAAGTTTTTTGGTGGGATGGCATAAAAAGTGACATAGCAGAATTTGTTGCAAAGTGTCCAAAATGCCAACAAGTGAAACCCGAGCACCAAAAGTCGGGTGTCTTACTCAAAAAATGCAAGTTCCCACTTGGAAGTGGGAAGATATTAATATGGATTTCGTAGTGGGTTTTCCTCGGACTAGAAGGCAAAATGACTCTATATGGGTGGTGGTGGATAGATTGATAAAATCCGCTCATTTTATTCCCGTCAAGTCCACTCACTCGCGGAGGATTATGCAAGGATCTTCATAGATGAGATTGTGTGTCTTCATTGTATTCTGTTATCCATCATATAAGATAGGGGCGCACAATTCACATCTACATTTTGGATGCCATTTAAAAAAGGGTTGGGTGCAAAAGTGAAGTTAAGCACCGCTTTTTATCCCCAAACAGATAGTCAAGCGGAGCGTACTATTCAAACCCTTGAGTATATGCTTAGATCTTGTGTTATCGACTTCAAGGGAAGTTGGGATGAACATTTTCCTTTTTTTGAGTTCTCTTATATCAATAGTTACCATTAGACTATATTCATGGCTCCTTTTGAGGCTTTATATGGTAGTAGGTGTAGATCTCTATTTGGGTGGTTTGAAGTTGGTGAGTTTTTACTCCTTGATCCTGAATTAGTATATGAAACTTTGGAGAAAGTTTGTGTCATAAGGGATAGGTAGAAGATAGCCTATAGTCGGCAAAAGTCATATGCCGTCAATAGGAGAAGATAACTTGAATTTAAAGAAGGTGATAAAGTGTATCTAAAAATGTCACCCATGAAAGGGGTGATGAAATTTGTCAAGAAAGGGAAGTTGAGTCCTCGCTAGTGGGTCCCTATGAAATTTTGTAAAGGGTTGGCAAAAGTTGCATACGAGTTGAGATTACCTATTGTGCTTTTCTCGGTTCACCCGATGTTCCATGTCTCTGTGCTTAAGACGTTTATCGGTGATCCTGAGTCTATTCTTCCTATTGAGGGTCTAGGTGTGGATGAGAACCTCTTCAATGAAAAGGTTCCGGTGGAAATTCTTGATCGTCAAGTGAAGAAGTTGAGGAACAAAGAGGTGTCCTACGTAAAAGTTCTATGGAGAAACCACCTACTTGAGGGAGCAACATGGGAGGCCGAGGATGACATGAAGTATCGTTATCCTCATCTCTTTGATTAGTAAGGTTAGTTGTTCCTATTAATAATGAAAATAATGAGTAAATTTGAATTTGACTTGTTTTGCAAAGATTAGCATACTCATGGTAAAAGGTTTTGCTAGAATGAGTTTTCAAGGGGAAAATGCTCTTTTGTTTATTTTGCACTTACTTGTGTATATGGTATGTTGTTTCCTATATGTTGTGATGTTGAGCATGTTGATATGTTTTGAAAGAAGTTTTGGCATAAGTTACTCTATATGTTGTGTTGAACTCATGTTGTTGTTGAGAAGGAAATTCTTCATGTGGTAATGTTGAGCTCTTATATGTAGTAATTGATGCTTTGAGTTACTTCGTGTAAATTCCATGTTGATATGTTGATTTGAGTTGTTGCTCATGTTTTGATATATTGTTATTAGTTGGGCTGCTAGTATTGAGTCTATCCTATCCTTACAAAAGATTTTAGTGTCAGTCGAGGATGAATGTTCCTAAAGGGGGGATAATGTAACACTCTGAAAGTCCGAGACCCAATCTAGATCCTGACATGAGTGTCTAAGGTTTGTAACATTGTTTTAAGGTAAAAAATAATGGTAATAAGTATAGGAAGTTTTAGAGTCAAAACGTCAAGGAACGTCCATGGTGTCCGAACAATAGTGAAAGAGGTGCTACTGTGCCTTAGCCTATTTCACGGGGTTTTAGGAGTCGGAATTGGATAAAATTTGGTGGAAGGTGTTACCTAAACGACAGGGCGTCGATGCCTCCGTCATTGAGTAATTAGACACTTTTCCAAAGTGGACAAAAACATGGTCTCTGACCAAAACTACGGATGTGCAGTACGGGGGCAAGGGTGGTCGTCAACTGACCTACAGCCCGTAGGTCGGGGTCTCGTAGGTCAGGACTACGTTTCACTGTTTAGTGTTAAAGAGTTCAATTAACTAGTTAATTAGTTAGGGGTTTAATTATGGGTTAAGGGGTGGTTAATTAAGTTAGTTAAGTGACTATATAAACTTCCCTAAGCCTAAACCCAACTTAACACATCACTTTTCCCAAACCCAAATCACTCTTCCTTCTCTCTACTCTCTCTCTTTCTCTCCCGAAGAAGACTCCATAGAAGACCAAGGTCAAGGGAATTAGGGCTTCAAGAACATATCTTTTCTCCATAAAGTTCTAGGAAAATCAAGTTATGTGAACCTTTCACATTTGGGACTCTTTTCCCCAAAGGGTTCTTCCAAAATTTGTTTCAAAAAAATGATTTTCACATGGGTTTCTTTCTAATCCGAATTTGAACTTCTAAATTGTATTGTTTATTTTTTCCATTGATTATTTTTTTAGATTATGATGTATTATGATCCAATTATGCTAGTTCTTGATGAATTAACCTAGTATGTGGAATAGATCATGAATTTAACCCTTGGTGATGAATTCATGTTGAATTGACTAGTATTGATGTAATTAAGTTAGTTGTTATGTTAATTACTATTGTATGACGTTGTCACACCTATTGATGCATGAAATTGGATTAGTTGAGGTTAATACCAATGGTGATGGATTTTGAAGAAGGAATTGGTAAGACATTGTGATCTTGAACCTTTACTTCAATTGTGATGGCTTGTACTTGGTGATGAAGTTCAATTGAAGAATGTATTGTGAATAGATTAAGTAGGTGTTGGTATGATGATGCAACTGAAATGTCTTGATTATGTGATTATGAGATTATGCTTAAGATGTAATGATTAAGGTTGGTTATGAATAGTCTATGTGCCTTATTATGACATAATGATGATATTAAGAGGGTTGTATTGAAAGGATTCTCTCATGCAATTACTATTGAGATAATGAACTATGACCATAAAAGGAGCTAGTATCCTATGACCTAAAAAGTTATGATTGTTAAAGGAAGACTTAAAGACATTTCAAAAGGGACTCTAGCTTAGCACCGAGTGAACCAGTAGTGAGGAGTGTCCCTTCCCAAGTAGGGAAGGTAGGTTCACTATTGTACTAATATGATAGAGATTAAAATTCCAAAGGCATAAATAGGGTCTCAAAAATGTCTCCTAGTTCTTGAAATATGTTTCTCCCATAGGAATACTAGCTAGTGGATCTACATAGATGCTATGTTCATGTATTGGTACTACCTTGGCAAGTAGTCCACCTTCTTTCGGTGTAGGGTTTCATGAAACCGGATTCCACATTAGCTCATGTTGTCTATGTCGGTTAAGGCAAGTGTTCCCGAAAGTAAAATGAAGTAATAGAGTGAACTCCAACTAGGAGGACTAAGGGATTTGACTTAGTCTAGGCAGGGGTATGGGACTCTACCTATACATTGCACTAGTTGTCCTTGAGGGAAGTCCTACGAGAATGTTCTTATGTTCTTATACTCTTATGAAATGAATGACATGCTTGTGTTTACTTTACATGTTAATGATACTATATGATGTTTGTTTCATTTATGAACATGTTAATGGTCTATATTGCTAAATATGTTGATGAATACTCATGATGCTATGTCATGTGAACTTAGAAATTATTTATGATCCTTTGGCTGGTTAACTTGGTTGAGTGGATTTATGGGGCTCCACTTGGCCATTGCAATAGTAAGATTGGTAAGGGGTTATGAGTAAGGGTTTGGTTTATGTGGTAATGTTATGAACTCTTACATGCTTTGTTGTTATAACATGATGTTGGAGTTGCTTTGGCTATGGTTCTAATATGCTATACATATGTTGACTTGACTTAACTTGATGATGTTGGTCTTGTGTTGAATATTTTATTGCCTTAAGGGATATATGATTATTGCCTTATATGTGTTCTTGGTCGTGCATAAGGTTTTTCAAAGTAACTTGGCATGGTTTTGAACAATGTTCCCTTTAGCATGATTTGTAAGATTATCTGTGCATATGGTTCCACACTTAGTACAAGTGATGTACTAACCCCTATTTCTCCCTTTTTCCCAAACATTTAAGGTTCCGGTCATTGAAGGGTTTGTGACCAATTTTCAAGAAAAGCTTGGATCGTTTCTCCAAGTGTGGGTATGTCCTCAAAATCCGAGGATGATGCCTTTATCCTATTCTACCTATGTGACTTGCTACATTCTAAGGACATTCGTTTCACTCTTATTGTTCAAGGCATTGTTGTAAGCCCTAAGTGGAAATTATACATTTGTGTAAGGGCTATGCCCCAATTGTTCTATCCTCACTTTGGTTTTATATGAGACATTTCAATTATACTATATGTTGTACGTTGTATATCTGGCATAAAAGTAGAAGCCTATGTAAGCTTCCTATGCGAGGAGTCAAAGTAAGCTCCCTATGCGAGGAGTCTAATTAACCAGATCAAGTTTTTAGCTTAAGTCATGAGATCAAATTGGTTCTATATCATGTCATACTAAGAGCCAACACATTCAACTCGTTCTAGCCTATAGATTTTAGCACATATCACAACTTTTAAATGGGTATCATTTTTCTTTCTTAATTATGGCATCATTCTTTATTCTTTCTCGTGCTTCTACACACAATCCTTACACATGTCGGTTCAATAGAAATTAAAAACATCCTCTTGAGGGAAAAGAACACATGCAAGAAAACTCCAAGAGAGGATTATGAGTTGGGTTACTCAAACTTCATCCTATCATTCATAATCCATTTACCCCACCTAGAACAAAATAGAGTGCAATTGTCCCTAATGCACAAAAAGTAAAAAATAAAATATCTGGTGAAGCAAACTTGTGGTGCAAAGCACGAAAGACCTATCAACAAGCGTGAGAGTCTAATAAGTTCCCACATCAACCGTATCATCACCCTCAGTAGTGATAACATCTAGTCTCACCACACCATCAGTGGTGCTCATACTGCTAGACGAACTAACACCAACCTCCTTGTCCCGCTGTTTGTGTGTCTCCTCATCAACTATAGACGCCTTTCAAGCCTCTTCAAATTGTTGGTGTTTCCCCCTTGCGATATCTCTCAGTCTCAGTGTACTCAAAATCCATATTACCGCGAGGGCACTTCCCTGCATGATGGGAAGAAGCAAGTGGTGGCATCTCATCTCTGAATAGTGCATCTAACGCCATATCATCAACCGGTGTTGTAGGGGCGAATCAATCTCAGTCTCAGGTGGACCATAGTGGGCATCAAGATCGGATCAAAGACTAGAAAACTCCATACGGAAGGCAGAAATATTAATGGTTGGGGTTGGCCTCTCCAAGACACACAACTCAAAAGCATCAACGCGCTTGTGGAATGCCTAAACCTTTAGGTCCATCATCTGCTCCATTCTCTACTTAACCCTAGTGGCAGACTCCTCAATCGAACGCTGCATCTAAGGTTGCACATGCAAAATTAATGTAGCCATGTGGTCCTCCAACTTCTGAACACGGTAAGAGGCAGATTAGTAGACCTTGAAGAGTGAGTGGCTCTAGAGGTGATAGGGATCTCACTGGAGGCCGGAGAATGAGAAGTCATGGCATCCTCAGTAGTGGCTAGACGGGAAAACTTCTCACCATGTATCTACTCCACATCATCAACCAAGTCCGCTCCCAATAGAGGCACTTCAATCAACGTCTCTTTGCCCAGTGCAACCACGTCAGCCTTATCCCTAATTAGATCGATGTCTAGAGTCGTTGTATCCTGCACCAACTTGACATGCAAAACAAGTACTTCAACATCCTAGCATAGCTGCAAAATGAGGCATGGCATGGGATAGGTGGCAGTGGCCTTGAAGGACCTCATGTGAATCTCCACAATCAGTATGTGGGCAAAGTACATCTCAAATTCAACAACTAGGGTTGCAGCCATGACTGCGCGGTCCCATCTAAGCACATTGTTTGTCTACGTAGGAGACACAAATTTTTGCACGAATAACAAAATGAATTTTTCCAAAAATGTCAAGGTGGCCTTCTTTATGCCCAAGCTCGGGTGCTGACCCACTAAGCGTGCTCTCCGTCTATAGCAAAGTGATGGGCTAACCAATGCAATAGAGTCTCCCTTTGCTCTAGATTCCTCTAAAATGTTTTGTTCTCATTATTTCCCATCAATAATCAAACTCGGTCGTGTTGATTTCTAAAGTATGGAAGTAGCCTTAGAGGAACCTACGGATAGTAGTCTCCAATAGATCAACTGAGAACCCATAAACTAGTAGAGTTGTGAGTGCATCCTGGGTAGCAGGCTTGGCTCATCTATCAATCAAACCTTTTAGGGTGGCTGCGTATGATGCATCGAACTTCTTGACAGTCTCCTCGCTATATGAATCTAGGCTACAGGCCATCCGCTTGCACTTGTGTCGCTAGAAGAGAGAATGGATATCAGGCATAGTATGAAGGTTGATGTGATTATGCGGCACTCCTTGGTAATCAATCAAGTCATCCTCTCCATCTTAGTTAACATCATGGCATACCTATATATTTACAACTGTCCATAGTTTGTCTCCTCAGTAATTAGAGCAAGCTCGTTGTTTGGTGGCACGAGAATGTCCTCCACACTAGTAGCATCATTAGACGAGGCAGTCCTACGATGTGAACTACAAATGGATGTGGAGACAAAGTCAGAGCCAGATCCAGAATCAAACTTAGAGCCAGTTGGTGAACCAATCTGTCTATCCTCCCAAATAGACTGGGATGCAGTGACCCCATTGGGAATCACCTGCCCAAATTGATTTCGGGTAGTGACAGGTGTTTGGGGGATGTCCTGGTGGCAAGTGGAACATATGCGGGATCGTTCTCCTCATATGTATCTTCATCCATCAACCTTGTTGCGTCCAAAATTGCACGCAAGTGAACGCGGTCACTCAAGTAATAAATAGACTCTTTCAAGTCTAATGTTCATACCCAAGGGACTTCAAATCAGTGAATAAAAATTTACAATGACTATCTAAATTCACTCAACTATCCATTAGATTAAGCTGTTTGTTTAAACTACTACTTCAACTGTAACAAGAATTAGCTACAATAAGTAAAATTATTTCAACAAAGCAACTTCACAAGTTGGAAAAGATATCCCAGGGTTGTAGCATAAATCGAATTCCAGTTCAATGTGTTTTTATTCCAAGGTTCAAAGGGTTAACTCATTGCGGGTTGGCAAGGTTCATTTTTACGAGCATAATCTTCCGACCTCTAATTGCCTACCATTATTGACAACCTAACTACATCATTGAGCGGGGTTAGATATGAACCAATAAAAGTGCACTAAATATTATTCTTGCATTTCAATCAAATGTGGTGCATAGGTACAAAGCTATCCTACACACATGACAATCTACAACTCACTCTACAGTGAACACACCTCTTGCATTCTATGGTCTATACCTCTATTCATCTTCCAAGTTCAAGAGTGGACACTAAATTTGTATAATGTTGATCAAGCATTAAAATAGTGAAATAAGAATGCAAGCACAAAGTATACAATAACTCTTCTCACACAAGAAACAAATTCACATTAAACCGTTATTCATAGCTACAACCCTAGGACAAGGGATTTTAGCTACTCATAACACAAAATAACAACATAGAATGTAATAGAATCATACAAACCTTTACCAATGTGAGAAGAAGAAGAAAAACCCTAGAATTTTGCACAAAAAACCTCTTTTGCCTCATCTTACGTTTTTGGGAAAGAGTAATGTGCAATAATGTCACATCCGGGGAGCACCCCCTAGACGTAACCGGCGTCGTCATCATCCTCTTTGAGGACTAAGACTAGCCTCTTAGCTTACATCATTACATTCATAGGCCAAAAATACGGAAATTTTAAAACTTTTCATTACTTCTACGTTGAGGTTTTTATGTACCGTGGTTTCACGGTATTTCTAATGCTTTTCCTTAAGTTTAGTGTGTGTCGAGAGCCTTTTTGTGTTGATTTTGATATAAGTTTCTCTTTGTTTGCAGAAAATCTGTCCAAGGATGAACGCGGGAGTTTTTGAGAAAAAATTGTAGAACTATGACGGTCCGTCGCGGCTGTGACGGTCCGTAGGTGGCATCGTAATGAAGGGAGAAGTTGCTGAAGGAAATTTGGGGAAGTCTGACCAAGTGTGGGATTACGGAAGTCCATGACGGACCATCACAACTTCGACGGTCCGTCCTGTAGGTTCGTCGTAATGATCAGAGAGTAGTCCCAGTGCCCAAAATTCCAAGAAGTTCAACTGTTTTGGAACGAAGACCCTCGACGGACCGTCGTGCTTGAAACGGTCTGTCATACCTGTCTGTCGAGGGGAATGAAGAAAGCAACAGAAGAATGGTGAAGTATGGGACGACGGAGTCTATGATGGTCCGTCGTGTCCATGACGGTCCGTCACGTGGTCCGTCGACCCAGACGCGTTTGGACAGATTTTTAGTAAATAGAATTCTTATTTGATTAGGTTTCGTTTTTTATTATAAATAGTTGGAAAAACCTCGTTTTTGAGGTTAGACTTTCTGGATAATTTTTATTTTATAGTTCTTCTATTATATTATTAAATTCTCGATTTTGGGAATTAAGATATTTTTTGGGATTTGATTGTTGGTGATTTCGTTGATTAATCAAGTTAAATTCTGGGAAATTATTCATTTTCGTAATTGTAAGTGCATGAATTCTTCCATTAACAATATGAATTGTGTAATTACGAATATGGGTAACTAAACCTCATAGCTAGGGTTGTGGGAACCATGGGTGAATAACAAGGTAAGAATCTAACTTAAATAACAATTCTAGCGTGGTGTCTTGCATGTATTGATAATTCTTTCGTTTAGAAGTCTTTTTAACGGTGGCCAACGTTAGAACTTGCCTTAATGCTACTTGCCAGACCAAGGAGGTAGATAATAGGAAAAGAATTATCAACATAGATTTAGTGTATACTAGCTAATAGGCTAGTATTGGTTGGTACGAGTTAATAGCTTAGTCAAATACCGAATACATGCTTAATATGAGGTAAAGATAAGGGTTAGTATAGCAACACACGTAGCCGGACCAAGGTGCGGAGTGAAATTCTCTAGATGCCGGACCAAGGATTTAGAGATACATAACTTATCACTTTACATGCAAGATATCAGGATAGAACTGTTAAGTTAGATTTACCAAGTTAGGAACCTGTGGGGAACACTAAAGCCCTAGTTACTTTTATAATTTGATTAAACTTCGAAAGTTGAATTTGTTAGTTGTTCATTCTTATTTAGTTAATCATTTTCATTAATTTAGAAATAAAACCCCCCTTTTTGTCTTTTGGTTTATTGGAAAATAGTTGGCTAAATAATAGTAATAATAAAATAAAGTTAAGTCTGAACTATTTTCCTTGTGGGATCGATCCCAACCTCATTAGTTGGGTTCTTTACTTGATACGACCGCTTTACTTCTTATTTGAGAAGTAAGTTTGAGCGTATCAAATTTTGGCGCCGCTGCCGGGGAAAGTAGCTTTTAGATTAACTTAAATTTATTACTAAAATTTAGTCAATATTTTCCTGATTTTACTTTTTCTGTTGTTTTTGATTTTGCTAGGTTTGACGTCCTTGTATGCCAAATACACGGAGAGGAAGAGAACCCTTGTTTCCCTACGATCACGAGTTAGAGCGTACACTACGCAAAATGAATCGAAACTTGGGTATAAATGATGATGATCCAAACCTGAACATCCCAGCTCCGGTTGATGCTCATGGTCGATTATTACCTGATAATCCTGATCAAGGTGCACAAAGGGGACAAATCCCGCTCCACGTCCTCAAGAATACTACAGAGGTTATGACAATATTGCAGATTCTGATGGGCCACTTGTCTTGCCCCCTCTACCAGAAGGTCACACCTTTGTAGTCACTAGTAGTCTAATGCAAATGCTCACGGCTAGAGGTTTGTTTTCAGGACTACCGTCTGAGGACCCACATGCCCATATAGCTAAGGTGAGGGCAGTGTGTAAAAGCTGTGTAGGGAGGCCTGATTTGAATTTGGATGTAATAGGGCTAAGAGTATTTCCTCTCTCACTGACGGAGAGGCTGCCATTTGGTTCACTGAGCTCCCTTATAACTCAATTTTCACTTGGAACCAACTGAGGGACGTTTTCTTAGCACGTTACTACCCGGTCTCCAAGAAACTAAATCACAAAGACAGAGTGAACAACTTTGTGGCACTACCAGGAGAGTCAGTTAGTAGTTCTTGGGATAGGTTCACTTCATTTTTGAGAAGTGTCCCCAATCACCGCATAGATGATGAGTCACTGAAAGAATACTTCTACCGGGGACAGGATGATAATAATAAAGCGGTATTGGATACTATAGCAGGTGGTTCTTATGGGGAGTGTCCTTATGCTGAAATTGCCGAAAAATTAGAGAAAATCTCCCGGAATAATAAAGCATGGAGTACTAGGAAGACAGATACTGGGAGAAATACTTTTGCAGTGCAATCCACACACAACCCAGCCACAGATGAGATTCGTGAAGAGATGGCACAGATGAGAACTGAGCTTGGGTTGGTGTTAAAACATGTCACTGGGGTGCAGAAAAGATAAACGCAGTGAACTACTTGTCTAAACCACCACCACCAACTGATGAATATTATTATGAGGAAGATTCTTATGCAGTAAATGATCAGACGGGGGGTTTCCGACCGAATGCCCAAGGCTCCAATCAGGAGAATTGGCGCCAAGGTCAAGGAATCAAGGTCGGAACTATGGTAACTACAACCGTGAGGGTAATTATGTTCGTGATGGAAATTACAACCGCGACAACAACTTCAACAGGGGTAACTATGGTAACAGAAATGAGAGGAGTGGGCCCTATGTTCCTCCTCAAAATCGTGAAGTTGCTCCTAGGGATGGTGGAGGTAGTATGGCGCGAGTTGAGGATATGTTGCACAAGATGATGAGGAGGTTCGATGCTAGTGATGAGCACACCAAAGAGTTAAGGAGTGATGTAGCAGGTATTGGACAGAAAGTTGATACACATGCCATATCAATTAAGCAGCTTGAATTGCAAATGGCTCAATTATCTGCAACTGTGAACACACGGCAACCGGGCACTCTTCCTAGCAACACTGTCCAAAATCCGAAAAATGATGGACACTGTATGGCAATTACTACTCGTGGTGGTAAACAAACTATTGACCCACCTATGCCGTCTATTGTGGAAAAGGTGATGAAAGATAATGATAAAGTGTAGAGGTTAGTGATGAAGTAGAAGATAACACTGAAAAAGATGCTGAAGTACCTAAAAAGGTAACTCCCATGCCAGACCTCCACCCCCTTTCCTCAAAGATTAGTGAAAAAGACCGAGGATGGCAAATATCGGCGTTTTATAACAATGTTGAAGCAACTTTCTATCAATGTCCTTTGGTAGAAGCTCTTGAACAAATGCCCGGTTATGCCAAGTTTATGAAAGATTTGGTTACAAAGAAAAGATCGGTCACTTTTGAGGATGATGACAGAATGCAGCATTGTAGTGCTATTGCTACAAGGTCTTTGGTGCAAAAGAAAGAAGATCCGGGTGCATTTACTATTCCTTGTACAATCGGGTTATTACATTTTGCGAAAGCATTATGTGATCTGGGGGCAAGCATAAATCTCATGCCCCTCTCGATTTACAAGAAGTTGGGTTTGGTACCCAAAGCCTACTGCGATGCGGCTACTGATGGCCGATCGAACAGTAAAAAGGCCTATAGGGATACTCCATGATGTGCTAGTAAAAGTGGAGTCGTTCATATTTCCAGCAGATTTTGTCATTCTTGATTGTGAAGTCGATTTTGAGGTGCCTATTATTCTTGGGAGGCCATTCCTTGCTACGGGTAGAGCTTTAGTTGATATGGAAAAGGGGCAGATGAAATTTCGGTTGAACAATGAAGAAGTGACTTTCAACATTTGTAGGTCCATGCGGCAGAGTGGTGAGCTCCAATCGGTATCTGCCATATCCTACAAAGTTGGTGAATCACCCGAGACACAAATAGAAGAACGTCTAGGTGTAGAAGCACTAGCGGCAGTGATAATGAATTTTGATAATGAAGCATTGAAGAATATATGTCATTAGTCGCTGCTCTTGATCGTGGTAATGTTCGGTTTAAACCGAAGAAATATGATCTAGACATGAAGAATCGCGAGTCTCTACCTGCTAAACCATCCATAGAGGAGGCTCCAAAGCTAGAACTAAAATCTCTCCCACCTCATCTCAGGTATGAATTCTTAGGAAAGGATGACACATTGCCGGTAATCATTGCATCAGATCTGAATGAACAACAAGTTGAGAGTTTGGTCAAAGTGCTAAAAAGGTTCAAAAGAGCTATTGGGTGGACCATTGCGGACATTATTGGGATCCCTCCTGGTATTTGTTCTCATAAAATCCAACTCATGCCCGATCATAAGCCAAGTATTGAGCACCAGAGACGCTTAAATCCACCTATGCAAGAGGTCGTGAAGAAGGAAATCATAAAATGGTTGGATGCTGGAGTAATTTATCCGATCGCCGATAGTAGTTGGGTATGCCCTGTTCAGTGTGTACCTAAGAAAGGGGGAATGACTGTGGTCCCCAATGAAAAAAATGAACTTGTTCCAATGAGGCCGGTGACTGGATGGAGGGTGTGTATGGATTACCGGAAATTAAATGCATGGACCGAAAAGGACCATTTTCCCATGCCCTTCATGGATCAGATGTTGGATAGACTCGCCGGAAAAGGGTGGTACTGTTTTCTTGATGGTTATTCAGGGTATAATCAGATCTTCTATTGCACCAGAAGATCAAGAGAAGACCACTTTTACTTGTCCATATGGGACCTTTGCGTTCAAGAGAATGCCGTTTGGGTTGTGCAATGCACCCGCCACATTTCAGAGATGTATGATGTCAATATTCTCCGACATGGTGGAAGATACTATTGAGGTCTTTATGGATGATTTTTCTGTGGTTGGTGAATCATTCGAGCAATGTTTGAGCCATTTATCTGAGGTTCTTAAGAGATGTGAAGACTGCAATTTAGTTCTCAATTGGGAAAAATGCCACTTCATGGTCAAAGAAGGTATTGTTTTGGGCCATCGTATTTTAGAAAAGGGCATAGAAGTTGATCGATCCAAAGTCGAGGTGATAGAGAGACTTCCTCCACCTATCTCTGTAAAAGGTGTGAGAAGCTTTCTTGGGCATGCAGGTTTTTACAGGAGATTCATCAAAGATTTCTCAAAAATTGCACATCCATTGTGCAAACTGTTAGAGAAAGATTGTATATTTTCTTTTGATGAATCCTGTCTTAAAGCATTCGGCGATCTCAAAGAAAAACTGGTATCTGCACCTATCATTATTTCTCCGGATTGGAGCAGTCCATTTGAGGTAATGTGTGATGCGAATGGGGATGCCCTTGGTGTAGTATTGGGACAAAGAAGGGACAAAATCCTTCATCCCATTTACTATGCTAGTAAAGCCCTCAATGAAGCTCAGAAGAACTATACAGTCACTGAACAAGAGCTCCTTGCCGTAGTATTTGCTTTTGAAAAATTTCGCTCCTATTTGCTAGGTACTAGAGTTATAGTGCATACTGACCATTCAGCCCTGAGATATTTGATGGCGAAGAAGGATGCGAAACCAAGGTTAATTCGTTGGGTATTACTACTGCAAGAATTTGACTTTGAGGTAAGGGATAGAAAAAGGGCCGAAAATCAAGTTGCTGATCACTTGTCCCGTTTAGAAGATGAAGCTATGCGAGAGTTGGCGGATAAGACTGATATTGATGACACGTTCCCGATGAGCATGTATTGGCTGCCTCACAAGACCTGATTCCGTGGTTCGCAGATTTTGCGAACTACTTAGCTAGTGATATTGTTCCATCGGACCTGTCTTTTCATCAAAGGAAAAAGTTCATGTACGATGTAAAGAAGTTCTTTTGGGATGAACCATACTTATACAGGAGCTGTGCTGATGGGCTTATTCGGCGTTGTGTGCCGGAAGTTGAGATGTTGAGTATTTTAGAGGCATGCCATTCCTCACCCTTTGGTGGACATCATAGTGGTGTCCGGACTGCTCATAAGATCTTACAAAGTGGTTACTATTGGCCAACTATTCATCAAGATGCTCATGAGTTCGCCAAAGCATGTGATAGATGCCAAAGAGATGGCGGCATTTCAAGAAAGCAAGAGCTCCCTCTAAACCCCATTCTTGTAATTGAGTTATTTGATGTTTGGGGTATTGACTTTATGGGTCCGTTTGTGAGTTCTCATGGAATGAAGTATATTTTAGTAGCAGTTGATTATGTATCCAAGTGGGTGGAAGCCATCGCCCTCGCAAATAATGAGGGGAAGAGTGTCACTGCATTCTTGAAGAAGAATATATTCTCTCAATTGGTACTCCACAGGCAATTATTAGTGATGGGGGATCCCACTTTTGCAACAAATTGTTCAAGGGATTATTGGAGAAATATGGGGTTCGCCATAATGTGGCCACTCCTTACCATCCTCAAACTAGTGGGCAAGTTGAAGTATCAAATAGGAATCAAACAGATTTTGTCAAAAAACAGTGAACG
>CM040621.1:35854135-35865579 GCA_022817965.1 Solanum lycopersicoides | reverse complement strand
AGATGCTTATGACTTAATGAATATTTCTTTATAATTGGTATAGTCTTCTTGAATGTGCATAAGACTTTTCAAAGTAAATTTCATACTTTAATGAAATATCCCTTTTTAGCATGATTTCATGATATGTGTGCATATGGTCGCATACCTAGTACAAGTGGTGTACTAACCCCATTTTCTCTCTTTTTTCTCAACATTTTAGTTTTCGGTCGTTGAAGGTCTTTTGAGACGACTTTGAAGAAGACTTGAAATTCTCAATCATCCAAGTTTTATAGGTCCTCACTTTCCGAGGGCAATGCCAATATCAAGCTTATGAAGTTGTTCTAGTTTTAACACTCTTATGTTCTCTCCTTTTCAATTGAGTACTAAACATTGTATAGCCTATATGTGGATTTATTACATTGATGTATGTGCTAGGTCCAAATTGTTATACTCTTATTAGATGGTTATGAGATGAGACATCCATTTGAGACTATGTTATATCTTATACATCTATGTGCAGTAAAAGTAGAAGACTATTTTATCTTTCTATACGAAGGGTCTATGTATACTCGATATAAATACTATGTGTATGTAGAGGTCTATGTAAACCTCAACGTAGAAGTAATGAAAAGTTTTAAAATTATCCGTATTTTTGGCTTATGAATGTAATGATGTAAGCTAAGAGGCTAGTCTTAGTCCTCAAAGAGGACGACGACGCCGGTTACGTCTAGGGGGTGCTCCCCGGATGTGACATTATTGCACATTACACTTTCCCAAAAACGTAAGCTGAGGCAAAAGAGGGTTTTTGTGCAAAATTCTAGGGTTTTTCTTCTTATTCTTCACATTGGAAAAGGTTTGTATGATTCTATTACATTCTATGTTGTTATTTTGTGTTATGAGTAGCTAAAATCCCTTGTCCTAGGGTTGTAGCTATGAATAACGGTTTAATGTGAATTTGTTTCTTGTGTGAGAAGAGTTATTGTATACTTTGTTCTTGCATTCTTATTTCACTATTTTAATGCTTGATCAACATTATACAAATTTAGTGTCCACTCTTGAACTTGGAAGATGAATAGAGTATAGACCAAAGAATGCAAGAGGTGTGTTCACTGTAGAGTGAGTTGTAGATTGTCATGTGTGTAGGATAGCTTTGTACCTATGCACCACATTTGATTGGAATGCAAGAAGAATATTTAGTGCACTTTTATTGGTTCATACCTAACCCCGCTCAATGATGTAGTTAGGTTGTCAATAATGGTAGGCAATTAGAGGTCGGAAGATTATGATCGTAAAAATGAACCTTGCCAACCCAATGAGTTAACCCTTTGAACCTTGGAATAAAAACACATTGAACTGGAATTCGATTTATGCTACAACCCTGGGATATGTTTTCCAACTTGTGAAGTTGCTTTGTTGAAATAATTTTACTTATTGTAGATAATTCTTGTTACGGTTGAAGTAGTAGTTTAAACAAACATCTTAATCTAATGGATACTTGAGTGAATTTAGATAGTCATTGTAAATTGTTATTCACTAATTTGAAGTCCCTTGGGTACGAACATTAGACTTGAAAGAGTCTATTTATTACTTGAGTGACCGCGTTCACTTGCGTGCAATTTTGGACGCAACAAGGTTGATGGATGAAGATACATATGAGGATATCGATCCCGCATATGTTACACTTGACACCAGGACATCCCCCAAACACCTGTCACTACCCGAAATCAATTTGGGCAGGTGATTCCCAATGTGGTCACTACCTCCCAGTCTATTTGGGAGGTTATACAGATTGGTTCACCAACTGGCTCTAAGTTTGATTCTGGATCTAGCTCTGACTTCGGTTCCACATCCATCTGTAGTTCACATCGTAGGAATCCCTCGTCTGATAATGCTACTAGTGTGGAGGACATTCTCGTGCCACGAAACAACGAGCTTGCTCTAATTACTGAGGAGACAAACTATGGACAGTTGTAAATATATAGGATGCCACGATGTTAACTAAGATGGAGAGGATGACTTGATTGATTACCAAGGAGTGCCGGATAATCACATCAACCTTCATACTATGCCTGATATCCATTCTCTCTTCTAGGGACACAAGTGCAAGCGGATGGCCTGTAGCCTAGATTCATATAGCGAGGAGACTGTCAAGAAGTTCGATGCATCCTACGCAGCTACCCTCAAAGGTTTGATTGATAGATGAGCCAAGCCTGCCACCCAGGATCCACTCACAACTCTACTAGTTTATGGGTCCTCAGTTGATCTATTGGAGACTACTATCCGTAGGTTCCTCTAAGGCTACTTCCATACTTTAGAAATCAACACGACCGAGTTTGATTATTGATGGGAAATAATGAAGAACAAAACATTTTAGAGGAATCTAGAGCAAAGGGAGACTCTATTGCATTGGTTAGCCCATCACTTTGCTATAGACGGAGAGCACGCTTAGTGGGTCAGCACCCGAGCTTGGGCATAAAGAAGGCCACCTTGACATTTTTGGAAAAATTCATTTTGTTATTCGTGCAAAAATTTGTGTCTCCTACGTAGACAAACAATGTGCTTAGATGGGACCGCGCAGTCATGGCTGCAACCCTAGTTGTTGGATTTGAGATGTACTTTGCCCACATACTGATTGTGGAGATTCACATGAGGTCCTTCAAGGCCACTGCCACCTATCCCATGCCATGCCTCATTTTGCAGCTATGCTAGGATGTTGAAGTACTTGTTTTGCATGTCAAGTTGGTGCAGGATACAACGACTCTAGACATCGATCTAATTAGGGATAAGGCTGACGTGGTTGCACTGGGCAAAGAGACGTTGATTGAAGTGCCTCTATTGGGAGCGGACTTGGTTGATGATGTGGAGTAGATACATGGTGAGAAGTTTTCCCGTCTAGCCACTACTGAGGATGCCATGACTTCTCATTCTCCGGCCTCCAGTGAGATCCCTATCACCTCTAGAGCCACTCACTCTTCAAGGTCTACTAATCTGCCTCTTACCCGTGTTCAGAAGTTGGAGGACCACATGGCTACATTAATTTTGCATGTGCAACCTTAGATGCAGCGTTCGATTGAGGAGTCTGCCACTAGGGTTAAGTAGAGAATGGAGCAGATGATGGACCTAAAGGTTTAGGCATTCCACAAGCGCGTTGATGCTTTTGAGTTGTGTGTCTTGGAGAGGCCAACCCCAACCATTAATATTTCTGCCTTCCGTATGGAGTTTTCTAGTCTTTGATCCGATCTTGATGCCCACTATGGTCCACCTGAGACTGAGATTGATTCGCCCCTACAACACCGGTTGATGATATGGCGTTAGATGCACTATTCAGAGATGAGATGCCACCACTTGCTTCTTCCCATCATGCAGGGAAGTGCCCTCGCGGCAATATGGATTTTGAGTACACTGAGACTGAGAGATATCGCAAGGGGAAACACCAACAATTTGAAGAGGCTTGAAAGGCGTCTATAGTTGATGAGGAGACACACAAACAGCGGGACAAGGAGGTTGGTGTTGTTCGTCTAGCAGTATGAGCACCACTGATGGTGTGGTGAGACTAGATGTTATCACTACTGAGGGTGATGATACGGTTGATGTGGGCACTTATTAGACTCTCACGCTTGTTGATAGGTCTTTCGTGCTTTGCACCACAAGTTTGCTTCACCAGATATTTTATTTTTTACTTTTTGTGCATTAGGGACAATTGCACTCTATTTTGTTCTAGGTGGGGTAAATGGATTATGAATGATAGGATGAAGTTTGAGTAACCCAACTCATAATCCTCTCTTGGAGTTTTCTTGCATGTGTTCTTTTCCCTCAAGAGGATGTTTTTAATTTCTATTGAACCGACATGTGTAAGGATTGTGTGTAGAAGCACGAGAAAGAATAAAGAATGATGCCATAATTAAGAAAGAAAAATGATACCCATTTAAAAGTTGTGATATGTGCTAAAATCTATAGGCTAGAACGAGTTGAATGTGTTGGCTCTTAGTATGACATGATATAGAACCAATTTGATCTCATGACTTAAGCTAAAAACTTGATCTGGTTAATTAGACTCCTCGCATAGGGAGCTTACTTTGACTCCTCGCATAGGAAGCTTACATAGGCTTCTACTTTTATGCCAGATATACAACGTACAACATATAGTATAATTGAAATGTCTCATATAAAACCAACGTGAGGATAGAACAATTGGGGCATAGCCCTTACACAAATGTATAATTTCCACTTAGGGCTTACAACAATGCCTTGAACAATAAGAGTGAAACGAATGTCCTTAGAATGTAGCAAGTCACATAGGTAGAATAGGATAAAGGCATCATCCTCGGATTTTGAGGACATACCCACACTTGGAGAAACGATCCAAGCTTTTCTTGAAAATTGGTCACAAACCCTTCAATGACCGGAACCTAAATGTTTGGGAAAAAGGGAGAAATAGGGGTTAGTACATCACTTGTACTAAGTGTGGAACCATATGCACAGATAATCTTACAAATCATGCTAAAGGGAACATTGTTCAAAACCATGCCAAGTTACTTTGAAAAACCTTATGCACGACCAAGAACACATATAAGGCAATAATCATATATCCCTTAAGGCAATAAATATTCAACACAAGACCAACATCATCAAGTTAAGTCAAGTCAACATATGTATAGCATATTAGAACCATAGCCAAAGAAACTCCAACATCATGTTATAACAACAAAGCATGTAAGAGTTCATAACATTACCACATAAACCAAACCCTTACTCATAACCCCTTACCAATCTTACTATTGCAATGGCCAAGTGGAGCCCCATAAATCCACTCAACCAAGTTAACCAGCCAAAGGATCATAAATAATTTCTAAGTTCACATGACATAGCATCATGAGTATTCATCAACATATTTAGCAATATAGACCATTAACATGTTCATAAATGAAACAAACATCATATAGTATCATTAACATGTAAAGTAAACACAAGCATGTCATTCATTTCATAAGAGTATAAGAACATAAGAACATTCTCGTAGGACTTCCCTCAAGGACAACTAGTGCAATGTATAGGTAGAGTCCCATACCCCTGCCTAGACTAAGTCAAATCCCTTAGTCCTCCTAGTTGGAGTTCACTCTATTACTTCATTTTACTTTCGGGAACACTTGCCTTAACCGACATAGACAACATGAGCTAATGTGGAATCCGGTTTCATGAAACCCTACACCGAAAGAAGGTGGACTACTTGCCATGGTAGTACCAATACATGAACATAACATCTATGTAGATCCACTAGCTAGTATTCCTATGGGAGAAACATATTTCAAGAACTAGGAGACATGTTTGAGACCCTCTTTATGCCTTTGGAATTTTAATCTCTATCACATTAGTACAATAGTGAACCTACCTTCCCTACTTGGGAAGGGATACTCCTCACTACTGGTTCACTCGGTGCTAAGCTAGAGTCCCTTTTGAAATGTCTCTAAGTCTTCCTTTAACAATCATAACTTTTTAGGTCATAGGATACTAGCTCCTTTTATGGTCATAGTTCATTATCTCAATAGTAATTGCATGAGAGAATCCTTTCAATACAACCCTCTTATATTATCATCATTATGTCATAACAAGGCACATAGACTATTCATAACCAACCTTATATCATTACATCTTAAGCATAATCTCATAATCACATAATCAAGACATTTCAATTGCATCATCATACCAACACCTACTTAATCTATTCACAATACATTCTTCAATTGAACTTCATCACCAAGTACAAGACATCACAATTGAAGTAAAGGTTCAAGATCACAATGTCTTACCAATTCCTCCTTCAAAATCCATCATCATTGGTATTAACCTCAACTAATCCAATTTCATGCATCAATAGGTGTGACAACGTCATACAATAGTAATTAACACAACAACTAACTTAATTACATCAATACTAGTCAATTCAACATGAGTTCATCACCAAGGGTTAAATTCATGATCTATTCCACATACTAGGTTAATTCATCAAGAACTAGCATAATTGGATCATAATACATCATAATCTAAGCATAATAATCAAAGGAAAAAATAAACAATACAATTTGGAAGATCAAATTCGGATTAGAAAGAAACCCATGTGAAAATCATTTTTTTGTAACAAATTTTGGAAGAACCCTTTGGGGAAAAGAATCCCAAATGTGAAAGGTTCACATAACTTGATTTTCCTTGAACTTTATGGAGAAAAGATATGTTCTTGAAGCCCTAATTCCCTTGACCTTGGTCTTCTATGGAGTCTTCTTTGGGAGAGAAAGAGAGAGAGTCGAGAGAAGGAAGAGTGATTTGGGTTTGGGAAAAGTGATGTGTTAAGTTGGGTTTAGGCTTAGGGAAGTTTATATAGTCACTTAACTAACTTAATTAACCACCCTCAACCCATAATTAAACCCCTAACTAATTAACTAGTTAATTCAACTCATTAACAGTAAACAGTGAAACGTAGTCCTGACCTACGAGACCCCGACCTACGGGCTGTAGGTCAGTTGACGACCACCCTTGCCCCCGTACTGCACATCCGTAGTTTTGGTCAGAGACCATGTTTTTGTCCACTTTTGGAAAAGTGTCTAATTACTCAATGACGGAGCATCGACGCCCTGTCGTTCAGGTAACACCTTCCACAAAATTTTATCCAATTCCGACTCCTAAAACCCCGTGAAATAGGCTAAGGCACAGTAGCACCTCTTTCACTAGTGTTCGGACACCATGGACGTTCCTTGACGTTTTGACTCTAAAACTTCCTCTACTTATTACCATTATTTTTTACCTTAAAACAGTGTTACAAACCTGAGACACTCATGTCAGGCTCTAGATTGGGTCTTGGACTCTCAGAGTGTTACATTATCCCCCTTTAGGAACATTTATCCTCGACTGACACTAAAATCTTTTGTAAGGATATGATAGACTCAATACTAGCAACCCAACTAATAACAATATATCAAAACATGAGTTACAACTCAAATCAACATATCAACATGGAATTTACACGAAGTAACTCAAAGCATCAATTACTACATATAAGAGCTCAACATTACCACATGAGGAATTTCCTTCTCAACAACAACATGAGTTCAACACAACATATAGAGTAACTTATGCCAAAACTTCTTTCAAAACATATCAACATGCTCAACATCACAACATGTAGGAAACAACATACCAAATACACAAATAAGTGCAAAATAAACAAAAGAGCATTTTCCCCTTGAAAACTCATTCTAGCAAAACCTTTTACCATGAATATGCTAATCTTTGCAAAACAAGTCAAATTCAAATTTACTCATTATTTTCATTATTAACAGGAACAACTAACCTTAGTAATCAAAGAGATGAGGATAACGATACTTCATGTCATCCTCGGCCTCCCATGTTGCTCCCTCAAGTAGGTGGTTTCTCCATAGAACTTTTACGCAGGCCACCTCTTTGTTCCTCAACTTCTTCACTTGACGATAAAGAATTTCCACCGGAACCTCTTCATTGAAGAGGTTCTCATCCACACCTAGACCCTCAATAGAAAGAATAGACTCAGGATCACCGATAAACTTCTTAAGCACAGAGACATGGAACATCGGGTGAACCGAGAAAAGCTCAATAGGTAATCTCAACTCGTATGCAACTTTTGCCAACCCTTTGCAAAATTTCATAGGGACCCACTAGCGAGGACTCAACTTCCCTTTCTTGAAAAATTTCATCACCCCTTTCATGGGTGAAATTTTTAGATACACTTTATCACCTTCTTTAAATTCAAGTTATCTTCTCCTATTGACGGCATATGACTTTTGCCGACTATAGGATGTCTTCTACCTATCCCTTATGACACAAACTTTCTCCAAAGTTTCATATACTAATTCAGGATCAAGGAGTGAAAACTCACCAACTTCAAACCACCCAACTAGAGATCTACACCTACTACCATATAAAGACTCAAACGGAGCCATGAATATAGTCTAATGGTAACTATTGTTATAAGACAACTCAAAAAAAGGAAAATGTTCATCCCAACTTCCCTTGAAGTCAATAACACAAGATCTAAGCATATACTCAAGGGTTTGAATAGTACGCTCCGCTTGACTATCTGTTTGGGGATAAAAAGCGGTGCTTAACTTCACTTTTGCACCCAACCCTTTTTTGAATGACATCCAAAACCTAGATGTGAATTATGCGCCCCTATCTGATATGATGGATAACAGAATACCATGAAGACACACAATCTCATCTATGAAGATCCTTGCATAATCCTCCGCCGAGTGAGTGGACTTGACGGGAATAAAATGAGCGAATTTTATCAATCTATCCACCACCACCCATATAGAGTCATTTTGCCTTCTAGTCCGAGGAAAACCCACTACGAAATCCATATTAATATCTTCCCACTTCCAAGTGGGAACTTGCATTTTTTGAGTAAGACACCCGACTTTTGGTGCTCGGGTTTCACTTGTTGACATTTTGGACACTTTGCAACAAATTCTACTATGTCACTTTTTAAGCCATCCCACCAAAAAACTTCTCTAAGGTCATGATACATATTAGAGAACCCGAATGAATAGAATAATTGGATCAATGAGATTCCTCAAGAATCCTGTTTCTCAAGTCATCAACATTGGGCAAACACAACCTCTCTTGATATCTCAAAACACCATCCCCCATAAGGAGAATCACTCATTAATGTAACCAAGAAACGATTGCATCAACTCCATCAATTATGGATCAAGGTGTTGTTTTGACTTCACCTCAACCACAAAAGACAACTCGGAGTTATGATGGACCATAAAACCACCATTTGGAGAATCTTCCAATCTAACACCCAAACGAGCCAACTTATGAACATCATTCACTAGGTCTTTCTTGGCTTCTTCCACATGAGACACACTACCCATGGTCATACGACTTAGACCATCCGTAACCACATTGGTCTTGCCGGTGTAGCAGAGAACACTCATGTCGTAATCTTCCAACATTTCCAACTAGCTTCTTTGTTGGAAATTTAATTCCATTTTAGTAAACACATATTGAAGACTCTTATGGTCGGTATACACATCAACATGGACCCCATAAAGATAATGCCTCCATATTTTCAAGGCAAACACCACGACTGCTAACTCAAGATCATGAGTTAGGTAATTTTTCTCATGTACCTTAAGTTTCCTGGAGACGTAGACTAATACCTTCCCATGTTGCACAAGGACACAACCCAAGCCCACTAGGGATGCAAAAAAATATACCACGAAGACCTTATTACCCTTCGGTAAAGTCAACACCTCAACAGAGGTAAGCCTAACTTTCAAAATTTAGAAGCTTCTTTCACATGCCTCCAACCACTCAAATTTCACACTCTTTTGGTTCAAGGTAGTCAAAGGAGAAGCAATGGATGCAAAACCATCCACAAACCTCCTATAGTATCTAGCTAGACCCAAGAAACTCCTAATGTCGGTTGGGGTCAACGGTCTAAGCCAATTCTTGTTCCTAATGGTGACTTTATTGAGTTGGCGATAATCAATGCACATTCTAAGGGACCCATCCTTCTTCTTCACAAACAATACCGGAGCACACCATGGAGAAATACTAGGTCTAATGAAGCCTTTGTCTAGTAAGTCTTTGAGTTGAGCCTTCAACTCTTTCAATTCGGCCGGAGCCATTTGATAAGGAGGAAATAAAATGGGGTTTGTATTCGGTAGCAATTCAATACCAAAATCAATTTTCTATTTGGGAGGGATTCCGGGAAGGTCATTAGGAAAGACCTCCGAAAATTCCCTCACTATGGGGACTAACTCAATGGAACGATTTTTGGAGTCTAAATCTTTGACTCTTACAATATGGTACGAAAACCTTTTGAGATCTTACAAACCTTTAGACAAGAAATAATACGACCTCTATGAATAGAATTACCCCCTTTCCACTCCAAAATGGGTTCATTAGGAAAATTGAACTTGACAATTCTTGTCCTACAATATATGAAAGCAAAACAATCATGAAATCAATCCATTTCCAAAATGACATCAAAATCAACCATATCGAGTTCCACGAATTCAACATGAGTAAGTCTTTTGGGAAACATTATAGGACAATTTCTATATACCCTCTTTGCAACCACCGACTCACCTACCGGGGTAGTTACCATAAAAGGTTCATTAAATATATTGGGGAAAATATCAAACTTCCTAGCTACCAAAGGAGTGACAAATTAAAATGTAGCACCCGGATCAACTAAAGCATAAACATCAATAGATAAAACTTGTAACATACCGATCACCACATCGGGAGAACTCTCTTGTTCACCCCTAGAGAGAAGAGCATAAAAGCGATTCTTCCTTTGGAGCATCAACATTAAAACCACTTGCTTCAGTTTGCCCACTCCCCTTATCTTGCCCCTTAGGGCAATCTATAACCTTGTGTCCACACTTTCCACACCCAAAGCAATTGTCCGTCCCAACTAGGCATTCACCCATATGTTTCTTGCCACACTTTCCATAAGTTGGCTTCTTACTTGGTGAACTAGTACCCCTTCCCTTTGAGACTTAGGGTTAGACACCCTATCATCACGAGCCTTGAGAAATTTGGAGAACTTGATTGGAGACCTCTAGTTGAATCTAGGCTTGGATTTCCAACCTTCCTTTTGAAGAACCACTTTCATAAGACTTGGCCCTCTTAGCCTCTCTATTCTTCCTCCGTAATCTACTTTCTTCTACTTTTTGAGAATGAACCATTAGACGAGATATATTCATATTATCTTGAAGCATAGCCGACCGACATTCTTCCACCAAGTCATCGGACACTCCCCTAAGAAAACAACTCATTTTGTCATGAGCTCTCACATTAGCAATCCCTTCTCTTGACCTTCTTGCGGATGCCCTTCTAGTAGTCATACCTATAACCACAATAAAAGTTTTAGGTGAAAGAACATAAAGTAAGACTCTAGAGGCATAACATAAAATTACAAGAAGATGAGAATTTCCTAAGCATCACAGTCTTTCATTCATAAGTGTGGCGCGCTTCACAATGGTGAATAAGAATGTACATAGACGTGGTTTAATGAGACATCGATCCTAATGACATTCAACCTCATTCTCTGATACCAAGTTTGTCACCTCCAGGGAGCACCCCCTAGACGTAACCGGCATCCTCTTCCTTGAAGAGGACTAAGAATAGCCTCTTAGCATTCGTCATTACATATCATAGGTCAAAAAGTGCAGCAACTTTAAAACTTTTCATCTACATCTAGATCATGAGGTTTACATAGACCTCTCACTTACACATAATATATACATAGGGAATTTACTTAGACTCCTCGTATAAGAAGCTTACATAGGCTTCTAATTTTATGCCACATAAACAATATACAACATATAGTCTAATAGAAATGTGTCATATAAAACAATCTAAGTCGGAATAGAACAACTCGGGAATAGCCCTTACACAAATGTATAATTGCCACTTAG
>CM040621.1:35743390-35853135 GCA_022817965.1 Solanum lycopersicoides | reverse complement strand
AAAACTCCCGCGTTCATCCTTGGACAGATTTTCTGCAAACAAAGAGAAACTTATATCAAAATCAACACAAAAAGGCTCTCGACACACACTAAACTTAAGGGAAAAGCATTAGAAATACCGTGAAACCACGGTACATAAAAACCTCAACGTAGAAGTAATGAAAAGTTTTAAAATTTCCGTATTTTTGGCCTATGAATGTAATGATGTAAGCTAAGAGGCTAGTCTTAGTCCTCAAAGAGGATGATGACGACGCCGGTTACGTCTAGGGGGTGCTCCCCGGATGTGACATTATTGCACATTACTCTTTCCAAAAACGTAAGATGAGGCAAAAGAGGTTTTTTGTGCAAAATTCTAGGGTTTTTCTTCTTCTTCTCACATTGGTAAAGGTTTGTATGATTCTATTACATTCTATGTTGTTATTTTGTGTTATGAGTAGCTAAAATCCCTTGTCCTAGGGTTGTAGCTATGAATAACGGTTTAATGTGAATTTGTTTCTTGTGTGAGAAGAGTTATTGTATACTTTGTGCTTGCATTCTTATTTCACTATTTTAATGCTTGATCAACATTATACAAATTTAGTGTCCACTCTTGAACTTGGAAGATGAATAGAGGTATAGACCATAGAATGCAAGAGGTGTGTTCACTGTAGAGTGAGTTGTAGATTGTCATGTGTGTAGGATAGCTTTGTACCTATGCACCACATTTTATTGAAATGCAAGAATAATATTTGTGCACTTTTATTGGTTCATACTAACCCCGCTCAATGATGTAGTTAGGTTGTCAATAATGGTAGGCAATTAGAGGTCGGAAGATTATGCTCGTAAAAATGAACCTTGCCAACCCGCAATGAGTTAACCCTTTGAACCTTGGAATAAAAACACATTGAACTGGAATTCGATTTATGCTACAACCCTGGGATATCTTTTCCAACTTGTGAAGTTGCTTTGTTGAAATAATTTTACTTATTGTAGCTAATTCTTGTTACGTTGAAGTAGTAGTTTAAACAAACAGCTTAATCTAATGGATAGTTGAGTGAATTTAGATAGTCATTGTAAATTTTATTCACTGATTTGAAGTCCCTTGGGTATGAACATTAGACTTGAAAGAGTCTATTTATTACTTGAGTGACCGCGTTCACTTGCGTGCAATTTTGGACGCAACAAGGTTGATGGATGAAGATACATATGAGGAGAACGATCCCGCATATGTTCCACTTGCCACCAGGACATCCCCCAAACACCTGTCACTACCCGAAATCAATTTGGGCAGGTGATTCCCAATGGGGTCACTGCATCCCAGTCTATTTGGGAGGATAGACAGATTGGTTCACCAACTGGCTCTAAGTTTGATTCTGGATCTGCTCTGACTTTGTCTCCACATCCATTGTAGTTCACATCGTAGGACTGCCTCGTCTAATGATGCTACTAGTGTGGAGGACATTCTCGTGCCACCAAACAACGAGCTTGCTCTAATTACTGAGGAGACAAACTATGGACAGTTGTAAATATATAGGTATGCCATGATGTTAACTAAGATGGAGAGGATGACTTGATTGATTACCAAGGAGTGCCGCATAATCACATCAACCTTCATACTATGCCTGATATCCATTCTCTCTTCTAGCGACACAAGTGCAAGCGGATGGCCTGTAGCCTAGATTCATATAGCGAGGAGACTGTCAAGAAGTTCGATGCATCATACGCAGCCACCCTAAAAGGTTTGATTGATAGATGAGCCAAGCCTGCTACTCCGGATGCACTCACAACTCTACTAGTTTATGGGTTCTCAGTTGATCTATTGGAGACTACTATCCGTAGGTTCCTCTAAGGCTACTTCCATACTTTAGAAATCAACACGATCGAGTTTGATTATCGATGGGAAATAATGAGGAACAAAACATTTTAGAGGAATCTAGAGCAAAGGGAGACTCTATTGCATTGGTTAGCCCATCACTTTGCTATAGACAGAGAGCACGCTTAGTGGGTCAGCGCCCGAGCTTGGGCATAAAGAAGGCCACCTTGACATTTGTGGAAAAATTCTTTTTGTTATTCGTTCAAAAATTTGTTTCTCCTACGTAGACAAACAATGTGCTTAGATGGGACCGCGCAGTCATGGCTGCAACCCTAGTTGTTGGATTTGAGATGTACTTTGCCCACATACTGATTGTGGAGATTCACATGAGGTCCTTCAAGGCCACTGCCACCTATCCCATGCCATGCCTCATTTTGCAGCTATGCTAGGATGTTGAAGTACTTGTTTTGCATGTCAAGTTGGTGCAGGAGACAAAGACTCCAGACATTGACCTAATTAGGGATAAGGATGACCTGGTTGCATTGGGCAAAGAGACGTTGATTGAAGTGCCTCTATTGGGAGCGGACTTGGTTGATGATGTGGAGTAGATACATGGTGAGAAGCTTTCCCCTCTAGCCACTAATGAGGATGCCATGACTTCTCATTCTCCGGCCGCCAGTGAGATCCCTATCACCTCTAGAGCCACTCACTCTTCAAGGTCTACTAATCTGCCTCTTACTCGTGTTCAGAAGTTGGAGGACCACATGGCTACATTAATTTTGCATGTGCGACCTTAGATGCAGCGTGCGATTGAGGAGTCTGCCACTAGTGTTAAGTAGAGAATGGAGCAGATGATGGACCTAAAGGTTTAGGCATTCCACAAGCGCGTTGATGCTTTTGAGTTGTGTGTCTTGGAGAGGACAACCCCAACCATTCATGTTTCTGCCTTCCGTATGGAGTTTTCTAGTCTTCGATCCGATCTTGATGCCCACTATGGTCCACCTGAGACTGAGATTGATTCGCCCCTGCAACACCGGTTCATGATATGGCGTTAGATGCACTATTCAGAGATGAGATGCCACCACTTGCTTATTCCCATCATGCAGGGAAGTGCCCTCGCGGCAATATGAATTTTGAGTACACTGAGACTGAGAGATATCGCAAGAGGGAAACACCAACAATTTGAAGAGGCTTGAAAGGCGTCTATAGTTGATGAGGAGACACACAAACAGCGGGCCAAGGAGGTTGGTGTTTGTTCGTCTAGCAGTATGAGCACCACTGATGGTGTGGTGAGACTAGATGTTAGCACTACTGAGGGTGCTGATACGGTTGATGTGGGCACTTATTAGACTCTCACGCTTGTTGATAGGTCTTTGGTGCTTTGCACCACAAGTTTGCTTCACCAGATATTTTATTTTTTACTTTTTGTGCATTAGGGACAATTGCACTCTATTTTGTTCGGGGTGGGGTAAATGGATTATGAATGATAGGATGAAGTTTGAGTAACCCAACTCATAATCCTCTCTTGGAGTTTTCTTGCATGTGTTCTTTTCCCTCAAGAGGATGTTTTTAATTTCTATTGAACCGACATGTGTAAGGATTGTATGTGTAGAAGCACGAGAAAGAATAAAGAATCATGCCATAATTAAGAAAGAAAAATGATACCCATCCAAAAGTTGTGATATGTGCTAAAATCTATAGGCTAGAACGAGTTGAATGTGTTGGCTCTTAGTATGACATGATATAGAACCAATTTGATCTCATGACTTAAGCTAAAAACTTGATCTGGATAATTAGAATCCTCGCATAGGGAGCTTACTTTGACTCCTCGCATAGGAAGCTTACATAGGCTTCTACTTTTATGCCACATATACAACGTACAACATATAGTATAATTGAAATGTCTCATATAAAACCAAAGTGAGGATAGAACAATTGGGGCATAGCCCTTACACAAATGTATAATTGCCACTTAGGGCTTACAACAATGCCTTGAACAATAAGAGTGAAACGAATGTCCTTAGAATGTAGCAAGTCATATAGGTAGAATAGGATAAAGGCATCATCCTCGGATTTTGAGGACATACCCACACTTGGAGAAACGATCCAAGCTTTCCTTGAAAATTGGTCACAAACCCTTCAACGACCGGAACCTAAAATGTTTGGGAAAAAGGGAGAAATAGGGGTTAGCACATCACTTGTACTAAGTGTGGAACCATATGCACAGATAATCTTACAAATCATGCTAAAGGGAACATTGTTCAAAACCATGCCAAGTTACTTTGAAAAACCTTATGCACAACCAAGAACACATATAAGGCAATAATCATATATCCCTTAAGGCAATAACATATTCAACACAAGACCAACATCATCAAGTTAAGTCAAGTCAACATATGTATAGCATATTAGAACCATAGCCAAAGAAACTCCAACATCATGTTATAACAACAAAGCATGTAATCGTTCATAACATTACCACATAAACCAAACCCTTACTCATAACCCCTTACCAATCTTACTATTGCAATGGCCAAGTGGAGCCCCATAAATCCACTCAACCAAGTTAACCAGCCAAAGGATCATAAATAATTTCTAAGTTCACATGACATAGCATCATGAGTATTCATCAACATATTTAGCAATATAGACCATTAACATGTTCATAAATGAAACAAACATCATATAGTATCATTAACATGTAAAGTAAACACAAGCATGTCATTCATTTCATAAGAGTATAAGAACATAAGAACATTCTCGTAGGACTTCCCTCAAGGACAACTAGTGCAATGTATAGGTAGAGTCCCATACCCCTGCCTAGACTAAGTCAAATCCCTTAGTCCTCCTAGTTGGAGTTCACTCTATTACTTCATTTTACTTTCGGGAACACTTGCCTTAACCGACATAGACAACATGAGCTAATGTGGAATCCGGTTTCATGAAACCCTACACCGAAAGAAGGTGGACTACTTGCCATGGTAGTACCAATACATGAACATAACATCTATGTAGATCCACTAGCTAGTATTCCTATGGGAGAAACATATTTCAAGAACTAGGAGACATGTTTGAGACCCTCTTTATGCCTTTGGAATTTTAATCTCTATCACATTAGTACAATAGTGAACCTACCTTCCCTACTTGGGAAGGGATACTCCTCACTACTGGTTCACTCGGTGCTAAGCTAGAGTCCCTTTTGAAATGTCTCTAAGTCTTCCTTTAACAATCATAACTTTTTAGGTCATAGGATACTAGCTCCTTTTATGGTCATAGTTCATTATCTCAATAGTAATTGCATGAGAGAATCCTTTCAATACAACCCTCATATGTTATATTAGCATATTATCATCATTATGTCATAACAAGGCACATAGACTATTCATAACCAACCTTATATCATTACATCTTAAGCATAATCTCATAATCACATAATCAAGACATTTCAATTGCATCATCATACCAACACCTACTTAATCTATTCACAATACATTCTTCAATTGAACTTCATCACCAAGTACAAGACATCACAATTGAAGTAAAGGTTCAAGATCACAATGTCTTACCAATTCCTCCTTCAAAATCCATCATCATTGGTATTAACCTCAACTAATCCAATTTCATGCATCAATAGGTGTGACAACGTCATACAATAGTAATTAACACAACAACTAACTTAATTACATCAATACTAGTCAATTCAACATGAGTTCATCACCAAGGGTTAAATTCATGATCTATTCCACATACTAGGTTAATTCATCAAGAACTAGCATAATTGGATCATAATACATCATAATCTAAGCATAATAATCAAAGGAAAAAATAAACAATACAATTTGGAAGATCAAATTCGGATTAGAAAGAAACCCATGTGAAAATCATTTTTTTGTAACAAATTTTGGAAGAACCCTTTGGGGAAAAGAATCCCAAATGTGAAAGGTTCACATAACTTGATTTTCCTTGAACTTTATGGAGAAAAGATATGTTCTTGAAGCCCTAATTCCCTTGACCTTGGTCTTCTATGGAGTCTTCTTTGGGAGAGAAAGAGAGAGAGTCGAGAGAAGGAAGAGTGATTTGGGTTTGGGAAAAGTGATGTGTTAAGTTGGGTTTAGGCTTAGGGAAGTTTATATAGTCACTTAACTAACTTAATTAACCACCCCTCAACCCATAATTAAACCCCTAACTAATTAACTAGTTAATTCAACTCATTAACACTAAACAGTGAAACGTAGTCCTGACCTACGAGACCCCGACCTACGGGCTGTAGGTCAGTTGACGACCACCCTTGCCCCCGTACTGCACATCCGTAGTTTTGGTCAGAGACCATGTTTTTGTCCACTTTTGGAAAAGTGTCTAATTACTCAATGACGGAGCATCGACGCCCTGTCGTTCAGGTAACACCTTCCACAAAATTTTATCCAATTCCGACTCCTAAAACCCCGTGAAATAGGCTAAGGCACAGTAGCACCTCTTTCACTAGTGTTCGGACACCATGGACGTTCCTTGACGTTTTGACTCTAAAACTTCCTATACTTATTACCATTATTTTTTACCTTAAAACAGTGTTACAAACCTGAGACACTCATGTCAGGCTCTAGATTGGGTCTTGGACTCTCAGAGTGTTACATTATCCCCCCTTTAGGAACATTTATCCTCGACTGACACTAAAATCTTTTGTAAGGATATGATAGACTCAATACTAGCAACCCAACTAATAACAATATATCAAAACATGAGTTACAACTCAAATCAACATATCAACATGGAATTTACACGAAGTAACTCAAAGCATCAATTACTACATATAAGAGCTCAACATTACCACATGAGGAATTTCCTTCTCAACAACAACATGAGTTCAACACAACATATAGAGTAACTTATGCCAAAACTTCTTTCAAAACATATCAACATGCTCAACATCACAACATGTAGGAAACAACATACCAAATACACAAATAAGTGCAAAATAAACAAAAGAGCATTTTCCCCTTGAAAACTCATTCTAGCAAAACCTTTTACCATGAATATGCTAATCTTTGCAAAACAAGTCAAATTCAAATTTACTCATTATTTTCATTATTAACAGGAACAACTAACCTTAGTAATCAAAGAGATGAGGATAACGATACTTCATGTCATCCTCGGCCTCCCATGTTGCTCCCTCAAGTAGGTGGTTTCTCCATAGAACTTTTACGCAGGCCACCTCTTTGTTCCTCAACTTCTTCACTTGACGATAAAGAATTTCCACCGGAACCTCTTCATTGAAGAGGTTCTCATCCACACCTAGACCCTCAATAGAAAGAATAGACTCAGGATCACCGATAAACTTCTTAAGCACAGAGACATGGAACATCGGGTGAACCGAGAAAAGCTCAATAGGTAATCTCAACTCGTATGCAACTTTTGCCAACCCTTTGCAAAATTTCATAGGGACCCACTAGCGAGGACTCAACTTCCCTTTCTTGAAAAATTTCATCACCCCTTTCATGGGTGAAATTTTTAGATACACTTTATCACCTTCTTTAAATTCAAGTTATCTTCTCCTATTGACGGCATATGACTTTTGCCGACTATAGGATGTCTTCTACCTATCCCTTATGACACAAACTTTCTCCAAAGTTTCATATACTAATTCAGGATCAAGGAGTGAAAACTCACCAACTTCAAACCACCCAACTAGAGATCTACACCTACTACCATATAAAGACTCAAACGGAGCCATGAATATAGTCTAATGGTAACTATTGTTATAAGACAACTCAAAAAAAGGAAAATGTTCATCCCAACTTCCCTTGAAGTCAATAACACAAGATCTAAGCATATACTCAAGGGTTTGAATAGTACGCTCCGCTTGACTATCTGTTTGGGGATAAAAAGCGGTGCTTAACTTCACTTTTGCACCCAACCCTTTTTTGAATGACATCCAAAACCTAGATGTGAATTATGCGCCCCTATCTGATATGATGGATAACAGAATACCATGAAGACACACAATCTCATCTATGAAGATCCTTGCATAATCCTCCGCCGAGTGAGTGGACTTGACGGGAATAAAATGAGCGAATTTTATCAATCTATCCACCACCACCCATATAGAGTCATTTTGCCTTCTAGTCCGAGGAAAACCCACTACGAAATCCATATTAATATCTTCCCACTTCCAAGTGGGAACTTGCATTTTTTGAGTAAGACACCCGACTTTTGGTGCTCGGGTTTCACTTGTTGACATTTTGGACACTTTGCAACAAATTCTACTATGTCACTTTTTAAGCCATCCCACCAAAAAACTTCTCTAAGGTCATGATACATATTAGAGAACCCGAATGAATAGAATAATTGGATCAATGAGATTCCTCAAGAATCCTGTTTCTCAAGTCATCAACATTGGGCAAACACAACCTCTCTTGATATCTCAAAACACAATCCCCCATAAGGAGAATCACTCATTAATGTAACCAAGAAACGATTGCATCAACTCCATCAATTATGGATCAAGGTGTTGTTTTGACTTCACCTCAACCACAAAAGACAACTCGGAGTTATGATGGACCATAAAACCACCATTTGGAGAATCTTCCAATCTAACACCCAAACGAGCCAACTTATGAACATCATTCACTAGGTCTTTCTTGGCTTCTTCCACATGAGACACACTACCCATGGTCATACGACTTAGACCATCCGTAACCACATTGGTCTTGCCGGTGTAGCAGAGAACACTCATGTCGTAATCTTCCAACATTTCCAACTAGCTTCTTTGTTGGAAATTTAATTCCATTTTAGTAAACACATATTGAAGACTCTTATGGTCGGTATACACATCAACATGGACCCCATAAAGATAATGCCTCCATATTTTCAAGGCAAACACCACGACTGCTAACTCAAGATCATGAGTTAGGTAATTTTTCTCATGTACCTTAAGTTTCCTGGAGACGTAGACTAATACCTTCCCATGTTGCACAAGGACACAACCCAAGCCCACTAGGGATGCAAAAAAATATACCACGAAGACCTTATTACCCTTCGGTAAAGTCAACACCTCAACAGAGGTAAGCCTAACTTTCAAAATTTAGAAGCTTCTTTCACATGCCTCCAACCACTCAAATTTCACACTCTTTTGGTTCAAGGTAGTCAAAGGAGAAGCAATGGATGCAAAACCATCCACAAACCTCCTATAGTATCCAGCTAGACCCAAGAAACTCCTAATGTCGGTTGGGGTCAACGGTCTAAGCCAATTCTTGTTCCTAATGGTGACTTTATTGAGTTGGCGATAATCAATGCACATTCTAAGGGACCCATCCTTCTTCTTCACAAACAATACCGGAGCACACCATGGAGAAATACTAGGTCTAATGAAGCCTTTGTCTAGTAAGTCTTTGAGTTGAGCCTTCAACTCTTTCAATTCGGCCGGAGCCATTTGATAAGGAGGAAATAAAATGGGGTTTGTATTCGGTAGCAATTCAATACCAAAATCAATTTTCTATTTGGGAGGGATTCCGGGAAGGTCATTAGGAAAGACCTCCGAAAATTCCCTCACTATGGGGACTAACTCAATGGAACGATTTTTGGAGTCTAAATCTTTGACTCTTACAATATGGTACGAAAAACCTTTTGAGATCTTACAAACCTTTAGACAAGAAATAATACGACCTCTATGAATAGAATTACCCCCTTTCCACTCCAAAATGGGTTCATTAGGAAAATTGAACTTGACAATTCTTGTCCTACAATATATGAAAGCAAAACAATCATGAAATCAATCCATTTCCAAAATGACATCAAAATCAACCATATCGAGTTCCACGAATTCAACATGAGTAAGTCTTTTGGGAAACATTATAGGACAATTTCTATATACCCTCTTTGCAACCACCGACTCACCTACCGGGGTAGTTACCATAAAAGGTTCATTAAATATATTGGGGAAAATATCAAACTTCCTAGCTACCAAAGGAGTGACAAATTAAAATGTAGCACCCGGATCAACTAAAGCATAAACATCAATAGATAAAACTTGTAACATACCGATCACCACATCGGGAGAACTCTCTTGTTCACCCCTAGAGAGAAGAGCATAAAAGCGATTCTTCCTTTGGAGCATCAACATTAAAACCACTTGCTTCAGTTTGCCCACTCCCCTTATCTTGCCCCTTAGGGCAATCTATAACCTTGTGTCCACACTTTCCACACCCAAAGCAATTGTCCGTCCCAACTAGGCATTCACCCATATGTTTCTTGCCACACTTTCCATAAGTTGGCTTCTTACTTGGTGAACTAGTACCCCTTCCCTTTTGAGACTTAGGGTTAGACACCCTATCATCACGAGCCTTGAGAAATTTGGAGAACTTGATTGGAGAACCTCTAGTTGAATCTAGGCTTGGATTTCCAACCTTCCTTTTGAAGAACCACTTTCATAAGACTTGGCCCTCTTAGCCTCTCTATTCTTCCTCCGTAATCTACTTTCTTCTACTTTTTGAGAATGAACCATTAGACGAGATATATTCATATTATCTTGAAGCATAGCCGACCGACATTCTTCCACCAAGTCATCGGACACTCCCCTAAGAAAACAACTCATTTTGTCATGAGCTCTCACATTAGCAATCCCTTCTCTTGACCTTCTTGCGGATGCCCTTCTAGTAGTCATACCTATAACCACAATAAAAGTTTTAGGTGAAAGAACATAAAGTAAGACTCTAGAGGCACAACATAAAATTACAAGAAGATGAGAATTTCCTAAGCATCACAGTCTTTCATTCATAAGTGTGGCGCGCTTCACAATGGTGAATAAGAATGTACATAGACGTGGTTTAATGAGACATCGATCCTAATGACATTCAACCTCATTCTCTGATACCAAGTTTGTCACCTCCAGGGAGCACCCCCTAGACGTAACCGGCATCCTCTTCCTTGAAGAGGACTAAGAATAGCCTCTTAGCATTCGTCATTACATATCATAGGTCAAAAAGTGCAGCAACTTTAAAACTTTTCATCTACATCTAGATCATGAGGTTTACATAGACCTCTCACTTACACATAATATATACATAGGGAATTTACTTAGACTCCTCGCATAAGAAGCTTACATAGGCTTCTAATTTTATGGCACATAAACAATATACAACATATAGTCTAATAGAAATATGTCATATAAAACAATCTAAGTCGGAATAGAACAACTCGGGAATAGCCCTTACACAAATGTATAATTGCCACTTAGGGCTTACAACAATGTCTTGAACAATAAGGGTGAAACGAATGTCTTTAGACTATAGCAAGTCACATAGGTAGAATAGGATAAAGGCATCATCCTCGGATTTTGAGGACATACCCACACTTGGAGAAACGATCCAAGCTTTCCTTAAAAATTGTTCACGAACCCTTCAACGACCGGAACCTAAAATATTTTGGAAAAAGGGATAAATAGGGGTTAGTACATCACTTGTACTAAGTATGGAACCATATGCACACATAATCTTACAAATCATGTTAAAGAGAACATTGTTCAAAACCATGCCAAGTTACTTTGAAAAACCTTATGCACAACCAGAACACATATGAGGCAATAATCATATATCCCTTAAGGCAATAACATATTCAACACAAGACCAACATCATCAAGTTAAGTCAAGTCAACATATGTATAGCATATTAGAACCATAGACAAAGCAACTCCAACATCATGTTATTACAACAAATCATGTTAAGAGTTCATAACATTACCACATAAACCAAACCCTTACTCATAAGCCCTTACCAACCTTACTATTGCAATGGCCAAGTGGAGCCCCGTAAATCCACTCAACCAAGTTAACCAGCCAAAGGATCATAAATAATTTCTAAGTTCACATGACATAGCATCATGAGTATTCATCATCATATTTATAAATCTAGAGAAGTAACATGTTCGTAAGTGACACCAAAATCATATAGTATCATTAATATGTAAAGTCAACACAACCATGTCATTCATTTTATAAGAGCATAGTAACATTCTCCTAGGTCTTCCCTCAAGGCCAACTAGTGTAATGTATAGGTAGAGTCACCTACCCCTACCTAGACTAAGTCAAACCCCTTAAGTCCTCCTAGTTGTAGTTTAGTTTACTACTTCATTTTGCTTTCGGGAACACTTGCCTTAACCGACATAGACAACATGAGCTAATGTGGAATCTGTTGTCATGAAACCCTACACTGAAAGAAGGTGGACTACTTGCCAAGGTAGTACTAATACATGAACATGTCATCTAGGTGGATCCACTAGCTAGTATTCCTATGGGCGCAACATAGTTCAAGAACTTCGGGACATGTTTGAGACCCTCTTTATAAATTTGGCATTGTAATCTCTATCTCATGAGTACAATAGTGAACCTACCTTCCTTACTTGGAAAGGGATACTCCTCACTACTAGTTCACTCGGTGCTAAGTTAGAATCCCTTTTGAAATGTCTTTAAGTCTTCCTTTAACAATCATAACTTAGTTTAGGTCATAGGAGACTAGATCCTTGTATAGTCATAGTCATTTAGCTCAATAGGAATTGAATGAGAACATCCTTTCAATACAACAATCATATGTTACATTAGCACATTATCATCATTATGTCATAATAAGGCACAGAGGCAATTCATAATCAACCTTATATATTACATCATAAGAATAATCTCACAATCACATAATCAAGACATTTCAATTGCATCATCATACCAACACCTACTTAATCTATTCACAATATATGCTTCAATTGAACTTCATCACCAAGTACGAGCTATCACAATTGAGGTAAAGGTGCAAGATCACAAAGTCTTACCAATTCGTCCTTCAAAAGCCATCATCATTGGTATTACCCTTTACCAATAAAATTTCATCTATAAATAGGTGTAACAACATCATACAATAGTAATTAACACAACAAATAATTCAAATACATCAATACTAGTCAATTCAACATGAGTTTATCACCAAGGGTTAGGGAATTTGGGTGAATTCATGATCTATTCCACATACTAGGTTAACTCATCAAGAACTAACATAATTGGATCATAATTGTAACAACCCGAAAATAACTATGCAAAGTAATGCCTAAACATAACTAGAATGCCTAGATTGGACCGGGTTCACACGGCTTGATACGCGTGGAACAAGACCTCAGAACCTATGCACTAGCCAAGCCAACCAACTTGGTGAGTTAGTTGAGCTAGGCAAGGTTGGGTCCAGCAATGTAGGGCACCCGAATTGAAGAGATTCACCCGGAGAGTTTTTACGGACTTGAAAGGGGTATTCTTAGGTTTGGAGGGCCTGGGGGTAAAATAGACTTTTCCAGGCTAGGGGTAGTATTGTAATTATCCTAAATATTTAATTAATTAATTAACATAAAGAGGTGGGAAATTCGTGTAGGGTTGGCCGAATTTGACCCTTTTCGCAAGTTAAGCTTCACCCGGGTTCGATCCTTGGTGGAAGCAATGTTAAATTGAATTAATTAATATTAATTATCTGATTTATGTAAGGGCATGATGAGTTATTTCACCAAAACCTTAAAAAAATCAGATTTTTAATTAATAAATAACAAGGAGTCCTAGTTTGACTAAGTCTTCAACTAAAACTCCTACACTTACTCTCCTCTCTCTCCACTCTCATTCTCACGACTTTCTCCACTCTCTTCTCACGTTATTTATCAGCAAAAAATAAATAAATTAAAAGTTCATCACTTGAAGAACTTGCACACAAAAATTCAAAAGAAAAACTAAACTAAAAATGAAAAGCGAAAGCATCTTTCAAACGGTTTGCGCGTGAGTTTTGTTGGAGAAGGATTTCTTTTTCGTGGCAGTTGGCAACACTTGAGATCAGATTTGTAAGGTGTTAAACAACGAGAAAAGGTATGGGTTTTCTTCCTCTTGGTCCCTTTCCCGAGATACCCCTAAGTTTCAGTCAAATTCTAATCCGAAAACTAGGAATGTTTCCCCGTTGCATGTCCTTGTCACTAGCTCCCATCGATTATCGTAGGTTGAGTATGTTTGCTGGTAGAGATTATGGATGTAATGTGTCTTTTGTGATGATTATGTTCATGTATGTATGTTCGGACTTATGTGATTGATAATTATGTCTTTCCGAAATTATGTGATAAGTATGTGTGTGCATGGTGTAGTCCGTAACTATTGGTCATAAATTGAAGTATGAAAAAGGCATGTTGAATCCTTGTATTTTATGTGCAAATGCTTGTAAAAATTGTGATGTTCATATGAGGTGTGATGTTGTTGAATTTAGTGAAAACTCTTGGCTAAATGTAACCACGAAATTTCACCTAATAATGTACGAAGTGTTTCACGAATTGTTCCTAAAATCTACCATATAAAATGTTGAGAAAGTGGACTGGAAAACGTGATCAAATTTCCAGAATGCTGGAAATTTTGTTTTGGCTAAGTTACTGGAAAAATTGGAGAGTTAAAAAAATTATTTTAAATATGTGAGGTCATCAAGGATTGAACCCAAGACCTCACTATATAAAGGCTGCTGAAAAATTAATATTTAAAGTGAGGTGAGGGGGATTCGAAATGGGGTAAGGTTGGTGAAGAAAAATGTGAAAAAGGGAAAATAAATAAAATGTGGAGTGTAGGAATCGAACCCACAACCCCTCGGATAGGTGAGAAAAGTAAGAGAAGAATAAAGAAAAATAAAATGAGGTGGGTGGGAATCGAACCCACAACCTCTGGGATAGGTGAGGGAGTTAGGAGAAAAATTAAAGATTATAAAATGAGGTTGTGGGGGATCGATCCCACATCCTCTCGGTCTAAAACAGAAAAGTCAAGGAGAGAAAAGTAAGAAAAGAAATGTAGGCGTTGGGATTCGAACTTGGGTCCCCAAGCTGAAATTTTAGATCCAAATATAATATAAGATTAAGTGTTGCTCAAGGGATTTGAAATCGGGTTCCCTTGCCCAATTCCGTATTGATGCATAAGTCTTACGTGAATAAATACTTAATGAAAGCTGCCTATAGGAATCGAAATCGAGACCTTGGCATACTTACAAGATGCATAAGTCTTGTACCACATAATCTTGGGTAAGTATGAGTCACTTAGACGAATTATAAACGAAGCCTCATGGCTTGTACGTATGGATCCATAAGTCCAGCGTACATTTAAAAGTAAGTGAACCTAAGATGTATGTAATGAAATGATGTGAACACATGAGGGTTAAGTAAGAGTGTGAAACACACCAAAAGGCCAAGTGCATTGGCATATGACGAAATGAACATTCACGTAATAAGGTGAGTAATTATGTTACTATGATGCTAATGAAAATAGTGACAACATGATAAAAGGTTAGTGCAAGTGAGACAAGTTGCATCTACACCTAAAAATCAATGTCACTAAATGAAATTTCTAAGAGAGTATATTTATGCTATACGATGAATAAATCAAGAAAGAGTGTCTACATGAGGATAGGCTAGTACAAGTGAGACAAGCTGTATCTACGCCTAGAATCAATGTCCCTCAATGTAAATTCCAAGAGAGCATATGTATGTTATACGATGAACAAATAATGAAAGGTGAGTAAAGATGAAATGAAAAGATGTTAAGAAAGAACAGGGTGGCATCACAATATGAGGCTAGTGCAAGTGAGACAAGCTGTACCTACGCCAATATAAGGTCACCAAAAATACTCACCTAAGAGTGTGTTGAATATTAAGAGACAAGTCTCAATCACACTCTATATGTAAGTGTAAGGACAATTCACACTTAATACGTAAAGAAGAGATGATAAATCATCTAATGAGATATGACTACCTCATGCTAGAAGCAAGCTTCGACGATGTATGAGTTGAATGTAAATAGGAACTTTAAACAGAGCACCGATAGACTAGCTATGAGTGGTGATGCCTTCTTTCGGGAAGGGCGGAGGTTCACGTAATTCTCATGAGATGAGACTGTCCACCAAGGTGGGTATGGGTCTCCCTAAATCTCCTAGTCTTTGAACTATGCTGCCAACATAGGGAAGTAGCCAGTGGTTTTCCACCTAAGCGAGCTAGGGATATTTTGGTTTCACCTAGGCGAGTGAATCCACCTCTTTTCGGTGTGGGGAAGACACCGGATTTCATGATGCTCACATGCTCTATGTCAGTTAAAGTTGAAGTTCCTCAAAGTATTAAAGAAAATGAAATGAATGATACCAAAGGTGTTTGGATAAGATAATCAAGAGGTGAACTAGACTCAATAAATGACACTATGTCATTCTTGGTCATTGCACAGTGAACCCAATGAGAGTCTTAAAAAACATCCTAGGTATAGATGGTGTTCACACCAGCCTACGAACGAATGAAAATGAAGTAAGTATGAATGAATGAAGCAGACTCTGTGTTTGCTAAAGAAGGCTCCCTAGTTCAGGTCTCATATATTGAGCCCACATTTTGGGAAGTCCTAATGTTAAGTCCGTGATTCCAAGATATCACGAAATATGAGCGAATGATATGTAATATATGTATGTGCTATATGAAATATGTTATGTGCTATGTGCAATATGAAAATAATGATGATGCATGTTACTCTCATAGAATGACTTTCCTAATCTGATTTGGCAAGTCCAACTGACTTGGCTTTCCATAATTCATATCGTTAGGAGAGAGCTCTTCTTAATCATGCATGTACTTGGTGTGTACTTGCATACACCCATACTTAGTACAAGTGTGTACTAATCCCATACATTATACTATTTTAGGTTCAGGTTCAGGAGGGTGTTGAAGACATTCATTGCAGCTGTTCGGACATCAGAGCTTTTCATCCGGCCTTGGTAGGTTCTCATGCATTCGAGGATTCCTGCCGTTATGTTTCTAGCTTAATAATAGGTTTAGGCTAGTGGAGCATGTTCCACTAGTATTTCTTTCCTATTTTGTTCAGACTTATGTAATGGTGCCATTTTGGCAATTGTTACTTATGCTATAAGACTATTTATTTCCAGATTGAATGATTCTTTATTAGATGGTTGATACACATGAGCAATGAACATATTTATATGCATATGCATGTTATAACTATGAAGTCTATGTACACTTCAAACAAAACAAAAAGTTTCAAATTTTCCGCTAAAATTAACCTAACGAATGTAAAGACGACGTAAGTAGGCTTGTTTGCGACCTCTGAGAGGTCAATGACGCCGGTTTTGACTAGTGTCTAGACCCGGTCGTGAAAAACTTGGTATCAGAGTATTAGGTTAAGTTCCAAGGATAATAAGTTCACATCAACCACATCGAGTAGTTTCTAACTTATGGTAGTGAAGTGCACCACTATCATGAATTAGAGACTGCATGATGCGTAGGAAAATTTCCCTTCTTCAAATCTTATCGTGCCTTATGAAATTTTGATTTCTTGGTGTTAAGAGTTCCAAGGGTCGCTATGATAGGGATTCCGAGTCCAGAGTTAAGAGAAACAATGAAGTAGATACACCTCAGGAGAGGCCACCTTGTAGGAAGTGTGGCAAACTGCATGGAGGAGAGTGTATGATGGGCTCTAATGCTTGTTACAGTTGTGGAAAACCGTGTCACATGATAAAGGATTGTCCGAATAGGAGAGGTCAAGAAAAAGTGAAGGAGAGAGTTCAGTCGAATGGTCCAAGTGAAGAGGCTCCAAAGAAGCAACGATTCTTCGCACTCAAGTCTAGGGGTGCAGGGGAAGACACTCCTGGTGATGTCTCGGTGTAGCCTTAATTAATCTTTCATGTATTTGACTGGGTATGGTTTTATGCACTAGTATGAAGTTAATATGTTTGAGTCATCATGTTGGTTGCTGATTTGTGTGACTTATGTATTTACTTATGTTGTATTCTTTAATGAGACTAGTTTAGGAAAGTGTTCCTTGTTCTATTAATGTGAAGCTGCTAGTAGGTTTCAAGGATGTGCACCATCATGATTAATATGTGAATCAGATATTCACCAATGAGGAGTATGGAGTGTCCTATGTATGCATATGTTATATAGATGACTTACTTGTTTCTAGTAAAGAGTAGTGTCATTCAGGGACGAATGTTCCTAGGGGGGTATAATGTAACAACCCGAAAATAACTATGCGAAGTAATGCCTAAACGTACCTAGAATGCCTAGATTAGACCAGGTTCACACGGCTTGATGCGCGTGGAACAAGACCTCAGAACGTATGCACTAGACAAGCTAACCAACTTGGTGAGTTAGTTGAGCTAGGCAAGGTTCGGTCGAGCAATGTAGGGCACCCAATTGAAGAGATTCACCCGGATGAGTTTTTACCGGACCTGAAAGGGGTAATCTTAGGTTTGGAGGGCCTAGGGGTAAAATGGTATTTTCCAGTCTAGGGGTAGTATTGTAATTACCTTAAGTATTTAATTAATTAATTAATTAATATAAAGAGGTGGGCAATTCGTGTAGGGTTGGCCGAATTTGACCCTTTTCGCAAGTTAAGCATCACCCAAGTTCGATCTTTCGTGGAAGCAATGTTAAATTGAAATAATTAATATTAATTATCTGATTTAAGTAAGGCATGATGATTCATTTCACCTAAACCTTAAAAAAATAAGATTTTTAATTAATAAATAACAAGGAGTCCTAGTTTGACTAAGTTTTCAACTAAAACTCCTACACTTACTCTCATCTCTCTCCACTCTCATTCTCACGACTTTCTCCACTCTCTTCTCACGTTATTTATCAGCAAAAAGAAAAAAAGATTCAAAGTTCATCACTTGAAGAACTTGCACACAAAAACTCAAAAGAAAAAGTAAACTAAAAACGAAAAGCGAAAGCATCTTTCAAACGGTTTGAGCTTGAGTTTTGTTGGAGAAGCATTTGTTTTTCTTGGGAGTTGGCAGCACTTGAGATCAGATTTGAAAGGTGTTAAACAATGAGAAAAGGTATGGGTTTTCTTCCTCTTGGTCCTTTTCCCAAGAGACCCCTAAGTTTCAGTCAAATTCTAATCCAAAAACTAGGAATGTTTCCCCGTTGCATGTCCTTGTCACTAGCTCCAATCAATTATCGTAGGTTGGGTATGTTTACCGGTAGAGATTAGCGATGTAACTTGTTTTTCGTGATGAGTATGTTCATGTATGTATGTTCGGACTGATGTGACTGATAATTATGTCTTTCCAAAATTATTTGATAAGTATGTGTGTGCATGGTGTAGGCCGTAACTATTGGTTATAAATTGAAGTATGAAAAAGGCATGTTGAATCCTTGTATTTTATGTGCAAATGCTTGTAAAAATTGTGATGTTCATATGAGGTGTGATGTTGTTGAATTGAGTGAAAACTCTTGGCTAAATGTAACCACGAAATTTCACCTAATAATGTACGAAGTGTTTCACGAATTTTTCCTAAAATCTACCATATAAAATGTTGAGAAAGTGGACTGGAAAACGTGATCAAATTTCCAGAATGCTGGAAATTTTGTTTTGGCTAAGTTACTGGAAAAATTGGAGAGTTAAAAAAATTATTTTAAATATGTAAGGTCATCAAGGATTGAACCCAAGACCTCACTATATAAAGGCTGCTGAAAAATTAATATTTAAAGTGAGGTGAGGGGGATTCGAAATGGGGTAAGGTTGGTGAAGAAAAATGAGAAAAAGGGAAAATAAATAAAATGTGGAGTGTGGGAATCGAACCCACAACCCCTCGGATAGGTGAGAAAAGTAAGAGAAGAATAAAGAAAAATAAAATGAGGTGGGTGGGAATCGAACCCACAACCTCTGGGATAGGTGAGGGAGTTAGGAGAAAAATTAAAGATTATAAAATGAGGTTGTGGGGGATCGATCCCACATCCTCTCGGTCTAAAACAGAAAAGTCAAGGAGAGAAAAGTAAGAAAAGAAATGTAGGCGTTGGGATTCGAACTTGGGTCCCCAAGCTGAAATTTTAAATCAAAATTTAATATAAGACTAAGTGTTGCTCAAGGGATTTGAAATCGGGTTCCCTTGCCCAATTCCGTATTGATGCATAAGTCTTACGTGAATAAATACTTAATGAAAGCTGCCTATAGGAATCAAAATCGAGACCTTGGCATACTTATAAGATGCATAAGTCTTGTACCATATAATCTTGGGTAAGTATGAGTCACTTAGATGAATTATGAACGAAGCCTCATGGCTTGTACGTATGGATCCATAATTCCAGCGTACGTTTAAAAGTAAGTGAACCTAAGATGTATGTAATGAAATGATGTGAACCTAGAAGGATTAAGTAAGAGTGTGAAACACACCAAAAGGCCAAGTGCATTGGCATATGACGAAAAGAACATTCACCTAATAAGGTGAGTAATTATATTACACTATCATGATAATGAAAATAATGACAACATGATAAAAGGCTAGTGCAAGTGAGACAAGTTGCATCTACGCCTAAAAATCAATGTCACTAAATGAATTTTCTAAGAGAGTATATTTATGCTAGACGATAAATAAATCAAGAAAGAGTGTCTACATGAGGATAGGCTAGTACAAGTGAGACAAGTTGTATCTACGCGTAGAATGAATGTCCCTCAATGTAAATTCCAAGAGAGCATATGTATGTTATACGATGAACAAATAATGAAAGGTGAGTAAAGATGAAATGAAAAGATATTAAGAAAGAACAGGGTCGCATCACCATATGAGGCTAGTGCAAGTGAGACAAGTTGTACCTACGCCAATATAAGGTCACCAAAAATACTCAGCTAAGAGAGTGTTGAATATTAAGAGGCAAGTCTCAATCACACTCTATATGTAAGTGTAAGGACAATTCACACTTAATACGTAAAGAAGAGATGATAAATTATCTAATGAGATATGACTACCTCATGCTAGAAGCAAGCTTCGACGATGTATGAGTTGAATGTAAATAGGAACTTTAAACGGAGCACCGATAGGCTAGCTATGAGTGGTGATGCCTTTTTCGGGGAAGGGCGTAGGTTCACGTAATTCTCATGAGATGAGACTGTCCACCAAGGTGGGTATGGGTCTCCCTAAATCTCCTAGTCTTTGACCTATGCTGCCAACATAGGGAACTAGCCAGTGGTTTCCACCTAAGCGAGCTAGGGATGTTTTGGTTTTACCTTGGCCAGTGACTCCACCTCTTTTCGGTGTGGGGATGACACCGGATTTCATGATGCTCACATGATCTATGTCGGTTAAAGTTGAAGTTCCTCAAAGTATGAAAGATAATGAAATGAATGATACCAAAGGTGTTTGGATAGGATAACCAAGAGGTCAACTAGACTCAAGAAATGACACTATGTCATTCTTGGTCATTGCACAGTGAACCCGATGAGAGTCTTAAACAACATCCTAGGTATAGCTGGTGTTCACACCAGCCTACGAACGAATGAAAATGAAGTTAGTATGAATGAATGAAGCAAATTATGTGTTTGCTAAAGAAGGCACCCTAGTTGAGGTCCCATATGTTGAGCCCTCATTTTGGGAAGTCCTAATGTTAAGTCTATGATTCCAAGGTCTCACGGCATATGAACGAATGATATGTAATATATGTATGTGCTATATGAAATATGTTGTGTTGTGTGCAATATGAAAATAATGATGATGCATGTTACTCTCATAGCATGACTTTCCTAATCTGATTTGGCAAGTCCAACTGACTTGGCTTTCCATAATTCATATCGTTAGGAGAGAGCTCTTCTTAATCATGCATGTCCTTGGTGTGTACTTGCATACACCCATACTTAGTACAAGTGTGTACTAATCCCATACATTATACTATTTTAGGTGCAGGTTCAGGAGGGTGTTGAAGACATTCATTGCAGTTGTTCGGACATCAGAGCTTTTCATCCGGACTTGGTAGGTTCTCATGTGTTCGAGGATTCCTGTCGTTATGTTTCTAGCTTAGTAATAGGTTTAGGCTAGTGGAGCATGTTCCACTAGTATTTCTTTCCTATTTTCTTCAGACTTATGTAATGGTGCCCTTTTGGCAATTGTTACTTACGCTATAAGACTATTTATTTCCAGATTGAATGATTCTTTATTAGATGGTTGATACACATGAGCAATGAAATTCTTTATAGGCATATGCATGTTATAACTATGAAGCCTATGTATACTTCAAACAAAACAAAATGTTTCAAATTTTCCGCTAAAATTAACCTAACGAATGTAATGACGACGTAATTAGGATTTTCTGCGACCTCTGACAGGTCAACGACGCCGGTTTTGACTAGGGTCTAGACCCCGGTGGTGATAATAATACATCATAATATAAGCATAATAATCAATTGAAAAAATAAACAATACAATTTAGAAGATCAAATTCTTAATAGAAAGAAACCCATATGAAGATCGTCATTTTGAAATAAATTTTGGAAGAACCCTTTGGGGAAAGAAATTCCAAATATGAAAGGTTGCCATAACATGATTCTCCTTGAAGATTGATGTAGAAAAGAGATGTTAGTGAATCCATATTTCTCTTGAACTTGTTTTTATATGGAGTCTTCTTTGGGAGAGAGAGAGAGTAGAGAGAAGGAAGCGTGATTTGGGTTAGGGAAAAATGATGTGTTAAGTTGGGTTTAGGCTTAGGGTAGTTTATATTGTCACTTAACTAACCTAATTAACCACTACTTAACCCGTAATTAAACACCTCACTAGTTAACTAATTAATTGAACTCATTAAAACAAAACAGTGAAAGCAGGCCTAACCTACGAGACCCTGAGCTACGAGTCATAGGTCAGTCGAGGCCACTCTTCCCCTCGTACATCACATCCGTAGTTTTGGTCAGAGACCATGTTTTTGTTCACTTTTGGAAAAGTGGATAGGTCCTCAAAGACGGAGGCATCGGCGCCCCATTGTTCAAGCTACGCCTCGTCGCCTACAACCGTAGGTAGCTACTGCCTAGTGAAAGATTTTTAGCCAAAATGGAAGGGTCCTCTCAAGAAACCTTAGGGAGGTGTTTGGGGAATCGTACCCAAAAATTTCAACCCTAAATATACCCTAATACATGTTTAACACCTTTCCACCAAATTTCATCAAATTCGGACTCCTAAAACCCCGTGAAATTGGCTTAAGCATACTAGCATCTCTTTCACTAGTCTCTGGACGTCATGGACGTTCCTTGATATTTTGATTCTAAAACTTCCTAAATGACTTATAAACATTATTTTTGACCTTAAAAGAGTGTTACAAACCTTAGATACATATATGAGGCTCTAGATTAGATCTTAGACTTTGGGAGTGTTACACCGTTGCCGGGGACTTCTTAATCGGCAAATATCTAATTTCTGAGTATCTAAATTATTTCTACAAGTGTTGACAACTTTATCTTGTCTTCTCTTTTGTGTAGTTTGTGTTAGTTTTTCGCACTGGAAAACGACCAGGGTTTGGTAAAGCCTCTATCTTAACCAAAGATATTCGTTCATTACCGGAGAAGGTGAAACCTTCCTGGTCCTCGTGTGGTCGGGGAACCTGATTACCCACAAGAGATGGAATACCAAGAACCACCGGTGATGATGGCAGAAATGAAAGTAAGGGATGTGGCAATCCCACATACCACCAATGTACTTCAAGTATTCAGAAGCCCTCGTCGGGTGGGAGGTTTGAATTGAATTAGAACATGGTGCAATTATTACACACAAATGGGTAGTTCACTGGTCTATCTCATGAAGATACACAAGTGCATATACTGAATTTCCTCGAGATCAGTGACACATACGTTCAAGTGGGAGTACACTCTGACTATGTGCGGCTCACATTATTTTCCTTTTCTCTACTTGGGGAAGAAAAAGATGGTTGATATCTGAGCCTGCAAATTCCATAACAACTTGGGATGATGTTTCCCAAAAATTCTTGATACAGTTCTTTCCATCCGGTAAAATAGCGAATCTGAGAAGCAACATATTAAACTCCCGACAGAAAGAAGGGGAAAATTTTTACCAACCGTGCGATAGGTTTAAGTCTCTATTATTAAGTTTCCCACATCATCATTAAGCTAACAAAGTGTTGGTCCACACCTTCATTGAGGGGTTGGGACCGAACACAAAATTTTTACTTGATTTTGCTGCAGGTGGACAAGCTTTGGAAAAGTCAAATGCTGAGTTGTTTACATTGCTTAATCGAATTTCACAAGGCAACCCTAAGTGGAATGGCAGAGGAGTGAAACCGGTCGTAGAGAAGACTGCCAGAGTTTTGGAGATGGACACAGTCACAACTTTGTCCGCTTAGATTGCATCAATGCAAAACATGATGACCCCTCATTTCAGCAACATGTCACTAGGAAAACAACAAGCTCAAATTAATATGACTCACCAACAAAAAGCTTGGTGTGAAGTATGTGGAGGTGGAAATCATAGTGCTGAGGTATGTGGGGCAAACCCAGAATATGTTCATTTTGTAGGTAATGCTTAGCGAGGAGGAAATTGCCAAGGCTATGGAAATACTTACAACTCAAGCTGGTGAAATCACCCAGACTTTTCATGGGGTGGCAATCAGAACCAACAACAAGGACCGAACTAATACAGAGCACAGAGTAGCGGACAATAGTACCATCAACAAAGACTGGGAAATCAACCACAAATTCATGGTAAGCAGTAGGCTTCCAAACAAGGTGATATGAATGTGTAAGACATGATAAAAAAATCATGGAGGACAAAGCTAAGTTGGCGGCAGATGTTCAAAACAATCAATTGGCAATGCAAAATTTAAAGGAACAATTTGGGTAGTTTTCTAGTGCTCAAAATTCCCGACCACAAGGGGGTTTGCCGTGAAATATCAACCCAAACCCAAAGCAAGTAAATGTTTTGAGCACTCGGAGTGAGCGTCCATTGGAAGAGTTGGCACCAAAGGCAAAAGTTGTTGAAGAAAAAGGAAATCATGTAGATGAGGCAGAATCCACCGAAAAACGGATGAATGATGAACCAAAAGCAAAACCACCTCCTCCTTTTCCATAGAAATTCAAAAATCAAAAGGAGGAGGAACATTTTAGTAAGTTTATTGAATTACTCAAGCAAGTACATGTTAACTTTCCCTTGATTGATGTGTTACAGGGTATTCCTAAATATGCCAAATATGTGAAAGATTTGCTGACCAACAAGAGTCGATTGGTTGAGTATGCAACAGTGGCACTCACTGAGGAGTGCAATTTTCGAATTCAGAATAGGATCCCAACTAAATTGAAAGATCCGAAAAGTTTCACCGTTCAAATAAAAATTGGCAAATGTGTGGAGGCAAGGGGCTTATGCGATTTGGGTGAAAGTATCAATTGGATGCCTACGTCCATGTTTCTCAAATTGAGGATAGGAATCCCCAAACCCACGACCATTATGTTTCAACTGGCTGTTCATTCGGTTTCGAGGCCAGATGGTGTTATCGAAGATGTCATGGTTCAAGTGGGAACACTAATTTTCCATGTGGACTTTGTCATCCTGGATTTTGAGCCTGATCCCGAGGTCCAATTTATTTTGGGACGTCCATTCCTAAAAATGGTAGGAGCATTAATTGATATGGAAGCTGGCAGGCTCACAATGAGAGCTCATGAAAAGGTCGAGGTGTTCAATGTTTACAAAGCAATGAAGTTGCCGGCTATATACGAGGAGTTATCGGCAATCACAGTCATTGAATATGAAAAAACTGCCAAATTTGTCAAAGCAAAAAGTGTTGATTGGGCAAGACATCGAGGGAGATGTTGAAGCCTATGAGATGGCCAATGTCCTGAATCTTCCGAATATGAGTATGCTTCGCAAGTTTGTGGAACCACTGAATAGAGTCCTAGGACCACCTCTGAAATCTTCGAGGATCTCCCTTGTCACCTCAGGTATGCGTTCTTAGGTGCAAATGAATCTTTACCTGTAATCCTTTCTGTTGCCTTGTCTGAAATACAGGTTGAAGCATCATTGAAAATATTAACGAAGAGGAAAAAGGTGATAGGCTGGCAGATGGCTGACATACATGACTTCAGCCCCGCTTTATGAATGCATAGGATATTCATGGAGGAGGGGCACAAGTCAATTGTGCAACCTCACCGTAGGCTGAACCCAGTGATGAAAGATGTGGTGCGCAAAGAGGTAATCAAATGGCTAGATGTGGGTATTGTCTACCTAATTTCTAACAGCAAGTGGGTTGGTCCAGTGTAATGTATACCTAAAAAGGGAGTCATGACGGTGATCACTAATGAAAAAAATGAGTTGATCCAAACCAGGACAATCACAGGATGGCGAATATGCATGGATTAGAGAAAATTGAATGAAGCCACTAGGAAGGATCATTACCCAGTCCCTTTTCTTGATCAGATGTTGGACCAGTTGGCGAGGCAAGAAATTATTGCTTTCTGGATGGCTATTCAGGGTACAACCAAATTGTGATTGCACCAGAGGATCAAGAGAAAACCACTTTCACGTGCCCATATGGTACATATGCTTTCAAGAGGTTGCCTTTTGGGTTATGCAATGCTCCATCTACTTTCCAAAGATGCATGATGGCTATTTTTCATGATATGGTTGAAGATTTTGTGGAGATATTCATGAATGATTTCTCAGTGTTTGGGGAGTCTTTTGACAGGGCTTGGAAAATTTGGACAGAGTGTTAGCCAGGTACGAAGAAACTAATCTTGTCCTAAACTGGGAAAAATTTCATTTTATAGTAAAGGAAGGGATTGTGTTTGGGCATAAGGTGTCAAAGAGAGGGTTGGAAGTTGATCTTGCCAAAGTGGAAGTAATCGAAAAGATTCCCCCTCATATTTCTGTGAAAGGGGTGCAAAGTTTTCTTGGTCATGATGGGTTCTACAGGAAAGATTTTTCCAAGATTGCTAGGCCTATGTGCAGTCTTCTAGACAAGGCGGTGAAAGTTGTATTCGATGAAAAATGCATGCAAGCTTTCGCGGTCTTGAAGAACAAGCTCATAGAAGCTCCGATCATAGCTTCTCCAAATTGGAAGCTCCCTTTTGAGTTTATTTGTGATGCAAATGATGTGGCTTTGGGAGCTATGCTGGGATAGAGAAAAGAGAAAGTGTTCCACTCAATATACTATGTAAGCAAAACGCTGGATGCAGCCCAAGACAATTACACTGTGACCGAAAAAGAAATGTTGGCCTTGGTCTATGCTTTTGACAAGTTTAGATCTTACCTGGTAGGTACTATAACGCTTGGGAAAATAGCCACTACTCATACTACCAAAATGTTCCCTACCTGTCTCCTAGCCTACATTACAACCCTTAAAAGACCTAATTGATCTTGAACTTCCGTATCCTCAAAAGTAGTAGAGCAGTACACTAAGGGCAAGCTTATGGTTCGTTTGATGTAGCAAGTGAATTCTTTTGTTAATGTGAGCGTAACTTGTTTCCCACACCCGTTTTTTGAAATTATTAATGTGAAGTGACTGTGGGTGTTTTGTAGTGAGGGCACATGTCTGATGATATTTAAAAGTTGATATAGCTGTGGGTTCAATGGCTGCACACAAGTTTGTTGCATAAAAGAGTCTATTCTTGAGAACAGAATGTTTTGCAAGAGCGTTCGTTAAGAACGCAGGGTAATGCTATGTTGTCATTTAGCTGTTGTAGTTGTTGTCGCCGAAGCTAAAAGGCTTTTAGGTATAGTGGTCGAGTCGTAGTAAGTCTATAAGTGCGGAATTGTTCGAGGACGAACAAAGTTATAAGTGTGGGGTGGTGATCTTAGGAGTATTTGTGCGCCTAAAAACCAGTTTATCCCATATATATATATAACCGAGTTGAGGAAATTTTTAGTTGCAAAGTCAAGTATTTAGAGTCGTTTTGATTCCGCATCTTCTAACCAATACGATGAGATGTTTCAGGTCGAACATCAATGGAAAATGAGCTAAAATTGGGCACCAGAACATGGGCCGGAGAGTAGAAGAAGAAATGGCAGAAAAGAAGGGCCAAAAACTTGAAATAGCACTATAAAGGAGCACCTCCGTGTCGTGGAGGCATTCCGTCCATGCAGAGAAGGAACTCCCCATAACAGGGGAGTTCGCGATAGCAGCGCATCACAGAGGTCATTCCCCCCATGAGCAAAGTAGTGTGAGGGAACAGGTCCGTGTCGCTGACCTCGACACAAAAATCAGCCCACGTGTTTTATTTTTAGACTATAAATAGTTTAACTGTCTGTTATTGCACACTACATTTTCCAAAAAACGTGAGATGAGGCAAAAGACGTTTTTTGTGCAAATTTCTAGGGTTTTTCTTATTCTTCTTCTTCTTCTTCTTCTTCACATTGGTAAAGGCTTGTATAATTCTATTACATTCTATGTCGTTATTTTGTGTTATGAGTAGCTAATATCCCTTTTCCTAGGGTTGTAGCTATGAATGATGGTTTAATGTGAATTTGTTTCTTGTGTGAGAAGGGTTATGGTATACTTTGTGCTTACATTATCATTCCACTATTTTCATGTTTCATCAACATTAGAACAAATTTAGTGTCCACTCCTGAACTCGGAAGATAAATAGAGGGATAGACTAAAGAATGCAAGAGGTGTGATCACTCTAGAGTGAGTTTTAGATTGTCTTTTGTGTAGGATAGATTTATACCTATGCACCACATTTGGTTGGAATGCAAGAAGAATATTTAGTGCACTTTTATTGGTTCATACCTAACCCCGCTCATCGATGTTGTTAGGTTGTCAATAATGGTAGGCGATTAGAGGTCAGAAGATTATGATCGTAAAAATGAACCTTGCCAACCCCCAATGAGTTAACCCTTTGAACCTTGGAATAGAAACACATTCAACTGAAATTCGATTTACGCTACAACCCCGGGATATCTTTCCAACTTGTGAAGTTTCTTTGTTGAAATCATTTACTTATAGTAGCTAATTCTTGTTAAGGTTGAAGTAGTAGTTTAAACAAACATCGTAATCAAATTAGATACTTGAGTGAATTGGGATAGTCATTTTAAATTGTCATTCACTGATTTGAAGTCGCTTGGGTACGAACATTAGACTCAAAAGAGTCTATTTACTACTTGAGTGATCACATTCACTTGCGTGTGATTTTGAATGCAACAGGGTTGATGGATGAAGATACATATGCGGAGACCGGTCCCGCATATTTTCCACCTGCCACCAGGACATCCCCCACAACACCTCTCACTACCGGAATCAATCTGGGAAGGTGATTCCCAATGTGGTCACTGCCTCCCAGTCTATTTGGGAGGATAGACCGATGGGTTCACAAATTGGTTCTAAGTCTGGTTCTGGCTCTGGCTTTGACTTCGGCTCCGCATCCAGCTCCAGTTAACATCGTAGAACTGCCTTGTCTAATGAGGCTACTAGTGTGGAGGACATTCCCGTGCCACCAAACAGCGAGCTTGCTCCAATTGAGGAGGAGATAACTATGGACAGTGGCAAATATACAGGGATGCCAGGATGTTAACTAAGATGGAGAGGATGACTTGATTGATTACCAAGGAGCGTCGGATAATCACATGCAACTTTTATTGTATGCCTGATATCAATGTTCTCTTACAGCGACACAAGTGCTTGTGGATGGCATGTATCCTAGAGTAAAATAGCGAGGAGATAGTCAAGAAGTTCAATGCATCCTACGCTGCCACCCTCAAAGGTTTGATTGATAGATGAGCCAAGCCTGCCACCCAGGATCCAATCACAACTCTACTAGATTATGGGTTCTCAGTTGATCTATTGGACACTACTATCCGTAGGTTCCTCTAAGGCTAGTTCCATACTCTAGCAATCAACACGACCGATTTTGATTATCGATGTCAAATCGTGAAGAACAAAACATTTTAGAGGAATCTAGAGCAAAGGGAGACTCTATTGCATTGGTTAGCCCGTCACCTTGCTATAGAAGGAGAGCATGCTAAGTGGGTCGGCACCTGGGCTTGGGAATAAAGATGGACACCTTGACATTTGTCGAAAAGTTCTTTTTGTTATTGGTGCAAATATTTATATCTTCTATGCTGACAAACAATGTGCTTACATGGGACTACGCAGTCATGGTTACAACCCTAGTTGTTACATTTGAGATGGACTTTACCCACATACTGATTGTGGAGATTCACGTTAGGGCCTTCAAGGCCACCGCCAGGTATCCCATCCCATGCCTCATTTTTGTGCTATGCTAGTATGTTGGAGTACTGGTTTTGCATTGTGACAAGTTGGTGCAGGTGACAAAGACTCTAGACATCGGCCAAATCACTTCTCAACTCCTTGGCATGCTCATCACTTGCGTCAAACCTCCTCCTCATCTTTTGCAACATATCTTCAACTCGTTCCATACTACCTCCACCATCCCTAGAAGCAACTTCCCAATTTTGAGGTGGAACATAGGGCCAACTTCGATTGTTTCTGTTACCATAGTTACCCCGGTTGAAGTTGTTGTCGCGGTTGTAGTTTCCTTCTCGAACATAATGGCCTTTTCTGTTGTAATTTCTATAGTTCCAACCTTGATTTCCTTGACCTTGTTGCGAATTCTCCTGATTGGAGCCTTGGGCGTTTCATCGGAAACACACCGTCTGCTCATTCACTGCATAAGAATCTCTTCATAGTAGTAATCATCAACCGGTGGTGGTGGTTTAGTCAAGTAATTCACTGCATTTACCTTCTCTGCACCTCCAGTGACATGCTTCAAAACCAACCCGAGCTCAGTTCTCATTTGAGCCATCTCTTCACGAATCTCATCGGCGGCCAGATTGTGTGTAGCTTGAACTGTAAAGGTGTTTCTCCCAGTGTCTGACTTCCTAGTTCTCCAAGCCTTATTGTTTCGGGAAATTTTCTCCAACTTTTCCGCGATCTCTTCATATATGCACTCACCATAAGAACCATCCGCAATAGTATCAAGTACTGCCTTATTATTATAATCTTGACCCCAATAGAAGTACTCTTTGAACGACTCATCGTCAATGCGGTGGTTTGGGACACTTATCACAAATGAGGTGAACCTATCCCAAGATCTCCTTACCGACTCCCCAGGCAATGCCACAAAGTTGTTCACTCTATCTTTGTGGTTAAGCTTTTTAGACACCGGGTAATACCGTGCTAGGAACACATCCCTCAACTGCTCCCAAGTATAAATCGAATGATAGGGAAACTCAGTAAACCAAATTGCAGCCTCTCCTGTTAGTGAGAGAGGGAACACCATTAATCCGATGACATCCATGTCCAAGTCTGGCCTCCCTACACAACTCTTACACACCGACCTCAGTTTGGCGATGTGAGCATGTGGATCCTCAGATGGTAGCCCCGAAAACAAACCTCTAGCTGTGAGCATCTGCATCAACCTACTAGTTACCACAAATGTATGACCCTGTGGTAGAGGGGGTAGGACAAGAGGCCCATCAGAATCGGTGATGTTAATATTGCCCCTATAATACTCTTGAGGACGTAGGATGGGAGGTTGCCCCCTTAAAGCACCATCACCAGGGTTCTCCACTATCACTCTGTTGTGAGCATCAATCGGCGGAGGGAGTTGACGGTTGATCCCATTACCTAGATGTTCCAGATTCTGTTGCTTATTCATACTGTGGAGTGTACGATTAAATTCAGGATCAAAGGGGACGATTTGTTCTCCTCGGCTCCGTGTACTTGGCATACACTAGAGCAAGACCTAAGAGAGACAAAAACAAAAAAAGAAATGTAAAATTAGGAAATTGTTGACTAAAATTCGGTAATGTGCTTAAAGTTAATCTAAAAGCCACTATCCCTGGAAGCGGCGCCAAAATTTGATACGCTCAAATAACACTTCTTTACAGAAGTATAAGCGGTCGTATCAAATAAAGAACCCAACAAGTAAGTTGGGGTCGATCCCACGAGAAAAATGGTTTAGACTTAACTTTAATATACGATTACGTATATTTAGTCAAGTCCTTTCCGAAAACAAATAATTGAATGGGGGGGGGGGAGGTGAAACAAAAGTGTTCAATTATTTCTGAGTAAAATAAGTAGCAAGATTTAAGACTTTGGTGTTTATCAAGTGATGAGAAAAACTAGGGTGTAAGTGTTCCCCATAGGTTCATAACGCGGTAATCCTATCTATAACAATTCTTTCCTAGTACTTGCATGCAAAGTGATAAGTTATGTATCTCTAAATCCTTGGTCCGACATTTAGAGAATTTCACCACGTACCTTTGTCCGGCTACGTGTGTTTAAGTTACTAAATCTTACCTTTACTTCATATTAAGCATCACATTCGATGTATGTCTTAGTTACTACTTCGCACCAATCGAAACTAGCCTATTAGATAGTGTCCACTAAATCTATGTCGATAATTCTTTTCCTATTAACTACCCCCTTGGTCCGGCAAGTAGATATAGGGCAAGTTCTAACACGTGCACTCGTTAAAAAGACTTCTAGACGAAAGAATTATCAATACATGCAAGAATCTATTCTAGAATTGTTATTTAGCTAGTTTTACCTTGTTAATCACCCATGGTTCCCACAACCCTAGTTGTGAATTTAGTTACCCATGCCTAGAAATACACAATTGATGGTTGTTAAACAATCATTTCATGTAGTTACTTTGACAAGTTTGAAGAAAATCCAAAAATAACACTTGAAATAGCAAAATTCACTTAATAATCGATTCCGGAAACTTGAATAAATTGTCAAATTGCAAAGTCAAATCTCCAAGAACAAAAGGATGAAAATAATAAAAAGTTTAACCCCAAAACTGAGTTTTTTATAATAACAAAGTCCTAAATTAAAAGGAGTTCAACATAAGGAAAGTTTGTCCCGAAACGCGTCTTCAATCGACGACCCCACTGATGGTCCGTCGATGAAACGACGGACTGTCGAGTGCCTCCGTCAGTCCATACTTAGCATCTTCTTCAAGCCTCCAAATTGCACCTTCTTTGATCCAATCGACGGACCAATAGCACTGTCCGTCGATGCACTTACGGTCCGTCGATGCTTATCGTCGTTCCATACTTAGCGTTTCTCTAACACCGGGTACTGGGGCAGTCTCTGATCACATCGATGATTTGCCAGCAAAGTTCGTTGATCAGTCGACGGACCGTCGATCCTTCCGTAGCCCCACACTTGGTCAGAATTCCCCGAGTTGCTTCCAGATGCTCGCACCTTGAGTCGACGGCCACCACGTACCATCCGTCGATGATACGTCGGGCCGTCGATGGCTTCGTGGGTGGTCTCATCTGCACTGATTTCTGCACAGTCTTCTACACTTCCGTTTTGGACAACTTTCCTGCAAAACACAGATAAAACACATTAAAATTACTACAAAAAGGCCCTAGACACACACTAAACTTAAGGAAAAAGCATTGAAAGTACCGCGAAACAACGGTACATCATATAGGTACTTCACGAGCACCATCATGAGTCGTGGTTCCGTTCACGTCCCATGAAGAGCTACATAAAAGGTCCCATGGATCATTTTTGGGGAGGTGACTTCCAATTTGACTTCTTTTCTGGCCAACTTGATTCTGAGGTGATATGCTATCTCCCCCTTGGGAACATTCGTCCTCGAATGGAACTCTTGTAGCACAAAAAGAGTAGGAGAGAAACTAACAACACAATAATTAATGTAACTTTATATAAATGCATGTAGGCAAGGAGGCACATCGACTTGTGATCCACCATGAGTTTATGGTAATTTTGATATATTTCACTTAAGAGTTTTCTATGTCTAGGGTCATTTTATATTTTAATTAATGTTTATTGTGCTAAATTTGGAGGAAATAGGCTTGGACGAGGTCAAGAGAGATACAACTGAAATTTTGCAGATGTGGCCACCCACGAAAGTGACCTACGGACCGTAGGTCCAGTCACAGTCTTTCAATGGGTAGGCGTGGATGCTCATCTAGGAAGTCTAATTAAGTATGGAACTACGGAGGCTAGTAACAGATCATAGGTTGACGCACGGGCCGTCCTGCACGTCCATCAATGATCATTGAGAGTTGAAGATCCAGTATTAGATGAAAAGTTCTAAGTGTGGAGCCATAGAACAGGACCCATAGATTGTGGATCGACCCACGGCCCATACTGCATGTCCGTCGATTGCAATTTAATGTTGAATGTTTCAAACTTATCGTAAATTGTCAAAGCATGAGCCACGGAATGGACCTACGGACTGTAGGTCAGTATCGTCGATTGAATTCGCGTCCATAAAAGTTTATTTCCTTATTTTGTTTAGGACATGTTTTTCTATAAATAGGGCATGTAAACCTCTTTTTTTTTGTGTTAGCCATTATTGGTCTACTTCTGGTTTTCGGTATTCTCTTGTGGAATTAACTTTGTAACTTTAGCAATTTGATTTCCCAAGTTTGTTTTATAAGATTTTTGCTTTGCAATTTGATTTGAGATTTTGGGTTTCTTCTACTCAATACGTAAGTTCATTAATTCTGCTTTTACAAATATGAATTGTGTTCTTTCAAGCATGAGTAACTATATCCAGGATTAGGCTTTTGGGAACCATGAGCAAATAACGACGTATGAATAATAAATATGGAATTCTTGACTAGTGTTGATGCATGTATTGACAATTCATTTGTTTAGAAGTCTATTTAACGAGTGAACGCGTTGGATTTCGCCTTGTTTTTACATGTCAGACCAAAGAGGTAGTTAAAAAGAAAAAAATTATTAACAAAGATTTAGTGTGATACTATCTAATAGTCTAATGTCAATAAGTGCGAGGGTGAAAACTAAGCTATACATTGATGTGATGTTTATTGAGGTAAAGGTAAGAGTCAGTAAATTATACACATGTAGCTGGCCCAAGGTGCTCACTTATTGATAAAAACAATGTTTAAATCTTGATCACTTGTTACTCAACAATCAATCAGTTATTTATTACACAAACCCCCTCTTTACTTTCTTTTCTTGGAAATAAGTTGGCTAAACGAATTTATTGTAAGTTAAGGTTAAGTCTAAACCATATTCCTCGTAGGATCAACCCCAACCTACAAGCTGAGTTCTTTATTTGACAACGATTGCTTATACTTCTTTAGGGAGGTGTAATTTGAGCATATCAAATTTTGGATCGATGTCACGCCAAGAGGATCACCTAGTCATAACACGACGTACTTGACCCGGAAGGGTCTCATACAAGCCCTTAGCATATTCGTCATGTCATAATACATAGAAAAATTCAGAAAATTAAAACCTTTCTTTACAATCGAAGTATCTTATAAATATGAAAGAGTATCTATGACACTATGTATTAAACGCTCTATAACATAGAATTACATTCGACTTGAATCTCTTCAATACAAATCAGGGGCATGACCCTTACAAAATTCTAAAGACATAAAGTGAAGACATAGATGGACAAGGTAGGTTTGTCCTCAAACTATGAGGACTCCCCAAGTCTTCATCTCTGAGCTCCTTAGAAACATATCTTCCAAAGTATAGAACATCACCTCTATAACCCTACACTTTGTAGAAAATGTAAAAAGAAGGAGTTAGCACGGAAACGTACTAAGTATGGAAGACATGCATAAAAACATTTAAAACATGCTTAAAAGGGACATTTAGTTGAAACCATTCCTTATGCACTTTTGAACATCATATTGAAAGAGTTGGAGAATCAAAAGTCATAACCAACTTAGATATAGTTCATCAAAGCACAAAGGATAATAACGTCACCATAAGCATAGTCTCTAAACATAGTCTTAATGCAATATCACTCATTAGAATATATAATACTCATGCATAGTCAATTATCAAGGTCATTGCATCATAATAGTGTAGTCACATAATTAAACCTAGGTTGAACTTATGCCATGTGTAGACAAAACCCCATAAACCCTATTTACACTAAGTAGTACCTTTGGATCACCATGCTCATACTTATCATACATTAGTCTCATCCATAGTTTATACACATAGTAAAGAGATATTCATAAACACTTAGCTTATTCAAGGAAAGTCAAACATAAATGCTAATTCAATGGAAGCATACATTACTCATAATACTCATAATACAACGTAACTACACCATGGATACTTTAGAAGTCTTCTTGTGACATGTATGAGTGGAATCCCAAATACCGCTCACACTAAGTAGATCTCCTAGAGGAGTCATTAGTCTTAGTTCATGCAACATATTCATATCATGCATACATGGATTCACATATCTTCATATGACAATGAAACTTATCCCACAACCCCTTCATAAGTCCACTAGTGCAATGTGCAAGTGAAGTCCCATTCCCTCACTTACACCAAGCAAACTCATCAAGAATTCATAAGCATAGTTCCTATACACATGCATAATTCATATTAAGTGAAGTCATTCTTAACATTATTATATTCCATACATTCATAATTCATAAGCTTTCTTAATCACAAGGAACCTCACCACAACCTCTCTTAAGGCTTCCTTGTGCAATGACAAGTAGAGTCCCATACCCCCACTTATGCTAAGTAGTACCCCATAAGAAGTCATAGTTAACATGCATTCCTTAAGTTCATATTCATATTATGGTCTACATTCATTACCATATAGGGAGATTTGCAATAACCGACATAAACCATGTGAGCTATATGGAATCCGGTGTTTTACCTCCACACCGTAAAGAAGGTGTTTCACTTGCCTAAGGTGAAACTAAAATAACTAGCATCTAGGTGGATCCACTAGCTAAAGAACTATGTGGGCAACTATTTATGTAACAATGAGATTTCTATTAGAAATACAGACTTGCTAAACTTAGAAGGTTTCCATCTCATGAGACAACACATATATTGGGAACTCGGACTTGCTAAACGTAAAAGGAACCTATGTGGGCGGCCAGACTTGCTGAACGTAAAATCCTCCATCTCATATTCATGTTCACTCGATCCTAAGAACAATCCCCTTTAAGGAAGCATTAAGTGTTTACTTAAGTTCGTATTGATAGAAAATGCATAAACATTCCAATCATCATAATAGCATAATGGCTTATAGATTCATTAGGTGAGAATGTCCTTTCAACCTTAGAATAATTAATATGAGAGAAAACATTTCACATTACATGATCATATCATACTTCTTTATAACATAACACATTTAGTTATATAATCATGGTCATGTACATTTCATGCATAATAGTATGTAAAGGTTCATATGAGAACTAGCCTTACAATTGATACCATAGACACATTATATTCATATTTATGCATGGAGTGTGTGTGCGCACACATAGTTGTCCTCACAATGGCACAACAACAACAACAAACTTATCATCATAGACACTTTCCTTCAAAAGGAATCACAACATGTACATCATATCCCAACTCATGCACAATTAACAGATATTGCATTTAAGGATCTTAGACCATGTAGATCAACATATCTAATATCCATTACAATAGACATGAATACATTCATCATTCAAGTAGGTAATTCATGGCATGTATAGAATCATGCACTCATATTGGGGGTTATGTGGGTAGAGGACTTCCACATTAAAACCACATAAAATTCAATATGCATAAAAAATAAACACCTCCACCATAAGTGGATCAAATCATTCATATATAGAAAGTTCAACATATCATACCTTCATAAATTTCCCTTTAAAGACAAGAGTCATGATAACGTCAATCATATTAGACTAGGCACTTTAGATAGGAAAACATCATAAACCAACAACATAATACAATAATGGATTACATAGAAACATATGAGATTCTCATCCCTCATTCATCAATCAAAGCATACTAGGGTTTAAATTTGAGGAAGAAGGGAAATCATGGGTCTTGTGGGGAATTTCTCAACAACCATAGAATTACATGAATTCATCCACAAACCTTCATATATAGTCATAAATAAGATAATTTGTTCGTTAAGGTTTACTAATGATCAATACAAGTCTAGGTGATCTTGTTGTAAGGTCATCCATCAAGACCTAACCCTAGACCTTAGGAATATAGCATGAGATAGAGTAACTTCATAGTAAAATCACCTAATCAATGTAGAGATCCTAGATGATCAATCTATACCCATCAATCAATACACACAAGGGCTTACAATTGAGAAAGAAGGGGAAGGACATGGGTCTTTTGGGTTTTTTCTTCAAAAAATTATCGATACACCATGAATTCACCCATAATTGAACATATGTAAACATAACCAATCATAATTTGACAATAGAAATGTTTTTCGAAGGTTACTTATGTTTTGGATGAAAACCTAGAATTTAGGGAATTTGAAAACATAGTTGAGAGGGCTTCTTGGTGATAGCTAACCAAGAATAAAAGCTCCCATAACTTAGACTTAGAACTCCGTGAAAATCCTTTGAAAAGCTTTTATCTTCAAGCTTTACTTGATCTTCTTCAATGGAGGTTTTTGAGAGAAGTGTTTTGGAGAAACTTGGGGGTAAAGTTAGTTATGATTTGGGGGTCTTGGCTTGTGGTGAATTAATGGATTAGTTTTGGGTTCTATTAAGTATTTATAGGAGGTTATTTGATCACTTAACCAACCCCCTAAGACCTTAATTAATTAGCTAACTTAATTACCAAACCCCCAACTTAAAACTTAACTTACCAAAACTGGCAGCATCTATGGATCCCCATCTATGGACCATAGGTTGATCTACTATCCGTGGTTTGGTCTCGTTGTTGAGGACTGGCAGTTCTTCACTCTTTCGGGCATAACTTCTTACTCCGATATTAGAATTCAGAAAATTTGGTGGCGTAGGAAAGATGACTCAGAGATATTTAATTGGATAGGTAAAATACCACCTATTTGTTTTGAGCTATGAGATATGACCATTTGACGTTGACTCTCACTGAATTAAAAACTGCCAAAACTTGCAGAACCTATGCCCTTCCACCTACGGACCGTAGGTGGAGTGACTGAACGTAGGTGGCCTTCGTAGTTTATGACTGAGTCTGGTTTTGCCGGCTTGTTGCAGGATTGAATTACAGAGCAATACCTACGGGGCTTCAGTTGACTACAGGCCGTAGATGGCCTTCCGAAGGTCACATGAAAAATGGAGACCATGCTGCCAAGGCAGCTTTGGGGGAATTTTTGAGTCCCCTTTTAGGACCTCTTGAGTGGTCTTATGAGAGTCGTACCCGGATGTTTAAACCCTATACATGTCTATCTAAGTGTGAGAGTCGCTTCTACAAGTTTTAATCCTCAAACAGGACTCGAAACTTCAACGATAAGACCCTTACAACTCACAGGTTCAAATGACTAGTTTCCGGACGTCATGGTCGTTTCTTGACGTTTTACCTCTAAAATCACCAAACTAATTTCAATAAACATTTTTCATAATTTAAAAAAGTTTTCAACTGTAAAATAATATGCAATGCTCTATTTCAACCTACTAGATTTAGTAAAGCCTTAGCTAGGTCTTACTAGTTCGTACGGGGTGTAACATGCCACTGCCGGGGAATATGGATTTTCGATTATGTTTAACAACATTATTTAACTTTAGTCAATTATTTCATTAGTTTAATTTTACTTTTATTTTTATTTCTAGAGGTTTCTACTCTAATGTATGCCAAGTACACGGAGTTGAGGCGAACCATTGACCCCATACAATCCAGAGTTGAGTAGAACTTTGATAAGAATGAATAACCAAGGGTTCCAAGTTAATCCAATCGGAGGAAATCAGAGTGATGGAGTTCAGTTGCAGCCTAGGTTCTTAATGAGCACAGTGAGGATCATGGTGGTAATATACTAGGAGATCCATTGAGGGTACATAATCCACCACAACTAATGTTGCTTGATAACTATAGGGTAGACTTAAATACCGTTAAATCTGAAGGAACTATTGTGCTACCTCATCTACCTCGTGGGCACACATTTGTGGTGACTAGAAATTTGATGCAGATGCTTACAGCGAGGGTTTATTTTTTTTGGTTCGTCATCAGAGGATCCGCATGGGAACATGGTCAAGTTGAGGAATGTTTGCAAGAGTTGCGTGGGTTGACCGGAATAGGATATGGATGTTATAGGATTAAGAGTCTTCCCTTTATCTTTAACCGATGATATTGCGGTGTGGTTTTCTAAGCTTCTATATAACTCCATTCGTAAATGCGATCAATTGCACAAGGTGTTCATGGCAAAGTACTTTACATTGTCAAAGAAGTTGAACCAGAAATATAAACTCAAAAACTTCGTGGAACTACCTAGAGAGTCTATGAGTACTTTGTGGGATAGGTTCATTGCATTTACAAGAAGTGTTCCAAATCGCCGCATTCATGATGAGTCGTTGAAGGAATACTTCTAAAGAGGTCAGGATGACAATAACAAGGTTGGCTTGATACTATTGTTGGGGGTTGGTATGGTCAGTGCACATTTAATTAGATCATTGAGATATTGGAGAAGATCTCCCTAAACAACAAAGCTTGGAGCACTAGAAAGTCACAGACCAGGAGAAACACTTTTGCAGTTAATTTGCACCTAATCAAGCTCCCAATGATATTTGTGAGGGTATGGCTCAATTAAGGATCGAATTGGGGTTGGTGTTGAAGCATTTGAGCGGAGGTGCCAAAAAGGTAAATGATGTGAATTATTTGAATGGAAATCCACGACCACCGGTTGAGAAATGTTACTATGAATAGGATGCATATTTGGTGAATGATCTGACGGGGGGTTTCCAAGCCAACTCCCAAGGTTCTAACTCAGATAATTGGCACCAAGGGAAATGAAAACAAGGTAAAAAATATGGCAACTACAACCGATAGGGTCAATATGTCCGTGATAGAAACTACAACCACGACAACAACTACAACCGGAACAATTATGGCAACATGAACAATATGAGTGCGCCTTATGTTCCTCTACAAAATTTGGAATATTGTAATATGGAATCTAGGGTAGTATGTCACATGTTGAAGATATAATGAAAAAGATGATGAAGAGGTTTGATTCGACTGATGAGAATGTGAAGGAGATGCGAAATGACATTTTTGGAATCGTTCAAAAGTTAATGCCCGTGCAGTGTCGGTCAGGAAACTTGAGCAGCAGATGAATCAGTTCTCCACTACATTTAACCCACGTAAACCTGGCACACTTCTTAGAAACACCATACAAAATCCAAACAATTATGAGCATTGTATGGCAGTCACTACTTGAGGGGGAAAACATACCATTGATCCACATATGTCGTCTGAGGTTAATATTGTAGTTGAGAGAGATGATGATGAGATTGAGATTATTGGAGAGTCCAAGAATGCTACAAAGAAGGAAGCAGAGATAACTCAAAAAGTAGTGCCCATGCATAGACCTCCACCTCCATTCCCATAGAGGTTGGTGAAAAAGAATGAGGAAGGTAAATATTGCAAGTTTATCGCTATGTAGAAACAACTTTCCATCAATGTTCTGTTGATAGAAGCTTTAGAGAAGATGCTTGGGTATTCAAAATTTATGAAGGATTTGGTGAGAAGAGGGAAATCAGTTTTGTAGATGATGATAGGTTTCAACATTGTAGTGCTATTTCTATGAGGTCACTTCTGCTAAAGAAGGAGGATCCTGGTGCCTTCACTATTCCATGTACCATCAGGTTGTTGCATTTGCTAAGGCATTCTGTGCTTAGGGTGCTAGTATTAATCTGATGTAAATATCTATTTACAAGAAGTTAGGCCTATGTAATCCAAAACCAACTAAGGTGCGATTCCTCATGAGCGATAGAATTTTGAAGAGGCCCATAGATGTTCTCCAAGATGCAATTATGAAAGTGAACTCATTAATTTTTCCCGTGGATTTTATGATACAAGATTGTGAAGTTTATTTTGAGGTTCTCGTCATCTTAGGGAGACCATTCCTTGCTACTAGGAATGTCTTCGTTGATATGGAGAAGGGTCAGATGAAGTTCCAATTGAATAATGAAGAGCTAACTTTCAACGTCTGTAGATCCATGAAGCAGTACAACGATATCAAATTAGTGTCTATGGTGAATCATATTATGGTGCGAGGTTCAGATATTTCTATTGAAGAGATGTTGGTATTGATGCACTAGCAGCGGTAATGATGAATTTTGAGGGTAATGATATTAAAGACTATGATGAATTGGTCGCCGCAATTTATAAGTTCAAATTTCATTCCAATTAAAAGAAACTGGAGCTAGATATGAAGAATTTCGACTCACCACCTGCAAAGTCGTTTGTTGAAGAGGCTCTGAAATTGGAGCTTAAGGCTCTACCATCATATTTTAAGTATGTAATCTTGGGGAGAGATGGTACTTTTCCAGTAATCATTGTGGCATATTTGAGTGAGGTGCAAGTTGAGGCATTGGTTTTTGTGTTGAAAAGGTTTAAAAGGTCTATTGGGTGGACTATTGCAGACATTATAAGGATTCCTCCCGACATTTGTTCTCATATTCCAACTCATGCCGGATCATAAGCCTACTATCGAGTACTAAAGAATACTAAATCCACCTATGCAAGAGGTAGTGAAAAAAGGAAATCATCAAGTGTTTGGATGCTGGAGTCATTCATCTCATTGCAGATATTTGTTGGGTTTGTTCTTTCAAGTTCAGTGTTTGCCCAAGAAAGGTGGGATTACTGTGGTATGTAATGCAAAAAATGATCTTGTTCCGATGCAGCCCGCGACTGGATAGAGAGTACGCATGGGTTAAAGAAATTGAATTCTTGGATAGAAAAAGGACCACTTCCCTATGTCGTTCATGGATCAGATGTTGAACCGCATTGTTGGTAAGGGTTGGTATTGCTTTTTTGGTGGTTATTTGGGATACAATCAGATCTCCATATTTTCGAAATACCAAGAGATAACCACATTCACTTGCCCTTATGGGACTTTTGCCTTCAAACAAATGTCATTTGGGTTGTGTAATGCTCCAACGACCTTCCAACATTGCATGATGTAGTTATTTTCTAATATGGTGGAGGAAACTATTGATGTGTATATGGATGATTTCTCTGTGGTAGATGACTCATTTGATGGTTGTTTGGATTATTAGGCCGAGGTACTTAAACGGTGTGAAGAGTGCAATCTAAAGCTCAATTGAGAAAAGTGCCACTTCATGGTGAAAGAGGGGATCGTGCTAGGTCATCAAATTTCTAAGAAGGGTATTGAGTTTTGATAGAGCGAAAGTAAAGGTAATAGAAAATCTTCCACCACCTATCTCTGCTAAAGGTGTTAGAAGTTTTCTTTGCATACAAGCTTTTATAGGAGGTTTATTAAGGATTTCTCCAAAATTGCACACCCATAGTGTAAATTGCTCGAAAAGAGTGTAAGTTTGATTTTGATGATGTTTTTTAGAACATTTAAAGAGTTAAAGGAAAAGCTAGTTTCCGAACCTATAACTATTTTACCGGATTTGGGGCAACCTTTTGAAGTGATGTGTGATGCGAATGGAGTGGCTCTTGGTGTGGTTTTGGTATAGAGGCAAGAGAATATTCTTCATCCTATTTACTATGCCAGGAAATCTCTAAATGTGTCTCAAAGGAACTATATAATTACTGAACAAGAACTCCTTGTTGTGTTTTTGCATTCGGGAAATTTCAATCCTACTTGCTTGGTACTAAGGTCATAGTGCATACTGACCATTATGCATTGAGGTATTTAATGGCTAAGAAAGATGAAAAACCAAGGTTTGTTAAATGGGTATTGTTGCTTCAAGTGTTTGATTTTGAGGTGAAAGACAAAAAGGGGATAGAAAATTAATTTGCCGATAATTTGTCCAGATTAGAAGAGGAAGCTATGATCAAGCTAGGAGATGGGGATGAGATTAATGATGTATTTCCAGATGAACAGGTATTGGCGGCTTCTCATGATCTTATTCCTTGTTTCGCAGACTTTGCTAAATAATTGACAAGTAGTCTGATTCCATCATATTTGTCTTTTCACCAACAGAAAAAGTTTATGCATGATGTGAGGAAGTTCTTTTGGGATGAGCCTTATTTGTTCAGTATTTGTGCTGATGGGAATTATTCGTTGTTGTGTGTCAAAGGTTGAGATGATGGGTATACTAGAGGCGTGTCATTCTTTTCCTGTTGGTGGGCATCATAGTGGTATTCGGACTACGAATAAGATTTTGTCATCTGGGTATTACTAGCCTACCATCCACCAAGATACTTATGATTTTGGCATAGGATTTTGCAGTCTAGGCAACTGGCCTACCATCCACCAAAATGCACACGATTTCTCCAAGTCTTTGATCATTGCCAAAGAGAAAGTGAAATTTCAATGAGGCAAGAACTATGTATGCATCCGATTTTTGTGATTGAGTTGTTTGATGTATGGGGCTTTGATTTTATGTTTCCATTTATGATTTCACATGGTATAAAGTATATTCTTGTTATGGTTGATTATCTGTGAAATGGGTGGAAGTAGTAGCGCTTTCAAACAATGATGGTAAAAGTGCACCGCATTTTGGAAAAAAGAATATCTTCTCCAGATTTAGTACACCTAGGGCGGTTAACAGCGATGGAGGTTCCCACTTTTGCAATAAGTTATTCAATGCCTTGCTAGAGAAATATGGAGTCTGCCACAATGTAACCACTCCTTACCATTCGTAGTCTAGTGGTCAAGTTGAAGTGTCCAATAGAGAGATCAAGAAAATTCTTACTATGACTGTGAATACAAATAGAACCAATTGGTTAAGGAGGCTTGATGATGCTCTATGGGCCTATCGAAACACATTCAAGACTCTTATAGGTATGCCCCCTACCAACTTGTATATGGGAAGTCTTGATTTGCCAGTAGAGCTAGAGCATATGGCTATGTGGGCGTTGAAGAAGTTGAATTTGGACTGGGGCATCGCATAGAGTCAAAGAGTGAATGACGTAAATGATCTTAATTAGTTTCGCCTGCAAGCTTATGAATGTTTAGCCTTGTACAAAGAAAATATGAAGAAGTACCATGATAAAAGAATTTGAAAAACGTGAATTTTCCGTGGGTGATTAACTTGTCATATGAGGACACTTCATCCAATTCTAATGTCGACGGTTACTAGTCAGTAATATAACCCAACCAAGGGTTCGGCTCGAATCCCAAGGGAGAGGTTTTCGAGAATTAACAACCAATTACAAATTAGTTCAAATTAATAATAGCTAAAAGATATTTACAATTTCAAACATAATAATTCAAAGGGGGTGACACATGTGTCAATTATCAAAGAGGGATTAGTAAACAGTAATAAGCTAAAACTTATGATAAAAGAAGATACAAATATAAAGACGGGATTCTTGGGATGTGATAGGAATATGGGCTCAAATAAACAACCGGGTACATACTATTGATAGTGAATCGCTGTAAATTTGTGACTAAGCTAGACTTTAGTGAGGATAAATTTTCTCTCGAGAAACTTACCTCGAATCGAACCGGTTTCTCTCGAACATTGATAAGATGCAATAAAGACCATCCTTCTCTTTAGCCCATTCCCTTTATCGAGATGAATGTATGGCAAATGGTTTAAGATTTTCTCTCTCGAGCTGAAACCACGTCAACGGAATAACCACATGCCATGAATTCAGTATTTTTGATCTTATGACCTATCTCTCGAGCAATCCAAAGGCACGAAGGTGAATCATATTTACAACTACAACCCCATTGAATTCATACATAACTACTGAATGAAATCACATTTAAACAACAAATACACTATTAATTAGCAAGACCTAATGGTAAATTCAATCCATATTCACATAATCACACCCCAAGAATTGGGGTTTTACCTAGACATAGTAAAGAGATAGAACTCGATAACGAAAAGTGTTTCCATCAATTGGGTACGATAGAAAATGTACTTACACAGGTCTACAAGAAAGATTCTTCAATACCCAGTTCAAATTTCTTGGAGTTGGAAACCTTTATGTCTTCAAAGTTCAAGAACAAAGTCTCACAAAAACTCTAAGAACTACAGTTGGGAAAACTATCTGAATAATACAATCTTATTAGTAAAAGTATAATAAAATTTGATACCAATAAAAATATTAACAAGTATTTATCGTATTCAAAAATTTGTGGTGCGAAGGACAACTCGACGTAGTTAGTCGAGATCACCGATCATCTCGTAGATCCTCCCTTTGATATATTTCATCACCATATTACCTTAGCCTTCAACATCTTCGTGTTTGGGATCATTGGGTGATATAGCACTGCTTCACGGAACTGCTTGGCGACGCGTCGAATGCACTTTTTCACCACTAATGTAACACTTAGAAAATCCAAGACGTGATCTAGATCCTAACATAAGTTTCATAAGGTCTAGACACTGTTTTAAGGCCTATTTTAATTAATATAGGTCATTTAGGAAGTCTAGGAACCAAAACGTCGAAGAACGTCCATGACGTCCGGAAACTAGTTCTAGGAGGTACTAGCATGCCCTAGCCTATTTGACTAGCTTTTAGGAGTCGGAAAATGATGAAAATTGGTGGAAGGGTGTCTAAAATGTGTTTAAGTTGATTCATGGTCTAAACTTCCAGGTAGGACTCCCTAAGAACCAACCAAGGGCCCTTGAGGAGAACCCTTGCGTTTTGAGTCAAACACTGCCTGAGCAGTGTGCACCCACGAAAGGGCACAGACGGGCCGTTGGTGAATCGATTCCACCGTTGATGGTCACTTAGACAAAATCGTAGATGGGTCCTTTTGCATAATCTCTGACCAAGAAGACGGATGTGCAGCAAGGAAGGGCACAGTGGCCGTCGATTGACCCACGATCCGTCGATCGTGGAGTCGTTGATGGGGCCTGTAATTCCTGCACGTTTTTAACTTAGTCTTAACTAATTAATTAAGGTGTTTGGTGGTTAGTTAGGGATTAAGTGAAGTCCATGTGACTTAATTAACCCCCCATATAAAGGCCCAAACCCCATTGGTCTAATTACAACTCTCAAAACAAAACTCTTTTCTTTTCTCTCTTCTTTCTCTCTCTAATGGAAGACACCATTGAAGCCAAGCTAGGGGAGGGATTTGGGGATGTAAAGGGACGATTTCAGCATCAATTCTTCATCAAACATTGAGGTATGTGATCTAATTCACCTTTGAGACCTTTTTCCTCAAAGGGTTCCTTCAAAGTATTTTCAAAAGTTGAGTTTTCATGTGGGTCTTTCTAAATCTCGAAAATTATGTTATGAATTGGTTTCTTTATGTTTTGTATTGGATAATATGAATTTATTAACATGTATTATAACTTAATTATGATATATCTTGATGGTTTGGTCTAGTTTGTAGAAGATGACCCTTAACCTTTAACCCTAGGTTTGATCTTCACATGAATTAGGTTGTATTTGGTTCAATTAGCTTGGTTATTAGTTGAATTACTACTGGATGATGTTGTTACACTAATCATGAACAAAATGAGGGTGATTGGTAGTCTTTCATGCTAGTTCTTGAGAAGATGATTTAGGTTAGGAAGTATGTTGTAATTTGACCTAAGTATCTTGTCTTAAGATATGATCTAGTATTGAATTGTGATGTAGTGATTCTTCTAGCCTTGTTATCATGTTGATTATTGACTTATGATGATGTATACCCAAATTGGGTTGAATTGAGGGTTTATGGTAAGACTTTGATGTTGAACTATGAAGGAGACTTGGTAAGTCTTATGATCTCTATCCTTTACTTCAAATTGTGGTTAATTGTGATTAAGTCATGATGTTGTCTGAGAGTATGCCTTGTATTAGGATTGATAGGGTGGTATGATGTTGAATTGAAACGTCTTGATTTTGATTGTAAGGTGTTGGCTTAAGATGTAAATGTTATAAGGACGGTGAACAATTTACCAATGTGCCTTATCATGATATGAAGATGTTAATGTGCTAATCTCACCTATATGAATTGTAATGAAAGAATTTATACTCATGAAATTCTTATTGAACTATTTATGATGATGATTATACAAGGGGTAGACCCTATGACGTAAACAAAGCTATGATTGATAATAAATGGCTTAAAGACATTTCAAAAAGGGATTCAGCTTAGCACCGAGTGAACTAGAATGAGGAGTGTACCTTCCACATAGGGAAGGTAGGATCACTAATGTACTCTTGAGATTGATACTACAATGCATGTAGCATAAAGAGGGTCCCAACTATATCTCCTAGTTCTTGAACAATGTGTCATTCATAGGAATACTAGCTAGTGAATCCACATAGTTGCTATGCTTCATGTTTTGGTACTACCTTGGCAAGTAGTCCGCCTTCCTTCTGTGTAGGGTTTTATGACACCGGATTCCACACTAGCTCATGCGGTCTATGTCGGTTAGGGCAAATGTTTCCAAAAGGTAAAATGAACTAAAGGATTGAACTCTAACTATGATAACCTAAGGGGTCTAGCTTAGTCTAGGTAGGGGTATGGACTCTACCTAAGCATTGAACTAGCTAGCCTTGAGGGGAGTCATAGAAGGATATTCTTATGTATGAATATGCTTATAATGCTATATGACATGTATATGATGAACTTGCACATTGTTGATACTATATGTTGATTAGTTCACTTATGAATATGTGTTGGTTTATATTGTTAAAGTAAGATTATATGTATACCTAAATTCCATGTTATGTGAAGTAGGATGTTACTCATGATTCTTGTTGGGTTTCTTGATTGAGTAAGGTTGTGGGGTTTTACTTGGTCATTGCACTTGTTGACTTGATAGGGGTTCATGGGCAATTGAATTGCTTTGTTTCTAATGAAATGTACTCTTCTTTATACTTATTGTTAGTATGACTTGATGATAGAGTTACTTGAATATGTATCTAATTATATGATATGCCTGTTTACTTGACTAGACTCGATGATATAGGTTTGGTAATGTACATGCTTATGACTTAATGAACATGTCCTATGAATTGGTATGGTCTTGTTGAATATGCATAAGTGTTTTCAAAGTAAATTACATATCTTTATGAAATGTCTTTTTCTTAGCATGTTTGCATAGTATGTGTGCATATGGTCTCATACTTAGTACAAGTGGTGTGATAACCCCATTTCTTCATTTTCCCCAACATTTTAGGTTTCGGTTGTTGAAGTGCTTTGAAGATGACTCGTAGAAGGCTTGGATCTCTTGATTATCCAAGTAAGGTAGGTCCTCATTTTCCGAGGGTGATGCCACTATCTAGCTTATGGAGTTTACTTTTTAGTTAAAGACTTCTATGGTTCTTTCTTTCCATTTAGTATGAAATATTGTATAGCCCATGCGAGGCCTTTTTACTTGATGTATGGGTTATGCCCAAGTTCTTACCCTCTTATTAGATGGTTATGAGATGAGACGACTATTATGACTATTATGTCTATTTTACATTTTATATACGTATGTGCAATATAAGTAGAAGAATAAATAATCTTCCTATACGAAGGGTCTATGTATACTCGATATATGTATATGTTTTGTGTATGTAGAGGTCTATGTAAACCTCCAAGTAGAAGTAATGAGAAGTTTTAAATTTTCCGCTAAATTTGACAATGAATGTAATGATGTAAACTAAGAGGCTAGTCTTAGTCCTCAAATAGGACGACGATGCCGGTTACGTCAAGGGGGTAAACCCGGATGTGAAAAACTTGGTATCAGAGCATGAGGTTGAATTATCTTTTAGTCAATGTCTCTCTCAACCATGTCTATGTAGGTTCGTATTCATAATTGTGAAGCGCGCCACACTTATTGATAGGAACCTACGTGATGCCTATGAAACTCTCACTTTCTTGGAAATCCAATATCATGCCATTAGAGTATACTTATTGTGTGATTTTGCATCTAATCCTATTGTTGTGATTATAGGAAATGAACACTCGAAAGAATCGGCTCAAAGGCTTGAAGAGGAGATTGCCAATGCGGGAGCTCTTCCTCGTGGTGATCAAGTTCCTCCTCTTGAAGAAGGTGAGAATGATGACCAAGCCCCGGTGAATCCTCCTAATTTGATGGACGATGACATAAGGGCCTCTCTCTTTCAAATGGCACAAGCCATTACTATCCAAGCACAAGCCGCCATCGCTCAAGCCCAAGCCATGACGGCCCAAGCTAATCGGGAGATTTTACCCCGAGCTCATCAACAATTTGCTACCATGGCTTCCCGTCTAAGGGATTTCACTCGGATGAATCCACCTACTTTATACGGGTCCAAGGTTAAAAAAGACCCCTAAGAGATCATCCATGAAGTCTACAAGATACTCTTGGCTATGGGGTTGTCTACTAGTGAGAAGGCCGAGTTAGCCACTTATCAACTCAAGGATGTGGCTCAAGAATGGTATGTCAAATGCAGGGAGGGATAATAGGCCATTAAGGGGTGGTTCGATGACTTGGGAGATCTTCAAGAAGGCTTTTCTTGATAGGTTCTTTCCTAGGGAGCTGAGGGAAGCTAAAGTGGTGAAGTTCATCAACCTTCGCCAAGGAGGTATGAGTGTTCATGAATACTTTTTGAAATTCACTAAATTATCAAAATATGCTCCTTCTTTGGTTTCCGATCCTAGAGATGAAATGAGCCGCTTTGTGACGGGGTGTCGGATGATTTGCAAGAAGAGTGTCATTCGGCTATGCTACATGACAACATGAACATTTATCGTCTTATGGTGCATGCTAAACATGTGGAAGAGGCAAGGGCTAAGAGGAAGAGTAGAGATGCTAAGAGGGCAAAATCTTTTGATGGAGGTTCTTCAAAGAATAGGCTTGAGATACAAGACAACCTAGATTTAAGAAACAGGTTTCTAATCAAGTTCCTTCCAAGTTCCCTAAGGCTAGTGGTGATAGGTTATATAACCCTAAGCCTAAGAAGGCAAAAGTCACTAGTTTACCAACCGAAAAGTCAATTTTAGAAAGTGTGGCAAGAGGCACTATGGTGATTGTCTTAAGGGAACGGACAATTGTTTTGGTTGTGGTAAAAGTGGGCACAAGGTTAGGGATTGCCCTAATGTGAAGGGTCAAGACAAGGGTAGTGGTCAAGCTCAAGCAAGTGGTTCCAATGAAGCTCCAAAGACGAACCACTTCTATGCTCTACATTCTAGGGGTGAGCAAGAGACTTCTCCCGATGTGGTGACCGGTATTTTGAAAGTCTTCTCTATTGATGCATATTCCTTACTTTATCCCGGGGCTACCTTATCATTTGTTACTCATCTAATAGCCAACAAGTTTGACATTTTGCCCGATATTTTCCATGAACCTTTTATAGTGTCTACCCCAGTGGATGAGTTGGTTGTTGCCAAAAGGGTGTATAGAAGTTGTCCAATAATGTTTCCCAATAGAGTTTCATATGTTGAACTAGTAGAGCTTGATATGCTTGATTTTGATATTATTTTGGGTATGAATTGGTTGCATGCTTGCTTTGCCTCTATTGATTATAGAACAAGGGTGGTGAAGTTTAACTTTCCAAATGAGCCTGTTGTAGAGTGGAAGGGGGGAAATTCTACTCCTAGAGGTCGTATCATCTCTTGTCTAAAAGCATGCAAAATGATCTCTAAAGGTTGTCTATACTATATTTTAAGAGTCCAAGATGTAGACTCTGAAATTCCTCCCATTGAGTCGGTCCCCGTAGTGAGTGAATTTGAGAGGTCTTTCCTAATGATATTCCCGGTATTCCTCCCAAATGAGAAATTGATTTTGGTATCGATTTGCTACCGGATACAAATCCCATTTTAATTCCTCCTTATTGGATGGATCCAGCCGAATTGAAAGAGTTGAAGTCTCAACTCTAAGATTTAGTAGACAAAGGCTTCATTAGACCTAGTATTTGTCCATGGGGTGTTTCGGTTTTGTTTGTGAAGAAGAAGGATGGGTCCTTAAGAATTTGTATTGATTACCGCCAACTCAATAAAGTCACAATCAAGAACAAGTATCTTCTCCCTCGGATTGATGACTTGTTTGATCAACTGCAAGGGGCAAGCTACTTTTCTAAGATTGACTTGAGGTCGGGTTATCACCAACTTAGGGTGAGAGGTGAGGATATACCAAAGAAGGTATTTTAGACTAGATATGGTTATTATGAGTTCTTAGTAATGTCCTTTGGTCTCACTAATGCTCCGGAGGCGTTTATTGATCTAATGAATAGGGTGTTTCGAAGTTACCTAGATTCATTTGTCATTGTCTTCATTGACGACATCATGGTATATTCGAAAAATGAGGGTGATCACATGAACCATTTGAGAGTGGTGTTGCAAGTACTTAAAGAACATCAATTGTTTGCCAAGTATCGCAAATGTGAGTTTTGGTTGAGGTCAGTGACATTTCTTGGTCACAGCATCTCTAGTGAGGGAGTTGAGGTTGATCTAAGGAAAACGGAGGCGGTGAAAAATTGGCCTAGACCATTGACTCCAACCGACATGAGGAGTTTCTTGGGTTTAGCAGGTTATTATCAGAGGTTTGTGGATGGTTTTGCGTCCATTGCATCTCCCTTGACTAGTTTGACCCAAAAGTGTAAGAACTTTGAGTGGTCGGAGGCATGTGAGAGAAGCTTCCAAATGTTGAAATATAGGCTTACTTACGCTCCGGTGTTGACTTTACCGGAGGGTACAAAGGGTTTTGTTGTGTATTGTGACGCATCACGAGTGGGTTTAGGGTGTGTGATTATGCAACATGGGAAAGTGATAGCCTATGCTTCTAGGCAACTTAAGGTGCATGAGAGAAACTATCCAACTCACGACCTTGAGTTAGCGGCCGTGGTATTTGACTTGAAAATATGGAGGCATTATTTGTATAGTGTTCATGTTGATGTATATACCGACCATAAGAGTCTTCAATATGTGTTTACCCAAAAGGAGTTGAATCTCCGACAAAGAAGGTGGTTAGAATTGTTGAAAGATTACAACATGAGTGTCCACTATCACCCGGCAAGGCCAATGTGGTTGCGGATGCTCTAAGTTGTATGACTATGGGTAGTGTGTCTCACATAGATGAAGCCAAGAAAGACATAGTGAATGATGTTCATAGGTTGGCGAGGTTTGGTGTGAGGTTGAAAGATTCTCCGAATGGTGGTTTCATGGTCCATAATAACTCCGAGTCATCATTGGTAGTTGAGGTGAAGTCCAAACAACACCTTGATAAATTATTAATGGAGTTGAAGGAATCGGTCCTTGGCAAGCTTAATGAGGCATTATCCTTAGGGGGGATGGTGTTTTGAGGTACCAAGGAAGATTGTGTGTTCCCAAGGTAGATGAGTTGAGGAACCGGATCCTTGAGAAAGCCCATGGGTCCCTCTACTCCATTCATCCGGGTTCCACAAAAATGTACCATGACCTTAGGGAAGTATATTGGTGGGAAGGTTTGAAGAAGGACATAGCGGAGTTTCTTGCTAAGTGTCCAAATTTCCAACAAGTGAAAGCCGAACAACAAAAGCCGAGTGGCTTACTACAAGAAATCCAAGTTTCTATTGGAAGTGGGAAGACATCAATATGGATTTTGTAGTGGGTTTACCTCGGAGTCAAAGGCAATATGACTCTATATGGGTGGTTGTGGATAGGTTGACCAAGTCCGCTCACTTTATTCCCGTCAAGTTTACTTATTCGGAGGAAGATTATGCTAGGATTTTCATAGATGAGATTGTGTGTCGCCATGGTATTCCGTTATCCATCATATCGGGTCGGGTTGCACAATTCACATCTAGGTTTTGGAGGTTATTCCAAGAAGGGTTGGGTACTAAGGTGAAGTTGAGTACCGCTTTTCATCCCAAAACGGATGGTCAAGCGGAGAATACTATTCAAACCCTTGAGGATATGCTTAGGGCTTGTATTATTGATTTAAAGGGAAACTGGGATAAGCATTTGCCTTTGGTGGAGTTTGCTTATAACAATAGTTTTCATTCATCCATCTCCATGGCTCCCTATGAAGCCTTGTATGGTAGGAGGTGTAGGTATCCTATTGGATGGTTTGAAGTTGGTGAGCCTTCACTTCTTTGTCCCGATTTGATTTATAAGACTTTGGAGAATGTTCATATTATAAGGAACCGGTTGCAAACAGCCTATAGTCGGCGAAAGTCTTATGCCAATCATAGGAGAAGAGATATGGAGTTTGAAGAAGGTGATAAGGTGTATTTGAAAATTTCACCTATGAAAGGGGTGGTTAGATTTGGCAAGAAAGGGAAGTTGAGTCCTCGTTATGTGGGTCCCTATGAAATCTTGCAAAAGATTGGTAACGTTGCCTATGAATTGAAGCTCCGAATGAATTGGCTTCGGTTCATCCGGTTTTCCATGTTTCCATGCTTAAGAAGTGTATCGGTGATCCCAAGTCTATTCTTCTTATTGAGGGTCTTGGTGTGAAGGATAACGTCTCTTATGAGGAAGTTCTGGTTCAAATTCTTGATAGGTAAGTCAAGAAGTTAAGGAATAAAGAGTGGCTTTCGTAAAGATGTTTTGGAAGTATCACCTAGTTGAGGGTGCAACATGGGAGGCCGAGGCCGACGTGAAGTCCCGTTACCCTCATCTATTTGATAACTAAGGTTAGTAGTTCTTACTAATAATGAAAATAATGACTAAAACTGAAGTTGCTTTGATTTTTAGTAAAACGTCTTGCAAAAGATGCATTTTTGATATTGTTACAGTGAATCATTGTGAAATTATGCATTTGGACTTGAAATTTTGCTCTTTGGCTTGTTTTGAGTTATGTCGTGCATTTTTATATGGTGACTCGTTATGGAATAATATATAGTATGTTGATAAGTTGAACTTTGACATAATTAACTCATAAATGCTATGATGAGCTCTTGTTGTTGTGAGAAGGATATTCCTCATAATGTAATGTTGAGCCTTATGTGTGGTCATTGAAGTTTTGAAGTGCCTTGTGTAAGTGATATTGTTGATGTTGTTATGTATTATTGTTGGTTGGGCTGCTAGTCTTGAGTCTATTCCTCCCTTCTAAAGATTTTTAGTGTCATTCAGGGACAAATGTTCCTAAGGGGGGGGGGGGTAATGTAACACTTCAAAAATCCAAGACGTGATTTAGAGCCTAACATAAGTGTCTTAAGGTCTAGAAACTGTTTTAAGGCCTATTTTAATGAATATAGGTCATTTAGGAAGTCTAGGAACCAAAACGTCCAAGAACGTCCATGACGTTCAAAAATCCAAGACGTGATGTAGAGCCTAACATAAGTTTCATAAGGTCTATACACTGTTTTAAGGCCTATTTTAATGAATATAGGTCATTTAGGAAGTCTAGGAACCAAAACGTTCAAGAACGTCCATGACGTCCGAAAACTAGTTCTAGGAGGTACTAGCGTGCCTTAGCCTATTTGACTAGCTTATAGGAGTCGGAAAATGATAAAAATTGGTGAAAGAGTGTGTAACATGTGTTTAATTTTATTCATGGTTGAAATGTTCGGGTACGACTCCCCAAGTACCAACCAAGGTCCCTTGAGGAGGACCTTTGCGTTTGGAGTCACACACTGCCTGCGCAGTGTGTACCCACGAAAGGGCACAAACGGGCCATTGGTGAATCGATGGGGAATCGATGGTAACTTAGCCAAAATCTTGGAGGGGTCATTTTGCATAATCTCTAACAAAGACGACGGATGTGCAGCACGAAAGGGCACAATCGCCGTCGATTGACCCACGATCCGTTGATCGTGAAGTCGTCGACGGGGCCTGTAATTCCTGCACGTTTTTAACTAAGTCTTACCTAATTAATTAATGGGTTTGGTGGTTAGTTAGGGATTACGGGAAGTCCAATTAACTTAATTAACCCCCTATATAAAGACCCCAACCCCATTAGTCTAATTACAACTCTCAAAACAAAACTCTTTTCCTTCTCTCTTCTTTCTCTCTTTATTGGAAGACACCATTGAACACAAGCTAGGGGAGGGATTTGGGGGCTGTAAAGGGACGATTTCACCATCAATTCTTCATCAAACATTGAGGTATGGGATCTAATTCACTTTTGAGACTTCTTTCCTCAAATGGTTCCTTCAAAGTATTTTCAAAAGTTGAGTTTTCATGTGGGTCTTTCTCAATCTCGAAAATTATGTTATGAATTTTTTTTTTTACGTTTTCTATTGGATAATATGTATTGATTAACATGTATTCTAAATTAATTATGATATATCTTGATGGTTTGGTCTAGTTTGTAGGAGATGAACCTTAACCCTTAACCCTTGGTTTGATCTTGATATGAATTAGGTTGTATTTGGTTTAATTAACTTGGTTATTAGTTGAATTACTACTAGATGATGTTGTTACACTAATAATGAAAAACATTAGGGTGATTGGTATTTTCATTCTAGTTATTGAGAAGATAATTTAGGTTAGGAAGTATGTTGTAATTGACCTAAGTATCTTGTCTTAAGATATGATCTAGTATTGAATTGTGATGTAGTGATTCTTCTAGCCATGTTATCATGTTGATTATTGACTTATGATGATGTATACCCAAATTGGGTTGAATTGAGGGTTTATGGTAAGACTTTGATGATGAACTATGAAGGAGACTTGGTAAATATTATGATCTCTATCCTTTACTTCAAGTTGTGGTTAGTTGTGATTAAGTCATGATGTTGTATGGGATATGCCTTGTATTAGGATTTATAGGGTGGTATGATGTTGAATTGAAATGTCTTGATTATGATTGTGAGGTGTTGGCTTAGATGTAAATGTTATAAAGAGGGTGAATGATTTACCAATGTGTCTTATCATGACATGAAGATGTTAATGTGCTAACCTCACCTATATGAATTGTAATGAAAGGATTTATACTCATGGAATTCTTATTGAGATATTGGTGATGATGATTATACAAGGGGTAGAACCTATGACCTAACTAAGCTATGATTGATAAAAAAGGGCTTAAAGACATTTCAAAAAGGGACTTTAGCTTAGCACCGAGTGAACCAGATTGAGGAGTGTCCCTTCCCACATAGGGAAGGTAGGATCACTAATGTACGCTTGAGATTGGAGACTAGAATGCATGTACCATAAAGAGGGTCCCAAATATATCTCCTAGTTCTTGAACTATGTTGCTCCCGTAGGAATACTATCTAGTGGATCCACGTAGTTTCTATGTTTCATGTTTTGGTACTACCTTGGCAAGTAGTTTGCCTTCCTTCGGTGTAGGGTTTTATGACACCGGTTTCCACACGTGATCATGTGGTCAATGTCGGTTGGGGCAAGATGTTTCCAAAAGGTAAAATGAACTAAAGGATTGAACTCTAACTATGATAACCTAAGGGGTCTAGCTTAGGCTAGGTAGGGGTGTGGGACTCTACCTAAGCATTGCACTAGTTATCCTTGAGGGGAGTCTTAGGAGGATTTTCTTACGTATGAATATGCTTATAATGCTATATGACATGTATATGATGAACTTGCGCATTGTTGATACTATATGTTGATTAGTTCACTTATGAATATTTGTTGATTTATATTGTTAAAGTAAGATGATATGTATACCTAAAAGCCATGTTATGTGAAGTAGGATGCTAGTCATGATTCGTTTTGGGTTTCTTGATTGAGTAATGTTATGGGGCTTTACTTGGTCATTGCTCTTGTTGACTTGATAGGGGTTCATGGGCAATTGACTTGCTTTGTTTATAATGAAATGTACTCTTGTTCATGCTTATTGTTTATATGACTTGATGATAGAGTTACTTCAATATGTATCTAATTATATGCTATGCATGTTGACTTGACTAGACTTGATGATGTTGGTTTGGTAATGTACATGCTTATGACTTAATGAACATGTCCTATGGATTAGTATGGTCTTGTTGAATATGCATAAGTGTTTTCAAAGTAAATTACATATCTTTATGAAATGTCCTCTTTCTTAGCATGTTTTCATAGTATGTGTGCATATGGTCTCATACTTAGTACAAGTGGTGTGCTAACCCAATTTCTTCCTTTTCCCCAATATTTTAGGTTCCGGTTGTTGAAGTGCTTTGAAGACGACTTGAAGAAGGCTTGGATCTCTTGATCATACAAGTAGGGTAGGTCCTCATTTTTCGAGGGAGATGCCACTATCTAGCTTATGGAGTTTACTTTTTAGTTAAAGACTTCTATGGTTCTTTCTTTCCATTTAGCATGAAACATTGTATAGCCCATGTGAGGCATTTTTACTTGATGTATGGGTTATGCCCAAGTTCTTACACTCTTAGTAGATGGTTATGATATGAGACGACTATTATGACTAATATTTCTACGTTATATTTTATATACTTATATGGAATAAAAGCAGAAGACTAAGTAATCTTCCTATATGAAGGATCTATGTATACTCGATATGTATATGTTATGTGTATGTAGAGGTCTATGTAAACCTCCAAGTAGAAGTAATGAAAAGATTTAAATTTTCCGCTTAGTTTGACCAATGAATTTATTGATGTAAACTAAGAGCCTAGTCTTAGTCCTCAAAGAGGCCGCCGCCGCCGATTACTTCTAAGGGGTAAACCCGGATGTGACAAATAACTTGATCCTTTCCATCAGGTCTCAAGAAAGCGGAATATTAGGCAAGAATAAGGTCATTCGGTGACTCGCCTAATGGGTTAGGTGATCCTCATGCCTTCTTTTCTTCATTCTTTCAACTACCTTGTTCCTTTTGATCACTTGTGTCCATGCTTTGTCTCCAAGTCTAAATACCTGATACTCAAGGTTTTTCATCTGTTTTAGAGACAATATATGCATTTGAGGATACTAAATTTAAAGAAATGTATCCCTAAATGAGTCCAAATCGTGGACTCATCAACACCCCAAACTTAATATTTAGCTTGTCCTCAAGTAAAACTCATGTTCAGCAGTTCAAAAGAATGCCTTGAAAAGTGTTACACAAACGTCAATCATAAATGTACACAACAAGATTCAACTTACTCATGAAATGATTATTTGTGTACTCAAAGACTCAATTTGTGACACACCATTATAATTTTCAAGCTGACGATACTTGTTTCAAATGCAACTTCAAGCTAAATTAAAGTGATCAAATTCCCTCACAAAAATAATTATTCCATTTTCACACACAATGGTTCAAGCGTTTTACATTTCGGTATCAAATGCAATGCTCACACTCACAAAGATAAAAACAATGCATGACTTCACCCATAGATTGGCCCGCATTTCCCAATCAACCATTATTTCAGCTCACTTAGGATCTAAATTGTGTTTTAAGGCTTGTAATGGGGTTGAGTGTACATGTATGGCCGTTTAGGCTTATTGAATTTTATCCTCATGAAATGTGATGCTCCCAACACTTCATTTCCTCTTCAATTATCACTTTCTTTTGTGCTCATAAGTCATTCCATTATTTACTTCTCCATGGATTGTTCGGAAACCCCATTTTCTTTTCACTTTAATATCTTTATTCTACAACTTTTTCATTCTTTTTATTTTTCTCTTCTTTTTCTCTCTTCTATTTTTTATATGGAGGGTTTCCATTATTTTCAACACCATGGGCTAAAAGGGACTTTTCTTGCACTTCTTGACTTTTCTTCACTTTTCACCACAACCCCAACTTAGGCTTTTAGCCTGAGTTGGCTATTTAATTAACCACACATCAAGAGGATTATAGGTACTGGAGTAAGAAAGTTAATGTTTTCATCAATTTTCTTCCAAAGAAAGATAAGGCTTAAGGGGTGCTCAAAAGAGGTTCGCACACTTACAAGACAGGCCACAAAAGAGTTATATGTCAAACTGGTTCACATTCTTTAAAGATTGCCTAAGATCATATGATGAGGTCACATTACTTATTCAACCAGACCAATTGGGAAAATTCTCAGAGTTATCATGCATGGTTCACGGTAAGCTCATCACACAACGCATTGACACCAAAGTCAAACAAGATTCCACACATTTGCTAGTATGTAATATTCATCGCAAGAAATTAATTTGATACTTGGCTAATCTCAACTAGATGCTAAAAGTTCACATACTGTCTATGCAACTTTATTTGGCCTCATTGTAACTGCACATTCATGTTTGCTTGATTGCAAGCACTATTTAAGTTATCGGTATTTATCGAAACTGAGACTCAAATTTTCCAAAGAACAACCATATTCGAGTACATATAAGAGGTTGAGAATTTTTTTGGGAGGGGTAAAAATCACTTTTCATTAAAATAGGGCCAAAAGCTCAAACATACACAACAGGCAATAGAAAACACGATTTTAAATACAGCAACTCAAATATATCACTAAAACAAAGTCACAAAAAGTTGGGCCTTACCCCACCACAAATAAATAAACATTTGTCCTTTAATATAAATAAAAATTATACAAAGGTCAAAATAAAGAAGGACAGAGAGGCAGGTAGAGAAAAATCCTTTCTACGCAGTCGCTCCATATGTTTAGGTATCAGTTTCCGGTGCTTTGTTCTGATCCTGGGTACCCGTTCCCGGTGTCACCTCAGAAGATGAAGCAATGCCAGACCTTCTATACTCGTCCAAGTCTTTAGCTGCAGCAGAATCCACGAGTCCACGAAGGGACGGTGGGGTCTCCACGCTAGTTTGCTTGCTTGAATTGGGCTTCATTCCCTCACTTTCCGTCTTGGGAGGTTTTGTTTCACTTGTATTTTTCCCGAAAATTTTCACGCTCATGTGTCGGGGTGGCATATTTATTCCATCTACCTTTGTCATAGCCATATCTATAAATCTTTGAGAAATATCAACATAGAATATTAGCTATTGGTAAACTCACCAACCCGTCGGTGAATCGCGCAACCACTTAGGCGAGCCGCCCAGTGCAGTGCACATAGGATACATCGATGCATACAAAGGGTGAACAAGAATATTGTGGGAGTTTTGCCTAGTGCATTCGGCGAACTCAAGTTTCTCGCCAAAATTTAAGGGATCCTATATCAAATAAGACATCAATTTATAGGCGAGATGGGGAGTCTAGGTGAACCGCCGAGTTGTTCGGCGAGCCTGACTCAACTCACCAAATGAACCATACTTCTTACTTTCATACCAACAAAATAAGATCATGCACAACTCAAATTAAGCCTAGACCCAACGACACTCATGCACAATCCCACTAAATTTCATCCACTTTATGGCATAAATTTCAGTAATCAACTATGTTACTAAGCAAGGGCAAGATTACCAAAAAAAGCAACCAATCTTTTTAATCCTACTAGATTGGCCCAACCCACATCAACGAGATGATATTATTACATTTGAGTAAGAAGTCGATAAAAATAACTCAGGGTTCCGAAAATAACATTTTGTGATGACTAAATTAAGATTGAATTGTTAGGCGGCAATGTAATTCAAGTCCCGAGCATGAATCTTCAAGAAACTACTTTAACAGTGCATGAATATTGAAAAAATATGAACTAGGAGTAACTGTGTGAAGTTTGAAAGTGAGGGAAATTAAAGGAAATTTAAACTTTTAAACATTTAGCTTGAATTGTTCAGTGTCAAAATGGCGGGTGATACGCCGCGTGATCATGTATATCGCTAAGTTTTACAGGACCTTCAATTGTTCAGGGTCAAAATGGCGGTCTACTTCGGGATCGCTTACTTGGTCAATGATTCGTCAATGATTTCCTGGGCTCGCCAAAGCTTACAGACTCCAAGTTAAAGTTGTCGTGAGTCTAATGGAAGTCTAGATCGGGCACCCCGACCTGCTCGGTGATTCACCAACTTAACCATTCTGCCGCCAATCTATTTTTTCCAAATGCATCCCACACTTCATGCTACACAACTAATACACCATTATTTCAAAATAAAATATAAAGCAATAAAGAGGGTTTTGGGTTCCCTCCCAAACAACGCCTAACGTTATGGTACGACGCAGCTCAACCTTCAAAGTTCATTCTTGGGGTTTTCCATAGTGTCACTAAGTAACCTCTCTTGTTGACGCGGATTCAAATGCGATGAAGTATGGTCCATCTAGTTTTCCAATTGCTTGATTGAAACAGAATTGGAAGTGATAGTCTGGTTAAGGGCTGGTTAAGGGCTGACACATCTTCTTTCATTTCTTTCAAAATTTTGTGTGACACCTCATCCTTGTTGATGATACGTGAGATCATATCTTCAGACTTGCCACCGTTTGAATCCTTTGGATTTTAATGTTCATGGAGAGTCACATACAAATCCATTTCCCCTTCCTTCCAATTGGGATTTTGATCCCTCCACACGATCTTGATCTTTCCATCCTTCGTCTCTATTCCAACCTTGGTTACCACCCTCCCTTAGGTAGTTTGAACGATAACCTCCACCTTGATTGGATAAGAAGCTTACCTCTTCATTATACAAGGCCTCAAATTTGGATTAATCCGGATAAGCATGCCCTACAACCACAACATTGACACCTAGAGAAGAAGCTCCCTGACATTTTTAGACAAAATGTCAAGTTGTGTCATGACTTTATCCATATTTTGGTCCCTCTCTTGATCTTTCTACATCTGCTCCTTGTTTAGTTTAAATGAGAGGAGAGATACATGTTCTTCACGGGTATACCAAGACCTGTTAATTTTGGTCGTGCCATCCAGTAGTTGTGCCTCTATCACATAAGGCTGATGCATTAAAACTCTCGGAAAAAGTTGGTCAGCGACACCCTTGTTTACTGAGTCAAGGCTCCGGTAAGTACTGCAACAATACATTTTCATGCAAGCCATAAGTAGGGCATTGCAACACAAACTTTTTGAATCGCAGCCAAGCCTCATGAATTGGCTCGCCCTCCAAATGCTTAAAGCTTTGGATATCATCCCTAAGAGTCAACATCTTCGAAGGAGTGAAAAATATTCACATTAAATATGGTGACAAACTCTTCTGATGAATTGATTGAGTCACGTGGCAACTCAGCCAGCCACTTGCATGCTCCCCCATCAGAGTGAATGTGAATAACCTCAGCCAAACTGACTCTTAGAGAGATTATTTTGAAGGAAAATAGTTTGCATACATCCACAAAGTTCCAAAGATGTTCATGAGGATCCTCATGGCCGAATCCACTCAAAAGTCCATTAAGTTGCAACAGTTGCAACATGGTGATCTTGATGTGGAACACTACATTCCCTTTGGTTGGTGGTTAGAAAATGGCACCAATACCTCTCATGAGATGGGGATTATTTGCATGAGGCTCATTGCCATTGTAGAGGTGTCCAATGTAATTTTCCTTGCCTATTTTGCTGCCATTAACGCTCATACTTCCTATTCCAATACAAAGAAGCAAAACAAAAGTGAAAATTAAGTTAGTTCAACTACAACTAACAAGATCAAAATTCAACTCAACCCAAAAATTCTCAACTAACACCACTCCCCAGCAGCGGCACCATTTTGACTTGACGTATCAAGAAACTTCGTTCAGTTCTAAGTGTCAACTGCCGTTAGTCAATAATATAACCCAACTTAGGGTTGGTATCGAATCCCAAAGGAGCAATTTTGGACAATTAACAGTCAAGTACAAATTAGTTTAAATTAATCAAAGCTAAAAGACATTTATGATTAAAAACATCATAAATCAAAGGGGGTGACACAAGTGTCAATTGTCAAAGAGGGCTTTGTAGGGAGTTATAAGATAAAACTGAAGATAAATGAAAATACAAATATGGAGACATGATTCTTGGGATATAGGAATATGGTATCAAATAAACAACCGGGTACATGCTATTGATCATGAACCCCTGTAAATATGTGACTAAGCTACATTTTGGTGGGGGTAACATCTCTCTCGAGCAACTTACTCCAAATCAAATTGGTTTCTGTCAAACACTGATAAATCGCAATTATGCCTAGCCTTCACCTAAGACCATTCACTATTCGAGCTAAATGTGTGGGAAAGGTTTTAGGATTCACTCTCTCGATTTGAACCCACATCAACCCAATAACCACAGACCACCAATTAAATAGTTTTGCGCTTAATACCTCTCTCTCAAGCAAGCCAAAGATATGAACGCGAAATCATATTTGCAACTACAACCCATTAAATTTATACACAACTACTGAACGAAATTACATTTAAACAACAAATACACTATTAATTAGCATGACCCACTAGTAAATTCAACCGATATTTACATAATCATACCTCAAGAATTGGTTTTAGCTAGACATAGTAAAGAAATAAAAATTGATACCGAAAAGTGTTTCCATCAATTGGTTATGATAGAAAATGTCTTTGCACATGTCTATGATAAAGATTCTTTAATACCCACTTCCAATTTCTATGAGTTTGAAACCTTCATGTCTTCAAAGTTCAAGAACAAAGTCTCACAAAAAATCTGAGAACTAAAGGTGGGAAAAATATCTGAATAATACAGTCTCAATAGTGAAAGTCTGATAAAAGTCATACTAAGATAAAAATATCAATGACTATTTATAGTTTTCAAATATTGCTGTGAAAGACCACTCGGTATAGTTAGTTGGGATCGCCGATGTAACACCCCGTATCCAAAACAGATCAGAAATAAGCTTTTTAGAAAAAATGAAAGTGCAATATACGGTCACCATCTATGAACCTTAGTCTTAACTACGGCCCGTACTCTGGGTCCGTGGTTCACCACTGTAGCCCTCCCAAACACAGCTCAGAAAAATCAGCTAAGTCTCGACCAACGGACAGACCTACGGTCCGTAAGTCAGACCACGGTTCGTGTTCTGTGTCTGTGGTTCAATACTTCTATTACACAGCCTCTTACAAGAACTACAGACGAACAACATGGACCGTTGTTTGATCTACGATCCGTAGGTCTGACCGTAGGTGAAGGTTAGCAGTCAGTTAGGGGAAAATAATTATTGGGTCAACTTCAAATGGTCATAATTTTTAACACAAAATTAATTAGTCTATTTTTTCCAAATGCATCCCACACTTCATGCTCAGCAAACTAATACACCATTTATTCTAAAATAAAATATAAAGCAATAAAGAGGGTTTTGGGTTCCCTCCAAACAACGCCTAACGTTATGGTACGACGCAGGTCAACCTTCAAAGTTCATTCTTGGGTTTTCCATAGTGTCACTAAGTAACCTCTCTTGTTGACGCGGATTCAAATGCGAAAGTATGGTCCATCTAGTTTCCAATTGCTTGATTGAAACAGAATTGGAAGTGATAGTCTGGTTAAGGGCTGGTTAAGGGCTGACACATCTTCTTTCATTTCTTTAAAAATTTTGTGTGACACCTCATCCTTGTTGATGATACGTGAGATCATATCTTAGACTTGCCACCGTTTGAATCCTTTGGATTTAATGTTCAGTGGAGTCACATACAAATCCATTTCCCCTTCCTTCCAATTGGATTTTGATCCCTCCACACGATCTTGATTTTCCATCCTTCGTCTCTATTCCAACCTTGGTTACCACCCTCCCTAGGTAGTTGAACGATAACCTCCACCTTGATTGGATAAGAAGCTTACCTCTTCATTATACAAGGCCTCAAATTTGGATTATCCCGATAAGCATGCCCTAAGTTATATGTCAAACTGGTTCACATTCTTTAAAGATTGCCTAAGATCATATCATGAGGTCACATTACTTAGTCAACCAGACCAATTGGGAAAATTCTTAGTGTCATCATGCATGGTTCACGGTAAGCTCATCACACAAGGCATTGACACCAAAGTCAAACAAGATTCCAACATTTGCTAGTATGTAATATTTATCGCAAGAAATCAATTTAATAGTTGGCTAATCTCAACTAGATGCTCAAAGTTCACATACTGTCTATGCAACTTTATTTGGCCTCATTGTAACTGCACATTCATGTTTGTTTGATTGCAAGCACTATTTAAGTTATCGGTATTGATCGAAAGTGAGACTCAAATTTTCCAAAGAACAACCATATTCGAGTACATATAAGAGGTTGAGAATTTTTTTGGGAGGGGTCAAAATCACTTTTCATTAAAATAGGGCCAAAAGATCAAACATACACAACAAGCAATAGAAAACACGATTTTAAATACAGCAACTCAAATATATCACTAAAACAAAGTCACAAAAGTTGGGCCTTACCCCACCACAAATAAATAAACATTTGTCCTTTAATATAAATAAAAATTATACAAAGGTCAAAATAAAGAAGGAAAGAGAGGCAGGTAGAGAAAATTCTTTTCTACGCAGTCGCTTCATATGTTTGGGCATCAGTTTCCGGTGCTTCGTTCTGATCCTGGGTACCCGTTCCCAGTGTCACCTCAGAAGATGAAGCAATGCCAGACCTACTATACTCGTACAAGTCTTTAGCTGCAGCAGAATCCATGAGTCCACGAAGGGACGGTGGGGTCTCCACGCTAGTTTGCTTGCTGGAATTGGGCTTCATTCCCTCACTTTCCGTCTTGGGAGGTTTTGTTTCACTTGTATTTTTCCCAAAAATTTTCACGCTCATGTGTCGGGGTGGCATATTTATTCCAGCTACCTTTGGCCTAGCCATATCTGTAAATCTTTGAGAAATATCAACATAGAAGATTAGCTATTGGTAAACTCACCAAACCCGTCGGTGAATCGCGCAACCACTTAGGCGAGCTGCCCAGTGCAGTGCACATAGGATACATCGATGCATACAAAGGGTGAACAAGAATATTGTGGGAGTTTTGCCTAGTGCGTTCGGCGAACTCAAGTTTCTCGCCAAAATTTAAGGAATCCTATATCAAATAAGGCATCAATTTATAGGCGAGATGGGGAGTCTAGGTGAACCGCCGAGTTGTTCGGCGAGCCTGAATCAACTCTCCAAATGAACCATCTTACTTTCATACCAACAAAATAAGATCATGCACAACTCAAATTAAGCCTAGACCCAACGACACTCATGCACAATCCCACTAAATTTCATCCACTTTATGGCACAAATTTCAGGAATCAACTATGTTACTAAGCAAGGGAAAGATTACCAAAAAAAAGCAACCAATATTTTTAATACTACTAGATTGGCCCAACCCACATCAACGAGATGATATTATTACATTTGAGTAAGAAGTTGATAAAAATAACTCAGGGTTCCAAAAATAACATTTTGTGATGACTAAATTAAGATTGAATTGTTAGGCGGCAATGTAATTAAGTCCCGAGCATGAATCTTCAAGAAAATACTTTAACAGTGCATGAATATTGAAAAAATATGAACTAGGAGTAACTGTGTGAAGTTTGAAAGTGAGGGAAATTTAAGGAAATTTAAACTTTTAAACATTTAACTTGAAATACCGTCCAGTTTCTTGCCCATTCGGCGACATTAGTCACATATCAGCGATCCTCTCAGTGATACGCCGCGTGATCATGTATATCGCTAAGTTTTACAGGACCTTCAATTGTTCAGTGTAAAAATGGCGGTCTACTTCGGGATCACTTACTTGGTCAATGATTCGTCAATGATTTCCTGGGCTCGCCAAAGCTTAAAGACTCCAAGTTAAAGTTGTCGTGAGTCTAATGGAAGTCTAGATCGGGCACACCGACCTGCTCGGTGATTCACCAACTTAACCTTTCTGCCGCCAATCTCTTTCTTTCCAAATGCATCCTGTTGACACCCAATTTTGGCCTAACATTTTAAAAAATCGTAATTTTAAAGTTTTATTTATTTAATAGCTTAAAATAATTTTTTTATATAATTTTAAATAAGTTTATCAATAACTATCTTTATTTATCAAAATTTAGGATTTTTGTTAGTTAATTTTTAAAATTGCATTTCACATGTCATTAGTTACGTTTATTATATTATTTTAAAATTTCATTTTATTTATTACATTTGTTAATATTTACGTTGAATTTAGCACAGTCTAAAATTTAGTCAAATACGAAAAAAAATTTAAGGATATTATTGAGATAATTTTGGGCCACAATGCTAAGCCCATCACTTGAGCCCATTTAATATTTTCTTATTTAAATTATTCATTAGATCAAAATATGGATGGGGAGGTGGTGAATAATTTTTTGGGGTTAATTTTTTAGATTTGGCAAGTCATAAGATTTTTCTATAGTGCTTCATATTTTTCCGTCCACCACACTCGCCGGAGTATTTTCCGGCGAAGTCAAAACCCCATTTTTTTTCATCTCATTTTTCAGCATACAACTAGTTCCCTTCCCCGTTTTCCTCCTCAAACCCACTTGAGAACCAGTTGAAACCACCAGCTCAAAACCCATTTTTCGGCGACTCCCAAACCACCAAAAGCAACTGGAGAACCACCATTTCTCTACCCACCAAGCACAAGAAACGAACCCACCAGCCGTCGAAAAACAACCTCCAAACCTCGTTGAAATAGCAGCTGAAAACAGCCACCAAACGACTCCCATTTCTCTGCATTTTCCGACCAAATCCAGCAGCTCAAACAACCCCCAAAACCAAAAAACCCAAGCTTTTCTCCATTTCCGGCAAACACCACCAACAACGGACCCACCATTTGAAATCGCCATGGAACCACCAACTCACACCATCACTGCCTTCCTGTTTTCTCCATATTTTCAGACGCCAGAACCCCTTCTTTTCCAGCCACAAAACAACTACCTTAAACCCCCAAAGCCACCAGATCTTAGCCTTCACTACCAACAGCTAAGACCCACCAAAAAGAACCAAAACGCCATTACACTACTGCAATTTCGACCAGCAACAAACGCCCTACACCACCTATCTTACTCCTCTTTTTTAGATCCACCGGTGAACTCGAAGCTCCACCACAAGACCACCCTCGTACCAGGCCCATTCCCCTTCCCCTTTCACATTTTCTTCTTCCTTTTATAGGTGTTTTGGTTCAAAGTTGAGCTCCGACGAACGGCTACACAACTCCAAACTGAACCAGATCATCACCACTGTTGCTCCTCCGATGAGATACATCCATCAGAGATTTGAACTCCGGCGAACAAATCCGGTAAAGTCAGTGACACTTCTTTCCTTTTCACAATATTTATGCACATAGTTCTATTTTTTATTATTATTTATTTTTGTGTGTGTTTATGCTATCGGAAGTTTCTTTAGAGAAGTTTGGTTGTTGATACTTTATTTTAGTTACTTTTTGTTATTATTTTGCCTATTTGATTACTTTGTTTCTGTTGTTGAGCTTTATTGATTTGTTACTTTTGTTATTCTTTCATTCATAGTTGCCTTATTATTATTTTTTTACTGTTATTTGTGTTCTCCCTTTGTTTAATTCACTTTGATTACTGCTAATTTCTTAATTTTATTTTGGCTTTTGATATCTTTTGTTAAGGTTTGATGTTATTTTACTATTATATACACATTGTATTTTATTAAAGTCTAATCTATTTTATCACTTTGTTTCATTTATTTTTGTTGTTATTTTAATTTGTTTAATTTGATTACTTTTGCTAGTGTTGATATTTCCATATATCACTTGGTTTATCATGTTGGGTTGTTAATTTTATGTTTTCTTCGACTTTGCCGATAGACTTTTTCATCGTAATTTTTTTTAGCTTTTGTTCTTGCTCACTGTTGGATTAAAAATTAGTGTTAACTTCTCCAAATATATGTTCATTTGTGACTCATTGCAGTTTGATTTTATCATTTTGTTCAAATGCATTTTTAGTTATTAAATTACAATTGTTTGATTTTCCAACAAGCCATAATTATTTGATTTTTCCTTAATTTCTTACTATTTACTTGTTATTGTATTCAACTTCTTTCTCTTTTGCTAAAGTAGCTTTTGATCGCCATCTCTTTATGTTAATTATTGCGATTAATGTTAAGTAGATTACTTGTTAAATTTGGCCAATGAGAAAACATTTCGTCGGTTTTGGAGGCCTCCCCATTTTAAAAAGACGGAATTTTAATTTAAGTTTATATATTTTATATGTTGAAATTGGCCGATGAAGAAATTACCGTCGATTTCCAAAGCCTCCAATGTTAATAAGACGGATTTTTATTTTTAAGTTATTATTTCATATATTTAATTTTATTCATATTTATTTATTACTAACACTTTTACTAAGTGTGTTTACATGTACCCAAGACTTGCTTCCTTGAAGCTATTCGAAAGAAGTTCGAATTATATTTTTAATTCAATATTTTGTATATATCGATGTTAGGCAAACCTTAGGCCGATATTATTATTTTATTTTTATTCTGTATATTGCATGTTATTATATTTGTACATTATTTTATATTCTTCCTCAATTTGAAAAAAAAGTGAATTCAGTCGGGATCCACATTCGTGGATTCCGAAGGATGCATAACCCCTTCCCTTCGGAATAATTTGAACCCCTTACCTAGAATCAAATTGGTTTCGTAGATCATTTAATGGTTTCCTAGTTTTTTTTCCTAAAATTAGGTGGCGACTCTTTTTAAAACTCGTTTATTCTTAAATTCATTAAAATTGAATCAATTAATTAATTTTTGAGTCACCACGACGTTTCGCCCTATTTTGATAAAGTAGGGATGTAAACACATCCCACACTTCATGCTGCACAACTAATACACCATTATTTCTAAATCAAATATAAAGCAATAAAGAGGGTTTTGGGTTCCCTCCCAAACAACGCCTAGCGTTATGGTACGACGCAGGTCAACCTTCAAAGTTCATTCTTGGGGTTTTCCATAGTGTCACTAAGTAACCTCTCTTGTTGACGCGGATTCAAATGCAACGAAGTATGGTCCATCTAGTTTTCCAATTGCTTGATTGAAACAGAATTGGAAGTGATAGTCTGGTTAAGGGCTGGTTAAGGGCTGACACATCTTCTTTCATTTCTTTAAAAATTTTGTGTGACACCTCATCCTTGTTGATGATACGTGAGATCATATCTTTAGACTTGCCACCGTTTGAATCCTTTGGATTTTAATGTTCATGGGGAGTCACATACAGATCCATTTCCCCTTCCTTCCAATTGGGATTTTGATCCCTCCACACGATCTTGATTTTTCCATCCTTCGTCTCTATTCCAACCTTGGTTACCACCCTGCCTTAGGTAGTTTGAACGATAACCTCCACCTTGATTGGATAAGAAGCTTACCTCTTTATTATACAAGGCCTCAAATTTGGATTCATCCGGATAAGCATGCCCTACAACCACAACATTGACACCTAGAGAACAAGCTCCCTGACATTTTTAGACAAAATGTCAAGTTGTCTCATGACTTTATCCATATTTTGGTCCCTCTCTTGATCTTTCTACATCTGCTCCTTGTTTAGTTTAAATGAGAGAGGAGATACATGTTCTTCACGGGTATACCAAGACCTGTTAATTTTGGTCGTGTCATCCAGTAGTTGTGCCTCTATCACATAAGGCTGATGCATTAAAACTCTCGGAATAAGTTGGTCAGCGACACCCTTGTTTACCGAGTCAAGGCTCCGGTAAGTACTACAACAATACATTTTCATGCAAGCCATAAGTAGGGCATTGCAACACAAACTTTTTGAATCGCAGCCAAGCCTCATGAATTGGCTCGCCCTCCAAATGCTTAAAGCTTTGGATATCATCCCTAAGAGTCAACATCTTCGAATGAGTGAAAAATATTCACATTAAATGTGGTGACAAACTCTTCTGATGAATTGATTGAGTCACGTGGCAACTCAGCCAGCCACTTGCATGCTCCCCCATCAGAGTGAATGTGAATAACCTCAGCCAAACTGACTCTTAGAGAGATTATCTTGAAGGAGAATAGTCTGCATACATCCACAAAGTTCCAAAGATGTTCATGAGGATCCTCATGGCCGAATCCACTCAAAAGTCCATTAAGTTGCAAGAGTTGCAACATGGTGATCTTGATGTGGAACACTACATTCCCTTTGGCTGGTGGTTAGAAAATGGCACCAATACCTCTCATGAGATGGGGATTATTTGCATGAGGCTCATTGCCATTGTAGAGGTTTCCAATGTAATTTTCCTTGCCTATTTTGCTGCCATTAACGCTCATACTTCCTATTTCCAATACAAAGAAGAAAAACAAAAGTGAAAATTAAGTTAGTTCAACTATAACTAACAAGATCAAAATTCAACTCAACCCAAAAATTCTCAACTAACACCACTCCCCAGCAGCGGCACCATTTTGACTTGACGTATCAAGAAACTTCGTTCAGTTCTAAGTGTCAACTGCCGTTAGTCAATAATACAACCCAACTTAGGGTTGGTATCGAATCCCAAAGGAGCAATTTTGGACAATTAACAGTCAAGTACAAATTAGTTCAAATTAGTCATAGCTAAAAGACATTTACGATTAAAAACATCATAAATCAAAGGGGGTGACACAAGTGTCAATTATCAAAGAGGGCTTTGTAGGGAGTTATAAGATAAAACTGAAGATAAATGAAAATACAAATATGGAGACAGGATTCTTGGGATATCATAGGAATATGGTATCAAATAAACAACCGGGTACATGCTATTGATCATGAACCCCTGTAAATATGTGACTAAGCTACATTTTGGTGGGGGTAACATCTCTCTCGAGCAACTTACTCCAAATCAAATTGGTTCTGTCAAACACTGATAAATCGCAATTATGCCTAGCCTTCACCTTAGACCATTCACTCTCTCGAGCTAAATGTGTGGGAAAGGTTTTATGATTCACTCTCTCGAGTCGAACCCATGTCAACCCAATAACCACAGACCACCATTAAATAGTTTTGCGCTTAATACCTCTCTCTCAAGCAAGCCAAAGATATGAACGCGAAATCATATTTGCAACTACAACCCATTAAATTTATACACAACTACTGAATGAAATTACATTTAAACAACAAATACACTATTAATTAGCATGACCCACTAGTAAATTCAACCGATATTTACATAATCATACCTCAAGAATTGGTTTTAGCTAGACATAGTAAAGAAATAAAAATTGATACCGAAAAGTGTTTCATCAATTGGTTATGATAGAAAATGTCTTTGCACATGTCTATGATAAAGTTCTTCAATACCCACTTCCAATTTATATGAGTTTGAAACCTTCATGTCTTCAAAGTTCAAGAACAAAGTCTCACAAAATATCTGAGAACTAAAGGTGGGAAAAATATATGAATAATACAGTCTCAATAGTGAAAGTCTGATAAAAGTCATACTAAGATAAAAATATCAATGACTATTTATAGTTTTCAAATATTGTTGTGAAAGACCACTCGGTATAGTTAGTTGGGATCGCCGATGTAACACCCCGTATCCAAAACAGATCAGAAATAAGCTTATTAGAAAAATTGAAAGTGCAATATACGGTCACCATCTATGAACCTTAGTCTGAACTACGGCCCGTACTCTGGGTCCGTGGTTCACCACTGTAGCCCTCCCAAACACAGCTCAGAAAAATCAGCTAAGTCTCGACCAACGGACATACCTACGGTCCGTAAGTCAGACCACGGTTCGTGGTCTGTGTCTGTGGATCAATACTCCTATTACACAGCCTCTTACATGAACTACAGATGACCAACATGGACCGTCGTTTGATCTACGATCCGTAGGTCTGACCGTAGGTGAAGGTTAGCAGTTAGTTAGGGGGAAATAATTATTGGGTCAACTTCAAATGGTCATAATTTTTAACACATAATGAATTAGGTATCATATTACCTATGCTATGATATATAATTGAATTATCTTTCTAGGTCCATCAAGTTTGCCAAAATCCGACCTCTGAGTAAAAAGTTATGCCCAGTTTAGTAAAGACCTGTCGAGTAGACTCACACGATGAACTGTCGATTGAATGATGACCCGTCAGTCCAGGTCGTCGATTGCTCCTACATCAATTATTTCAGGGGTATTTTGGTGTTTTCCTAGTTTGTTTAAACCCTAAAATATATCGTTTAAACCCTAAATCATGAGATTTTAGTCAGTTTAAACCTAAAATATATCGTTTAAACCCTAAATCATGAGATTTTAGTCAGTTTAAACCTAGACACATAACTAAAGCTTACCTAAGTTAAAATCATTAATCAAAACTTAGAAAAATATAAGCAAGAGAAGAGAAAAAGGTCAAGAACCCTAGTTCAAGAACGCAACAAGGATCCATCAGTTCCAGCCTCGAAATGTAAATATTTCTCCAAGAATTTCATCACCAGGTATGTGGGATTCCACTAGTGGGTTTCTTTAACCCATTAGGTCTCTAGTTTTAAGTAAGTTTCTTGATTCACTTATCATGATTAGACTTAGGATTTCTATAACTTCAACAGATTAGCATGAATTAGTTATTTATATGTTCCAAATCAGATTACCATGTTATTACTCAGTTTATTGCCTAAATTTCATAACCCTAGCTATGTATTTAGTTCCTGAATTACACATGTTAGGTCAGATATTTCAGTTACTTAAGATATACATGCCTCAGTTATTAATGCATCATTATCATATTAATTTTTGCATTTTCAGTTTGCATGTTCAGTTTTCAGCTATCCAGTATTTACAGAAATTCAGTCATAATATGTTAATCACCTAATTCATTGAGAGTAGCATTACCGAGTTGGACTAGGGTTCATCGTACCCAAATAGTCTCAGAACTACTAGCTAAGTAGGTTGTAAGTACCCTCTGTGGGCATCAATATAGTGATCATGCCAACATGCTTTTATACCTCTGGCAGGTTATATTGGATCCTCTTGATGGGGCGTATACATTGGACTCCACATTTAGCTCATGGTTTTATTATTGGTTATTAGTAGCTCCCATAATTCAGTCAAACTCTATTGCATTGACTATATTTACAGTTCAGTTAGTATTCAGTCTCAACATGTAATAAATTTGGTCATTGCATTTAGTTAGCTCCGAATTAAGTATATCATGTTCTGAATATTATACTTGCTTTTGTGCTTGTTCACATATGTTATATTTTAGCTTTACTCTATTCTACATGCTCAGTACCTTTCAAGTACTGACGCATATGTGTAATACATCTTTTCGTGATATAGGTTAAGTTTCTCAGCATCCACATCGCACGTAGATCGATTCTCCATCTCCAGTTCAGCAGAATCAGTGGTGAGTCCTCATTATCCGAGTACAATAGTCATAAGTTTATTTTAAGTATTTTAGTCCTTTAGTTTAATTTTTTGCAAGACTTAGCTGGGGATTGTCCCATCATTTCTAGTCACTTAGAGACTATTTTAAGACATAGTTAGTTTCAGCTTTGTATTGAGTTAATATGTTCTTTGTATCAAACTCATCAGTTTCAAATATCTTAGTTATTTATATGGGTATTCCCTATCTTTTCATTTTAATTATGAATTACCTTTCGCATTAGTTTATTATCTTTAGTATGCTCATGATCATGCCAAAAGGGTTAGCTTGGGATCACTCGTGGTCCTAGGTCCCGTGTCCACGTCTCACGGGTAGCTCGGGGCGTGACAACTGATCAACTCGGTGATCCGCCCTTTAGTATATTTCTTTGTCGTCTTGTCATAACCTTTAGCATCTTAATGTTTGGAATCATTGGGCAATCTAGCATTGCTTCGCGGAACTGCTCGACAACACACCGACTTCTCTTTTTAACCGCCGACTTGATCCTGTCCATCAAGCCTCAACATACTTGAACATTAGGTGAGAATATGTCCCTTGAGCGACTCCTCAAGCCTTCTTTTCTTCATTCTTTCAACTGCCTTTTTCCTTTTTCCTCACTTGTGTCCATGCTTTATCTCCCAGTCTAAATACCTGAAGTTCAAATTTTTTCATCAGTTTTTGAAACATAATATGCATTTGAGGACACTAAATCCACAAAAATATAACCCTAAATGAGTCCAAATCATGGACTCATCAGTGATCTGGTGCTTCTATTCAATTCAAGGTTGCACTTGTTTCCTGGAAAGCTCAGGTCCAAGTGGACCAAACAATTCATAGTTACTCAATCATTCCCACATGGAGCGCTTGAGATCGAGAACAAGCGGGAATGAGGTTCAAGGTGAATGGGCAGAGGATCAAGGCATACATGGGGAAAGAAGAGAGTGTGCAAGAAATGGTACCTTGATGAAGTCTGCGTAATCAAGAGGTCTATGTCGTGCCACAATGTTAAATCAAGCGCTGCTTGGGAAGCAACCAAAGATGTACAATCTAGCCAACTATAAGTTTTTCTTTTCGATTTATGAGCTTGTTTTGTTTATTTTATTTTTTGTAATTCTCTTGACTGGCGTTATATTTTTGTCTTAGTGTTGGCTAGATATAACATATAGTATGTGTCCAAAATATGTTCAGAAAAAGTAAAAATAAAGTCCTAACGATTAATGCTACATGTGCCAGGATGAAAAGTCAAATATATAGATAATGTATGTTACATAGGTCTACGGACCCCATCGATGGCCCGTGGTTCCATCCACGGATCGTGAATGGTGTCCATAGTCCCCTAGGTATGTTCCTAAATTTTTCTAAGAAAATAGTGACCTAAGGACCCCATCCACGGTTCGTAGGTTGAACCTCGACCCATAGATGGGGTTTTGTGGGTCCAGATTAGGTTTTGGAGACCCAAACCCAAACCCCTCTAATAAAACCTCTTCATTTTTAAATTCATCCCCAAGATCCCATATTCCATCCTTTCCGTTTCTAACCCTTCAAATCCAAAAACTCCCTCCTTATATCCCAAGATCACTCCTATCTCCCATACATATCATCTATTCTCCCAAATTCCATCCCCTCTCTCTCCCATACTTGATAACTCTGATTCTCCCCTCACCAAAAGAGTTCAAGGTACGAGTTTGGTGTTACAAGGTCTAAAGATTATATTGCATTACACAATCACCCATTTCAAATACTTGTAAGGTAAATGACTTCAACTTAATTCTGAATTTTGGTATTCATTATTCAATACATGCAGTCATGAAGTGGATCTGACCTTGGGTTGTTTTTGTATGAAATTGCATGATAAACTATAGTTAGAAACACCCTTGGGATAATAAAATGTAATTGTGTTGTCTTTGCAATCAAATAACTCAATGTAAATAGTCTAAATGGAAGTCTCAGCTTAGGATTCCTAGTTTTGTGTGCTACAAATGTTAAATAATGATTAATCGGAACCCTAGGGATGACAAATTAAACTATCATTAATTATGTTGAACTGCATGATTAGACTTAGGTAGATTGTATGAATGGTTGAATTTTTTTTTTAAATATGAAGCATGCATGATACATGGCACATACCTGACCCACGATACCCCGTCCATGGACCATAGGTCAACCTAACGATTGTAGATAAAGTTTGTGGGTCTGTTGCATATGAAAAATCCTCTAATAGAAGAACCATGGAGATGGACTACAATCCGTAGGTCAACCAACAAACCATTCTGCACAGTTGTGGTTCCCATAAGAGACCCTACATTTCGGGATCTCTGACTGACAGAGGGAACCAAGGAACCGTTGGCGGGCATTAATGCTATTGTCCATAATTTTATTTAGTTTTTGTTTTGGTTCTTTTTTTGTACTAATATATTTCCAGTGTGTTATGGGTTTGTTTTGGTACTAACTAAGCCTCTATAGGTACAATGTCTCCCAAGAAAGCTCTGACTTATGCCTCAAATGTCAATCCAAAATCATTGGCACCCTTGTTCGGGTTTGATCTTAGGCGTATTTGTGCACCTAACAACAATTTTATCCCATATATATAACCGAGTTGAGGACATTTTCGGTGGCAAAGTCAAGTATATATAGTCGTTTTGATTCCTCGTTTTCTAACCAATATGATTAGATGTTTCAGGTCAAAGATCAATGGAATATGAGCGAAAACTAGGCACCGGAACATGGTCCGGAGAGTAGAAGAAGAAGTGGTGAAAAAGAAGGGCCAAGAACTGGAAATAGCACAATGAAGGAGCACATATGCATCGCAGAGGCATTCCGTCCATGTAAAGAAGGAACTCCCCATAACAGGGGAGTTCACGATAGCAGCGCGTCGCGAAGCTCATTCCCCCATGAGCAAATTAGTGTGAAAAATAGGTCCTCATCACGGACCTGGACACAAAAATCGCCCGACGTGTTTTATTTATAGACTATAAATAGTTTAAGTGTCTTTTATTTGTAACACTTCTAAAGTCTAAGACGTTTTCTAGAGCCTAACATGAGTGTCATAAGGTTTAGACACTGTTTTAAGGTCAACATTAAGGAATATAAGTAATTTAGGATGTTTAGAAACCAAAACATCAAAGAACATCCATGACGTCCGGAAACTAGTTCAATCGATACTAGTGTGGCTTAGCCTATTTGACTACATTTTCCGAGTCAGAAATTGATGAATTTTGGTGGAAGGGTTTCCAACATGTTTTAGGTTTGATTCATAGTCGAAACTGATGAGACATCCATTTGATACTATGTTATATTTTATATATCTATGTACAATAAAAGTAGAAGACTATGTAATCTTCCTATATGAAGGGTCTATGCATAATCAATAAATATTATGTATATGTAGAGGTCTATGTAAACCTCAATGTAGAAGTAATGATTTTTTTTTAATTTTCCGTATTTTTGACCTATGAATGTAATGATGTATGCTAAGAGGCTAGTCTTAGTCCTCAAAGAGGACGACGACACTGGTTTCGTCTAGGGGGTGCTCCCCGGATGTGAGAAACTTGGTATCAGAGCATGAGGTTGAATATCTTTGAGTCGATGTCTCTCTCAACCACGTCTATGTAGATTCGTATTCATAATTTTGAAGTGTTCCACACTTATGGATAGGAATCTATATGATGCTTAGGAAACTCTCACTTTGTTGGAAGTCCAATACCGTGCCTCTAGATTCTTGTTCTCTATGTGATCTTAGTATCTAATATGTTTGTTGTGATTATAGGAAATGAATACTCTAAGGAATGCAACACGAAGACTTGATAAAGAGATTGCCAATGCGGGGGATCCTCCCCGAGGCAATCAAGCTCCTTCTCTTGAAGAAGATGCTAATGATGACCAAGCCCTGGTCAATTCTCCTCCTTTGACAGATGGTGACATAAGGTCTGCTCTTCTCCACATGGCCCAAGACATTACTACTCAAGCACAAGCCGTCACTACTAAAGCTCAAGCCATGACGACCCAAGATAATCGGGAAGTAGTACCCCGAGCCATCCAACATGTTTGTACCATGTCCTCCCCTTTGAGGGATTTCACTAGGATGAATCCCCCTACTTTCTATTGGGTCCAATGTTGAAGAAGACCCCCAAGAGTTCATTGATGAAATCTACAAGATCCTCTATGCTGTGGGGTTGACTACTAGTGAGAAGGACGATTTATCCACTTACAACTCAAGGATGTCCCAAGCGTGGTACGTCCAATGGAGGGACAATAGGCCTTTGAGAGGTGGACCTGTGACTTGGGAGTTGTTCAAACAACGTTTTTCTTGATAGATTCTTTCCTAGGTAGAAGCAGGAAGCTAAAGTGGTGGAGTTCATCAACCTTCAACACGGAGGTATGAGTGTGCTTGAATACTCCTTCAAACTCACTAAATTGTCAAAATATGCTCCATTTTTGGTTTCCGATCCTAGGGATGAAATGAACCACTTTGTGACGGGAGTGTCGGATGACTTGCAAGAGGAATTTCATTCGGATATGCTACATGACAATATGAACATTTCTCGTCTCATGGTTCATGCTCAACAAGTGGAAGAGGCAAGGTCTAAGAGAAAGAGTAGAGATGCCAAGAGGGCGAGATCTTATGATAGTGGTCCTTCAAAGGGTAGTCTTGATATCCAAGACAATCCTAGGTTCAACAAGAGGGTTTCTAATCAAGTTCCTTCCAAGTTCCCTAAGGAAAGGGATGATAGGGTGTCTAACCCTAAGCCTCAAAAGGGAAGGGGTACTAGTTCACTAACCAAGAAGCCAACTTGTGGAAGGTCTGGCAAGAAGCATTATGGTGATTCCCTTAAGGTAACGGATAATTGTTTTGGTTGTTGTTAAAATGGGTACAAGGGTCGAGATTGCCCAAATATGAAGGGGAAAGACAAGGAGAGTGGGCAAGCAAGTGGTTCTAATGATGCTCTGAAGAAGAATCACTTTTATGCTCTACGCTCTAGGGGTGAACAAGAGACTTCCCCCGATGTGGTGACTGGTATGTTGAAAGTCTTCTCTATTGATGTGTATGCTTTACTTGATCCCCGTGCTACCTTGTCATTTGTTACTCCTTTAGTATCTAAAAAGTTTGGCATTTTTCTCGATATCTTGAATGAATCTTTTATGGTGTCTACCCCGGTGGGTGAGTCAGTTGTTGCAAAGAGGGTGTATAGAAATTGTCCTATAGTGTTGCCCAATAGAGTTACTTATGTTGAACTAGTAGAACTTGATATGCTTGATTTCGATGTCATCTTGGGTATGGATGGGTTGCATGCTTGCTTTGACTCTATCGATTGTAGAACAAGGGTGGTGAAGTTTAACTTTCCAAATGATCCCGTATTAGAGTGGAATGGGGAAAATTCTATTCTTAGAGGTCGTATCATCTCTTGTTTAAAAGCATGCAAAATGATCTCTAAAGGGTGTTTATACCATATAGTAAGAGTTCAAGATTTAGACTCTAAAATTCCTCCCATTGAGTCGGTCCCCGTAGTGAGGAAATTTCCGGAGGTCTTTCCTAATTATCTTCCCGGTATTCCTCCCGAATGGGAAATTGATTTTGGTATCGACTTGTTACTGGATATAAATCCCATTTCAATTCCTCCTTATCGGATGGCTCCGGCCGAATTGAAAGAGTTGAAGACTCAACTCAAAGATTTACTAGACAAAGGCTTGATTAGACCTAGTATTTCTCCATGGTGTGCTCCGGTTTTATTGTGAAGAAGAAGGATGTTCCCTTAGAATGTGCATTGATTATCGCCAACTCAATAAAGTCACTATTAAGAAAAGTATCCTCTCCCTTGGATTGATGACTTGTTTGATCAACTCCAAGGGGCAAGCTACTTTTCAAAGATTAACTTGAGATCAGGGTATCACAAACTTAGGGTGAGAGGTGAGGATATATCGAAAACGGCATTTTGGACTAGATATGGTCACTATGAGTTCTTAGTAATGTCATTTGGTCTCACTAATGCCCCGGCGGCATTTATGGATATCATGAATAGGGTGTTTCGAAGTTACCTAGATTCATTTGTCCTTGTGTTCATTGACAACATCTTGGTATATTAAAAAATGAGTGTGATCACATGGACCATTTGAGGGAACTAACAGATGACCAACATGACCGTTGCTTTATTACATCCTAGGTTGCACCTAGGATGAAGTTATGCACTTAGTTAGGGGAGAATTATGATTATGAGGATCAGACTTCAAGCTGGTCATATTTTCTTAACACATAATGAAATAGTATCATCCTACCTATGCATGATAATTAATTGAATCTACTTCTTAGATATCCTCAATCATAGTGTTGCAAATCCGACCTCTGCAGTAAAAAGTTTCCATTGACCACAAGGTTATTAAGTAAAAATGGACCAGCGAGATATGACTACAACGATGAACTTGTGATGTGGAAATGAATTGTACCCGTCAGTCACAGGTGTCACCGGAAGTTGCTTAACCATGTATCATCAATTATTTCTAAGGTATTTTGAATGTGTTTCCTAGGTATTTTTTAAAACCCTACATAAACTATTGAGTACGTTAAACTCTAAATCACTGAATTAGTCAGTTTAAACTAAATATATCGTTGATAAACCGCAAATCATGAGATTTTAGTCGAGTTTAAACCATAGACAAATAACTACAGCGACGCTTACATTTAAAATCATTGATCAAGAACTTAGAAAATATATAAGCAAGAGTAATGAGAATAAAGGCAAGGAACCTTAGTTCTAAGAACGCAGCCAAGACCTCCATTCAGTTCCAGGCCTCGAATATGTATAATATTACTCTCAAATTCAATCACCAGGTATGTGGATATACCATAGTGGGTTCTCTTACCCATACGGTCTCTAGTTTAAGTAAGTTTCTTGATTCCTTATCATGATAGACTTAGCCGATTTCTATAACGTATCATACATAGATCTTTAGTAGTGAATATGATATTTATATGTTCCAAATCAGATTACCAGTTATTTACTCGAGGTTTATTGCCTAAATTCAGCAATCCCTTAAGCCTATGTCATTTTAGTTCCTGAATTCACACATGATGTCAGAATATGTTCAGCTTACTTCAAGATATACATGCTCATTAAAGCATCAAGTTAAATCATATCTATAATGTTTGATTTTCAATTGCTATGTTCAGGTTGATTCGCTATCCAGTATGTTTACAAACAGTTTCGCATTAATATGTCTAATCACCCTAATTCATGAGAGTAGCATTCACCCGAAGTTGGACTAGGGTTCATCGTCACCCAAAATTAGTCTACAGAAACTCACTAGCTAATAGGTTGTACAGTACCCCTCTGCGGGCATTCAATTATAGTGATCATCCAACATTGCCTTCTGATTACCATGCATGCTGGTTATATTGGTCCCTCTGATTGGGGCGTATACATTGGACTCCACATTTAAGCTCATGGCTTTTCATATCTGTTAATTAGTAGCTCCCATTAATTCAGTCAAAATCGTTATTCATGACTATATTTACAAGTTCATATTATTCGAGTCTCAACATGTAATAAATTTCATTTGTCATTGCATAGTTAGCTCCCAATTAAGATATCATCTTCTGATATATATTACTGCTTTTGTGCTTGTTCAATATTTTGTAATTTTAGCTTACTCTATTCTACAAGCTCATACCTTTCAAGTAACTGACGCATATGAGAAAATAAAACCATTTGTTTTATTGTCTTTTTTCTGGGGCAATCGTATGTTAAGTTTTCTCAGCTTCCACAGTCAGTATATGGATAGATCGATTCTCTATCTCCAGTTCAGCAGAATCCAGTGGGAGTCCTACTATTATACCGAGTACAACATCATGAGTTTTATTATAGTATCTTATAGTCCATTTAGTTTAATATGTTTTTTTGCAAACTCTGCTGGGAATGATTGCCTCATTCTTTTTAGTACTAGTCACATTAGAGTACTTGTTTCTCAGACATATTACGTTTCAGCTGTTTGTATGAGTTAATGATTTCTTTGTTATCAGAACTCATCATTTCGAATATCTAGTCGCTTATATGTATTCTCCTAATCTACTTTGATGTAATTGTATGAATATAGCCTTTCAAAATTAGTTTATTCTTTGTTATGTCTTCGATGATCATGCCTCAAATGTGTTAGCTCTTTGGATGCACTCGGTCCTATCCGCCCCATGGTTGTTCACTGACGGTCATCTCACGGGTTAATGTCTCGTGGGCGTGAAATTTATTCTGATTCACTTACACTTGGTGACCGCCCCTTTAGCATATTTCTTTTCTCGTACCTTTATGTACCTTTAGGCATGCTTTTAATGTATGTTGAATCTAATTGAGATGCAGAACTAACAGCTTTGTGCTATTCCGCGGATAGGTCTGCACGTGTACAATAGCATTCTCCGACTTACTTCTTATTATACCTCCGACCTTGATCATTACTGTCCTCGAAAGCTCCAACATACTGAACATTATGGTACGAATATGTCTTGATACACCTGCTGCTCTATAAGCCTTCTTTACTTCAGATTCTTCAACTGCCTTTTTCCTGTCTCCTCACTTTGCCATCGCTGTATCTTCTGATTCTAGTTTAAAATACTGAAGTCAAATGTTTCACAGTTATTGCAGACATGAAATTTATCCACTTTAAAATATTATACCCCTATATGAGTCCTAAATACTATGACTCATCTCTGTGGATCTAGGCTTCGTGCTAGTTCTATATTAAGTGCACTTGTTCCTGGGAGAGCTTCATCTCGTCCAAGTGCACCAACAATGTTCCAATAAGTGACTCAAATCATTGCCCACATGGAGCCTTGTTGATATCCTGAGAACATATCTATTGTGTGGGGTTGAATGAGTTCATATTTAGTGGTCATGGTCAGAGGATCAAGAAACATGGGGAAAGAAGATGTGCAAGAAATCGGTACCTGATGAAGTCGCGTAATATCAGAGGGGGTTCTTATGTCGTGCCCAAGTAAATTCAAGCCGCTCTTGGGAAAGCAATCCAGAAGTATGTACAATCTAGCCAACTATGTTTTCGCTTCGATTATAGCTGGTTTTGTTTATTTTTTTGTAATTCTCTTTGACTGGTTATTTTGTCTTATGGGCTAAGATCATAACATATAGTATGGTTCCAAATATGTCTAGAAAAATGGGGTTTAAAAATAAGTCCTAACGATAATGCTACATATGTGCCAGGATGAAAAGTCAAGGATATATAGAATGTGTTACATGGGTCTGATTCGCACCGTATCTGGATGAGCCCGTTGGGTTCACAAACGGATCGTTGAATGGTTTCGCTATCCAGCTATGTTCCTAAAATCTTTAAAAAATAGTACCTAAGACCATCCACGGGTTCTTAGGTTAACGCTTAGACCGCATACATGGGTTTGATGACTCCAATATAGGATTTTGAGATTCGACCAAACCGCAAACCCTCTATACACTCTTCTTGTTCTTTAAATTCATCCCCAAGACCCATCACCATCCTTTCCGGTTAACCCTTCAAATTCAAAATGAACTCACCTCACCATAATATCCAATATCACTCCTATCCTCGTACATCATATTCACAGTTCGCCCAAATTCCATCCCCTGCGCCCAGATGAAAACCGATTGCTCCCCCACTCATAAAGAGGGTTCAGTCGGAGTGTTATGATGTACAAGCAATATATTGCCAGACACAAGCACCCACAAATTACTTTGTGTAGGTAAATGGGACCGTCCAAACTAAAATGTTAGAATGAATAGTGGAAAAGAAGTAAAATGTGGTAAATGCATATAAGTCACGGTTAAGGAGAAATTACGGAGGCTCACTATAAAGTGACCTCCAAATTGACTTATATCTATATGCTGATTCTCAGGATGTTTGGCCTATATGATTATGATTATATGAAGTACTGTGAAATAATGATAAATGCCACTGTTATAGGTATTTATGATGAATTCTACTTAAAATGCAATATGAAGTATGATATTCAAGGGAAAATGTCCCTTTAATGCATGTTTGCCGGTATCATTATTCAATACAGGCAGTCATGAAGATCTGACCTTGGCTTTGTTTTATGAAATTGCATGATAAATATATTAAGAAATCACCCTTGGGAATAAGAATGTAATTGTGTTCTTTGCTCAAAATAACTCAATGTAAATAGTCTAAATGAAGCTCAGCTTAGTTTATTTTGTTGGTGCTAACAAATGTATAATGATTAATCGACCCTAGGATGACAAATATAAACTATCGATTAATTATGTTTGATCGCATATTCTTAGACTTAGTAATGTATGAATGTTGAATTCATTTTTACTATGTAAATATGCATGATAACATGGCACATACCTACCCACATACCCCGTTCCATGACCAATATGTCAACCTAACGATTGTAGATAAAGTTTGTGGGTCCTTTGCAATGAAAAAATCCTTAAAGAAAGAACCCATGGAAGTAATGCGACTACTAATCGTTAGTGTTCAACCACACAAACCATTCTCACAGTTTGTCGGTTCCATAAGAGACCCTACATTTCGGAGATCGTTGACTGACAGAGAACCGCAGGACACCGTTGGGGGCATAATCGCTTGTGTCCATAATGTTTATTTAGTTTTTTTGGTTCTTTTATTTATGGACTATGATATATTTCCAGTGATGTTATCAGGAGTTGGTTTACTGGTACATACACTAAGCCTCTATTGGTACAAGAGTCCTCCCAAGAAAGCTCGTGACTTATGCCTCAACATGTCAGATACAGAATCATTGGCACCCTTGTTCGGAGTTTGAATCTTAGGCGTATTGATTGCACCTAACAACCAAATTGTTATATCCATTCATATATACCGAAGTTTGAGTAACATTTTCGTTGGCAAAGTCAGAGTATATTGTCGGTTGTTTGATTCCTCTTTTCTAACCATATCGATTAGACGTTTCAGATCCAAAGATAATGAATGCAGCGAAAACTAGGCACCGGCTAACATCGGTCCGAGAGTAGTACGAAAAAGTTGTGTGAAAAAGAAGCCCAACGAACAATGCGAATGCACTTAAGGTGCAACAAGCTTCATGCAATCGCGAGAGGCATTCCGTGCCTGTAAAGTGAACTCCTCCATAATTAGACACTATCCTGACTTACTGTCTAAACTTCCCCCTCACAGTCCCCCTCCTCTCTCTGATCCGCTCCGGCACCAGTCATTCCCCCCATGAAGCAATATTAGATGAACACATATATTCCTCATCACGGACCTGACACAAAAACGGCCACGTGTTTTTATTTTAACTATAAATAGTGTTAAGTGTCTTTATTGTGACACTTCTAAAGTCTAAGACGTTTTCTAAGACTCTACACTGAGTGTCATAACGTTTAGACCTTTTATAGGTGCAATAATAAGGAATATAAGTATTTCAGGATGTAGAAACCAAAACATCAAGAAACATACCAGTGCTCCGGAAACTAGTTCAATACTACTAGTGTGGTGTAGCCTATTTGACTACAATTTTCCAGTCAAGAATATGATGATTTTGCGTGAAGGGTTTCTAACATGTTTTTAGGGTTTTTGATCATAGTCGAAATATGATGAGAGCCTCCATTTTCATAAAGTATTAAATGTATTATGCTGGTCATACTACTCCATGTCACAATATAAAAAAGTCAGAGGAAAGACTACTTAATCTTTCTATATAGAAAGCGCATGCTATAATAAATTAATACATGTAATGTAGAGGTCATATTTAAACCCTCAAAGTAAGAATGTTAACTGATCTTTTTATTTTAATTTTTCGATTTTATCTCATGATTAATGATGTATGTAAGAGCTAGTACTTACGTCTCAAAAGGACGCGATCATGGTTCGTCTAGGGTGCTCCCGATGTGAAAACTTGGTATCAGACCATGAGGTTGAATTATCTTTTGCAGAGCTCGATGTCTCTCACAACACTCTCTATAGTTATGATTACGATCATAATTATGGTATGTGCTCCACAATCATTGGAATAGAAGTCTATATGATGCTTCTAGTATCCTTCGTCTCTATTCCAACCTTGGTTACCACCCTGCCTTAGGTAGTTTGAACGATAACCTCCACCTTGATTGGATAAGAAGCTTACCTCTTTATTATACAAGGCCTCAAATTTGGATTCATCCGGATAAGCATGCCCTACAACCACAACATTGACACCTAGAGAACAAGCTCCCTGACATTTTTAGACAAAATGTCAAGTTGTCTCATGACTTTATCCATATTTTGGTCCCTCTCTTGATCTTTCTACATCTGCTCCTTGTTTAGTTTAAATGAGAGAGGAGATACATGTTCTTCACGGGTATACCAAGACCTGTTAATTTTGGTCGTGTCATCCAGTAGTTGTGCCTCTATCACATAAGGCTGATGCATTAAAACTCTCGGAAGTTGGTCAGCGACACCCTTGTTTACCGAGTCAAGGCTCCGGTAAGTACTACAACAATACATTTTCATGCAAGCCATAAGTAGGGCATTGCAACACAAACTTTTTGAATCGCAGCCAAGCCTCATGAATTGGCTCGCCCTCCAAATGCTTAAAGCTTTGGATATCATCCCTAAGAGTCAACATCTTCGAATGAGTGAAAAATATTCACATTAAATGGTGACAAACTCTTCTGATGAATTGATTGAGTCACGTGGCAACTCAGCCAGCCACTTGCATGCTCCCCCATCAGAGTGAATGTGAATAACCTCAGCCAAACTGACTCTTAGAGAGATTATCTTGAAGGAGAATAGTCTGCATACATCCACAAAGTTCCAAAGATGTTCATGAGGATCCTCATGGCCGAATCCACTCAAAAGTCCATTAAGTTGCAAGAGTTGCAACATGGTGATCTTGATGTGGAACACTACATTCCCTTTGGCTGGTGGTTAGAAAATGGCACCAATACCTCTCATGAGATGGGGATTATTTGCATGAGGCTCATTGCCATTGTAGAGGTTTCCAATGTAATTTTCCTTGCCTATTTTGCTGCCATTAACGCTCATACTTCCTATTTCCAATACAAAGAAGAAAAACAAAAGTGAAAATTAAGTTAGTTCAACTATAACTAACAAGATCAAAATTCAACTCAACCCAAAAATTCTCAACTAACACCACTCCCCAGCGGCACCATTTTGACTTGACGTATCAAGAAACTTCGTTCAGTTCTAAGTGTCAACTGCCGTTAGTCAATAATACAACCCAACTTAGGGTTGGTATCGAATCCCAAAGGAGCAATTTTGGACAATTAACAGTCAAGTACAAATTAGTTCAAATTAGTCATAGCTAAAAGACATTTACGATTAAAAACATCATAAATCAAAGGGGGTGACACAAGTGTCAATTATCAAAGAGGGCTTTGTAGGGAGTTATAAGATAAAACTGAAGATAAATGAAAATACAAATATGGAGACAGGATTCTTGGGATATCATAGGAATATGGTATCAAATAAACAACCGGGTACATGCTATTGATCATGAACCCCTGTAAATATGTGACTAAGCTACATTTTGGTGGGGGTAACATCTCTCTCGAGCAACTTACTCCAAATCAAATTGGTTTCTGTCAAACACTGATAAATCGCAATTATGCCTAGCCTTCACCTTAGACCATTCACTCTCTCGAGCTAAATGTGTGGGAAAGGTTTTATGATTCACTCTCTCGATTCGAACCCATGTCAACCCAATAACCACAGACCACCATTAAATAGTTTTGCGCTTAATACCTCTCTCTCAAGCAAGCCAAAGATATGAACGCGAAATCATATTTGCAACTACAACCCATTAAATTTATACACAACTACTGAATGAAATTACATTTAAACAACAAATACACTATTAATTAGCATGACCCACTAGTAAATTCAACCGATATTTACATAATCATACCTCAAGAATTGGTTTTAGCTAGACATAGTAAAGAAATAAAAATTGATACCGAAAAGTGTTTCATCAATTGGTTATGATAGAAAATGTCTTTGCACATGTCTATGATAAAGTTCTTCAATACCCACTTCCAATTTATATGAGTTTGAAACCTTCATGTCTTCAAAGTTCAAGAACAAAGTCTCACAAAATATCTGAGAACTAAAGGTGGGAAAAATATATGAATAATACAGTCTCAATAGTGAAAGTCTGATAAAAGTCATACTAAGATAAAAATATCAATGACTATTTATAGTTTTCAAATATTGTTGTGAAAGACCACTCGGTATAGTTAGTTGGGATCGCCGATGTAACACCCCGTATCCAAAACAGATCAGAAATAAGCTTATTAGAAAAAATGAAAGTGCAATATACGGTCACCATCTATGAACCTTAGTCTGAACTACGGCCCGTACTCTGGGTCCGTGGTTCACCACTGTAGCCCTCCCAAACACAGCTCAGAAAAATCAGCTAAGTCTCGACCAACGGACATACCTACGGTCCGTAAGTCAGACCACGGTTCGTGTCTGTGTCTGTGGATCAATACTCTATTACACAGCCTCTTACATGAACTACAGATGACCAACATGGACCGTCGTTTGATCTACGATCCGTAGGTCTGACCGTAGGTGAAGGTTAGCAGTTAGTTAGGGGAAATAATTATTGGGTCAACTTCAAATGGTCATAATTTTTAACACAAAATTAATTAGGTGTCATATGACCTATGATATGATATATAATTGAATTATCTTTCTAGGTCCATCAAGTTTGCAAAAATCCGACCTCTGAGTAAAAGGTTATGCCCAGTTTAGTGAAGACCTGTCGAGTAGACTCACACGATGAACTGTCGATTGAATGATGGCCCGTCAGTCCAGGTCGTCGATTGCTCCGACATCAATTATTTCAGGGGTCTTTTGGTGTTTTCCTAGTTTGTTTAACCCCTAAAATATATCGTTTAAACCCTAAATCATGAGATATTAGTCACTTTAAACCTAAAATATATCGTTTAAACCCTAAATCATGAGATTTTAGTCAGCTTAAACCTAGACAAATAACTAAAGCTTACGTAAGTTAAAATCATTGATCAAAACTTAGAAAATTATAAGCAAGAGAAGAGAAAAAGGTCAAGAACCCTAGTTCAAGAACGCAGCAAGGATCCATCAGTTCCAGCCTCGAAATGTAAAGATTTCTCCATGAATTTCATCACCAGGTATGTGGGATTCCACTAGTGGGTTTCTTTAACCCATTAGGTCTCTAGTTTTAAGTAAGTTTCTTGATTGCCTTATCATGATTAGACTTAGGGTTTCTATAACTTCAACAGATTAGTATGAATTAGTTATTTATATGTTCCAAATCAGATTACCATGTTATTACTCAGTTTATTGCCTAAATTTCAGAACCCTAGCTATGTATTTAATTCTTGAATTACACATGTTATGTCAGATATTTCAGTTACTTAAGATATACATGCCGCAGTTATTAATGCATCATTATCATATTAATTTTTGCATTTTCAGTTTGCATGTTCAGGTTTGAGCTATCCAGTATTTACAGAAATTCAGTCATAATATGTTAATCACCTAATTCATTGAGAGTAGCATTACCGAGTTGGACTAGGGTTCATCGTACCCAAATAGTCTCAGAACTACTAGCTAAGTAGGTTGTAAGTACCCTCTGTGGGCATCAATATAGTGATCATGCCAACATGCCTTTATACCTATGCAGGTTATATTGGATCCTCTCGATGGGGCGTATACATTGGACTCCACATTTAGCTCATGGTTTTATTATTGGTTATTAGTAGCTCCCATAATTCAGTCAAACTCTATTGCATTGACTATATTTACAGTTCAGTTAGTATTCAGTCTCAACATGTAATAAATTTGGTCATTGCATTTAGTTATCTCTGAATTAAGTATATCATGTTCTGAATATTATACTTGCTTTTGTGCTTGTTCACATATGTTATATTTTAGCTTTACTCTATCCTACATGCTCAGTACCTTTCAAGTACTGACGCATATGTGTAATACATCTTTTCGTGATATAGGTTAAGTTTCTCAGCATCCACATCGCACGTAGATCGATTCTCCATCTCCAGTTCAGCAGAATCAGTGGTGAGTCCTCATTATCCGAGTACAATAGTCATGAGTTTATTTTAAGTATTTTAGTCCTTTAGTTTAAGTTTTTGCAAGACTTAGCTGGGGATTGTCCCATCATTTCTAGTCACTTAGAGACTATTTTCAGACATAGTTAGTTTCAGCTTTGTATTGAGTTAATATGTTCTTTGTATCAAACTCATCAGTTTCGAATATCTTAGTCGTTTATATGGGTATTCCCTATCTTTTCATTTTAATTATGAATTACCTTTCACATTAGTTTATTATCTTTAGTATGCTCATGATCATGCCAAAAGGGTTAGCTTGGGATCACTCGTGGTCCTAGGTCCCGTGTCCACGTCTCACGGGTAACTCGGGGCGTGACAACTGATCAACTCGGTGATCCGCCCTTTAGTATATTTCTTTGTCGTCTTGTCATAACCTTTAGCATCTTAATGTTTGGAATCATTGGGCAATCTAGCATTGCTTCGCGGAACTGCTCGACAACACACCGACTTCTCTTTTTAACCGCCGACTTGATCCTGTCCATCAAGCCTCAACATACTTGAACATTAGGTGAGAATATGTCCCTTGAGCGACTCCTCAAGCCTTCTTTTCTTCATTCTTTCAACTGCCTTTTTCCTTTTTGCTCACTTGTGTCCATGCTTTATCTCCCAGTCTAAATACCTGAAGTTCAAATTTTTTCATCAGTTTTTGGGACATAATATGCATTTAGGGACACTAAATCCACAAAAATATAACCCTAAATGAGTCCAAATCGTGGACTCATCAGTGATCTGGTGCTTCTATTCAATTCAATGTTGTACTTGTTTCCAGGAAAGCTCAGGTCCAAGTGGACCAAACAATTCATAGTTACTCAATCATTCCCACATGGAGCGCTCGAGATCGAGAACAAGCAGGAATGAGGTTCAAGGTGAATGGGCCGAGGATCAAGGCATACATGGGGAAAGAAGAGAGTGTGCAAGAAATGGTACCTTGATGAAGTCTGAGTAATCAAGAGGTCTATGTCGTGCCACAATGTTAAATCAAGCGCTGCTTGGGAAGCAACCAAAGATGTACAATCTAGCCAACTATAAGTTTTTCTTTTCGATTTATGAGCTTTCTTTGTTTATTTTATTTTTTGTAATTTCTTGACTGGCGTTATATTTTTGTCTTAGTGTTGGCTAGATATAACATATAGTATGTGTCCAAAATATGTTCAGAAAAAGTAAAAATAAAGTCCTAACGATTAATGCTACATGTGCCAGGATGAAAAGTCAAATATATAGATAATGTATGTTACATAGGTCTACGGACCCCATCGATGGCCCGTGGTTCCATCCACGGATCGTGAATGGTGTCCATAGTCCCCTAGGTATGTTCCTAAATTTTTCTAAGAAAATAGTGACCTAAGGACCCCATCCACGGTTCGTAGGTTGAACCTCGACCCATAGATGGGGTTTTGTGGGTCCAGATTAGGTTTTGGAGACCCAAACCCAAACCCCTCTAATAAAACCTCTTCATTTTTAAATTCATCCCCAAGATCCCATATTCCATCCTTTCCGTTTCTAACCCTTCAAATCCAAAAACTCCCTCCTTATATCCCAAGATCACTCCTATCTCCCATACATATCATCTATTCTCCCAAATTCCATCCCCTCTCTCTCCCATACTTGATAACTCTGATTCTCCCCTCACCAAAAGAGTTCAAGGTACGAGTTTGGTGTTACAAGGTCTAAAGATTATATTGCATTACACAATCACCCATTTCAAATACTTGTAAGGTAAATGACTTCAACTTAATTCTGAATTTTGGTATTCATTATTCAATACATGCAGTCATGAAGTGGATCTGACCTTGGGTTGTTTTTGTATGAAATTGCATGATAAACTATAGTTAGAAACACCCTTGGGATAATAAAATGTAATTGTGTTGTCTTTGTCATCAAATAACTCAATGTAAATAGTCTAAATGGAAGTCTCGGCTTAGTTTTTTAGTTTTGTGTGCTACAAATGTTAAATAATGATTAATCGGAACCCTAGGGATGACAAATTAAACTATCATTAATTATGTTGAACTGCATGATTAGACTTAGGTAGATTGTATGAATGGTTGAATTTTTTTTTACATATGAAACATGCATGATACATTGCACATACCTGACCCACGATACCCCGTCCATGGACCATAGGTCAACCAAACGATTGTAGATAAAGTTTGTGGGTCTGTTGCATATGAAAAATCCTCTAATGAAGAACCATGGAGATGGACTACAATCCGTAGGTCAACCAACAAACCATTCTTCACAGTTGTCGTTCCCATAAGAGACCCTACATTTCGGGATCTCTGACCGACAGAGGGAACCAACGAGCCGTTGGCGGGCACTAATGCTATTGTCCATAATTTTATTTAGTTTTTGTTTTGGTTCTTTTTTTGTACTAATATATTTCGAGTGTGTTATGGGTTTGTTTTGGTACTAACTAAGCCTCTATTGGTACAATGTCTCCCAAGAAAGCGCTGACTTATGCCTCAAATGTCAATCCAAAATCATTGGCACCCTTGTTCGGGTTTGATCTTAGGCGTATTTGTGCACCTAACAACAATTTTATCCCATATATATAACCGAGTTGAGGACATTTTTGGTGGCAAAGTCAAGTATTTATAGTCGTTTTGATTCCTCATTTTCTAACCAATATGATTAGATGTTTCAGGTCAAAGATCAATGGAATATGAGCAAAAACTAGGCACCGGAACATGGTCCGGAGAGTAGACGAAGAAGTTGTGAAAAAGAAGTGCCAAGAACTGGAAATGGCACAATGAAGGAGCACATCTGCATCGCAGAGGCATTCCGTCCATGTAAAGAAGGAACTCCTCATAACAGGGGAGTTCACGATAGCAGCGCGTCGCGAAGTTCATTCCCCCATGAGCAAATTAGCATGAAAAATAGGTCCTCATCACGGACCTGGACACAAAAATCGCCCGACGTGTTTTATTTTTAGACTATAAATAGTTTAAGTGTCTCTTATTTGTGACACTTCTAAAGTCTAAGACGTTTTCTAGAGCCTAACATGAGTGTCATAAGGTTTAGACACTGTTTTAAGGTCAATATTAAGGAATATAAGTCATTTAGAAACCAAAACATCAAAGAACATCCATGACGTCCGGAAACTAGTTCAATAGGTACTAGTGTGGCTTAGCCTATTTGACTACATTTTCCGAGTCAGAAATTGATGAATTTTGGTGGAAGGGTTTCTAACATGTTTTAGGGTTGATTCATAGTCGAAATTGATGAGACATCCATTTGATATTATGTTATATCTTATATATCTATGTGCAATAAAAAGTAGAAGACTATGTAATCTTCCTATATGAAGGGTCTATGCATAATAAATAAATACTATGTATATGTAGAGGTCTATGTAAACCTCAATGTAGAAGTAATGATTTTTTTTTAATTTTTCGTATTTTTGATCTATGAATGTAATGATGTATGCTAAGAGGCTAGTCTTAGTCCTCAAAGAGGACGACGACACTGGTTTCGTCTAGGGGGTGCTCCCCGGATGTGAGAAACTTGGTATCAGACCATGAGGTTGAATATCTTTGAGTCGATGTCTCTCTCAACCACGTCTATGTAGATTCGGATTCATAATTTTGAAGTGCTCCACAATTATGGATAGGAATCTATATGATGCTTAGGAAACTCTCACTTTGTTGGAAGTCTAATACCGTGCCTCTAAATTCTTGTTCTCTATGTGCTCTTAGAATCTAATCTGTTTGTTGTGATTATAGGAAATGAATACTCTAAGGAATGCGGCACGAAGACTTGATAAAGAGATTGCCAATGCGGGGGATCCTCCCCGAGGCAATCAAGCTCCTTCTCTTGAAGAAGATTCTAATAATGACCAAGCCCTGGTCAATTCTCCTCCTTTGACAGATGGTGACATAAGGTCTGCTCTTCTCCACATGGACCAAGACATTACTACTCAAGCACAAGTCGTCACTACTAAATCTCAAGCCATGACGACCCAAGATAATCGGGAAGTAGTACCCCGAGCCAACCAACATGTTGGTACCATGTCCTCCCCTTTGAGGGATTTCACTAGGATGAATCCCCCTACTTTCTATTGGTCCAATGTTGAAGAAGACCCCCAAGAGTTCATTGATGAAATCTACAAGATCCTCTATGCTGTGGGGTTGACTACTAGTGAGAAGGACGATTTATCCACTTACCAACTCAAGGATGTGTCCCAAGCGTGGTACGTCCAATGGAGGGACAATAGGCCTTTGACAGGTGGACCCGTGACTTGGGAGGTGTTCAAAAAGGTTTTTCTTGATAGATTCTTTCCTAGGTAGAAGCAGGAAGCTAAAGTGGTGGAGTTCATCAACCTTCAACACGGAGGTATGAGTGTGCTTGAATACTCCTTCAAACTCACTAAATTGTCAAAATATGCTCCTTTTTTGGTTTTCGATCCTAGGGATCAAATGAACCACTTTGTGACGGGAGTGTCACATGACTTGCAAGAGGAATGTCATTCGGATATGCTACATGACAATATGAACATTTCTCGTCTCATGGTTCATTCTCAACAAGTGGAAGAGGCAAGGTCTAAGAGAAAGAGTAGAGATGCCAAGAGGGCGAGATCTTATGATAGTGGTCCTTCAAAGGGTAGTCTTGATATCCAAGACAATCCTAGGTTCAACAAGAGGGTTTCTAATCAAGTTACTTCCAAGTTCCCTAAGGATAGGGATGATAGGGTGACTAACCCTAAGCCTCAAAAGGGAAGGGGTACTAGTTCACCAACCAAGAAGCCAACTTGTGGAAGGTGTGGCAAGAAGCATTATGGTGATTCCCTTAAGGTAACGGATAATTGTTTTGGTTGTTGTTAAAATGGGTACAAGGTTCGAGATTGCCCAAATATGAAGGGGAAAGACAAGGAGAGTGGGCAAGCAAGTGGTTCTACTGATGCTCTGAAGAAGAATCGCTTTTATGCTCTCCACTCTAGGGGTGAACAAGAGACTTCCCCCGATGTGGTGACTGGTATGTTGAAAGTCTTCTCTATTGATGTGTATGCTTTACTTGATCCCCATGCTACCTTGTCATTTGTTACTCCTTTAGTATCTAAAAAGTTTGACATTTTTCTAGATATCTTGAATGAACCTTTTATGGTGTCTACCCCGGTGGGTGAGTCAGTTGTTGCAAAGAGGGTGTATAGAAATTGTCCTATAGTGTTGCCCAATAGAGTTACTTATATTGAACTAGTAGAACTTGATATGATTGATTTCGATGTCATCTTGGGTATGGATGGGTTGCATGCTTGCTTTGACTCTATCGATTGTAGAACAAGGGTAGTGAAGTTTAACTTTCCAAATGATCCCGTAGAGTGGAATGGGGAAAATTCTATTCTTAGAGGTCGTATCATCTCTTGTTTAAAAGCATGCAAAATGATCTCTAAAGGGTGTTTATACCATATAGTAAGAGTTCAAGATTTAGACTCTAAAATTCCTCCCATTGAGTCGGTCCCCGTAGTGAGGGAATTTCCGGAGGTCTTTCCTAATTATATTCTCGGTATTCCTCCCGAATGGGAAATTGATTTTGGTATCGACTTGTTACTGGATATAAATCCCATTTCAATTCCTCCTTATCGGATGGCTCCGGCCGAATTGAAAGAGTTGAAGACTCAACTCAAAGATTTACTAGACAAAGGCTTCATTAGACCTAGTATTTCTCCATGGGGTGCTCCGGTTTTATTTGTGAAGAAGAAGGATGTTCCCTTAGAATGTGCATTGATTATCGCCAACTCAATAAAGTCACTATTAAGAAAAGTATCCTCTCCCTTGGATTGACGATTTGTTTGATCAACTCCAAGGGGCAAGCTACTTTACTAAGATTAACTTGAGATCAGGGTATCACAAAGTTAGGGTGAGAGGTGAGGATATACCAAAAATGGCATTTTGGACTAGATATGGTCCCTATGAGTTCATAGTAATGTCATTTGGTCTAACTAATGCCCCGGCGGCATTTATGGATCTCATGAATAGGGTGTTTCGAAGTTACCTAGATTCATTTGTCATTGTGTTCATTGACAACATCTTGGTATATTCAAAAATGCGGGTGATCACATGGACCATTTGAGGGTGGTGCTACAAGTGCTTAAGGAAAATCAATTATTTGCCAAGTAGAAAACGTGAGTTTTGGTTGAGGTCGGTGGCATTTCTTGTTCAAATCATCTATAGTGAGGGAGTTGAGATTCATCCAAGAAAACCTGAGACGGTGAAAAATTGGCCTAGACCATTGACTCCAACTGACATTAAGAGTTTTTTGGGTCTAGCGGGTTATTATCAGAGGTTCGTGGATGGTTTTGCTTCCACTGCATCTCCGATGACTACTTTGACCCAAAAGAGTAAGAAATTTGAGTGGTCGGAGGCATGTGAGAGAAGCTTCCAAATTTTGAAAGATAGGCTTATTTCTGCTCCAATGTTGACTTTACCGGAGGGTACTAAGGTCTTTGTTGTATATTGTGATGCATCTCGAGTGGTTTTAGGGTGTGTGCTTATACAACATGGGAAAGTAATAGCCTATGCCTCTCGACAACTTAAGGTGCATGAGAGGAACTATCCAACTCATGATCTTGAGTTAGCGGTCGTGGTATTTACCTAGAAAATATGGAGGCATTACTTGTATGGTGTTTTGTTGATGTGTATATCGACCACAATAGTCTACAATATGTGTTTACTCAAAAGGAGTTGAATCTCCGACAAAGAAGGTGGTTGGAATTGTTGAAAGATTACGACATAAGTGTTCTCTATCACCCTGGCAAGGCCAATGTGGTTGCGGATGCTCTAAGTCGTATGACCATGGGTAGTGTGTCTCATGTAGAGGGAGATAAGAAAGACTTAGTAAAAGATGTCCATAGGTTGGCTCGATTGGGTGTTAGGTCAAAAATTCTCCAAATGGTGGTTTTATGGTCCATCATAACTCCGAGTCGTCATTGGTGGTTAAGGTGAAGTCCAAACAACACCTTGATTAACCATTGATGGAGTTGAAGGAATCGGTTCTTGGTAAGCTTAATGAGTCATTCTCCTTAGGGGGGATGGTGTCTTGAGGTATCAAAGAAGGTTGTGTGTTCCCAATGTAGATGGTTTGAGGAACCAAATTCTTGAGGAAGCTCATGGGTCCCGTTACTCCATTCATCCAGGTTCGACAAAGATGTACCATGACATTAGGGAAGTGTTTTGGTGGGAAGGTTTGGAATAGGACATAGCGGAATTTGTTGCTAGGTGTCCAAATTACCAACAAGTGAAAGCCGAACACCAAAAGTCGGGTGGTTTACTTCAAGAAATCCAAATTTCTACTTAGAAGTGGAAAGACATCAATATGGATTTTGTGGTAGGTTTGCCTAGGACACAAAAGCAATATGACTCTATATGGGTGGTTGTGGATAGGTTGACCAAATCCGCTCATTTTATTCCCGTCAAGTCTACTTACTCGGCGGAGGATTATGCAAGGATCTTCATAGATGAGATTGTGCATCGCCATGGTATTATGTTATCCATCATATCAAATAACGGTGCAAAATTCACATCTAGGTTTTGGAGGTCATTCCAAGAAGGGTTGGGTACCAAGGTGAAGTTAAGCACCACTTTTCATCCCCAAGCGAATGGTCAAGCGGAGCATACTATTCAAACCCTTGAGGATATGCTTAGAGCTTGTATCATTGATTTCAAGGGAAAGTGGGATAAGAATTTGCCTTTGGTGGAGTTTGCTTACGACAATAGCTACCATTCATCCATATCCATGGCTCCTTATAAAGCTATTATGGTAGGAGATGTAGGTCTCCAATTGGATGGTTTGAAGTGGGTGACTCTTTAATTTTGGGTCCCGATTTGATTTATAAGACTTTGAAAAAAGTTCATATCATAAGGAATTGCTTTAAAACGTCCTATAGCCAGCAAAAGTCTTATGCCGATCATAGGAGAAGGGATTTAAAGTTTGAAGAAGGTGATAAAGTGTACTTAAAAATTTCGCCTATGAAAGGGGTGGCTAGATTTGGCAAGAAAGGGAAGTTGAGTCCTCGTTATGTGGATCCCTATGAAATCTTGCAAAGGGTTGGTAAGGTTGCCTATGAGTTGAAACTCCCTAATGAATTGGCTTCGGTTCATCCGGTTTTCTATATTTCTATGCTTAAGAAGTGTATCGGTGATCCTGATTCTATTCTTCCTATTGAGGGTCTTGGTGTGAAGGATAACCTCTCCTATGAGGAGGTTCCGGTGCAAATCCTTGATAGAAAAGTAAAGAAGTTGAGGAACAAAGAGGTTGCTTCCGTAAAAGTGTTATGGAAGAATCACCTAGTTGAGGGTGCAACATGGGAGGCCGAGGCCGACATAAAGTCCCGTTACTCTCATCTATTTGATAATTAAGGTTAGTAATTTCTATTAATAATGAAAATAATAGCTAAAACTGAAGTTGCTATGATTTTTGGAGAAGTTTTGCAAAAAATGTGCATTTTTTGGTGTCATTACAGTGAAGTTACAGTGAAATTGTGCATATTGACTTGAAAATTTGCAATTCTTCTTGTTTTGAGTTATGTTGTGCATTTTGATATGGTGAGTCTTCATGAAATGATATTGAGCATGTTGGTAAGTTGAGTTTTGGGCATAATTGACTCATATATGGTATGTTGAGCTCATGTTGTTGTGAGAAGGAAATTCCTTATAATGTGATGTTTGAGCCTTATAAGTAGTAATTGAAGTTTTGAATTACTATGTGTAATGTCATGATTGAAGTTGTAACTCATGTTGTCATGTATTGTTGATTGGTTTGGCTACTAGTCTTGAGTCTATTCCTTCCTTACAAACGATATTAGTGTCATTCAGGGCCGAATGTTCCTAAGGGGGTGGGGGGAATAATGTAACACTTCGAAAGTCTAAGTCGTGTTCTAGAGCCTAACATGAGTGTCAAAATTTTTAGACACTTTTTAAGGTCAATTGTAAGGAATACAAGTCATATAAGATGTTTAGAAACCAGAACGTCAAAGAACGTCCATGATCTCTAGAAACTAGTTCAATGAGGTACTAGCATGCCTTAGCCTATTTGACTAGCTTTTCAGAGTCGAAAATTAATGAATTTTAGTGGAAATGTGCCTAACATGTTTTAGGGTTGATTCATCATTGAAACGTCTGGGTACGACTCCCCAAGGACCAACTAAGGACCCTTGAGGAGGAACCTTGCAAAAGTGGCTAAAAGCTGTCAATAAATAGTGTCACCAACGAATACCACCAACGGGCCATTGGTGAATCGATAGGGCGTTGATGCCTCCGTCGATGGAAACTTAGAACATGAGGCCAAGGAAAAGATTTGACAACTCTCTGATCCAAACGACGGACAAACAGGACGGTTGGTCCTTGGTTCGTCGATGGACAAATGAGGCATTGACTGTGTCCATTGATGGTCACTTAGAAAAACTCTTGGAGGCCTGTTTTGGCAAGCCTCAGACCAAAACGATGGACCAACATGACGGTTGGTCCTTGGTCCATCGATTGACCCACGAGGCGTCGACGGGGAGTCTTGTGTGAGGGTCTATTTTGGGCTACTTGATTTTAAGTTTTTTGAGTTAATTAATTTATGGGATAGTTAGTTAGTTAGGGGTTAAGGGAGGTCTCATTAATTTGGTTAAGGACCTATATAAAGATTCTAACCTAATTAGACTAACCTAAGCTCTCATAATTCCTAAAACCCAAACTATGTTCCTTCTCTCTTCTTTCTCTCTCAAGTTGAAGAACTCCATAGAAGTCAAAGTCCAGGTGGATTATAGGGATGCAATCACCAAGTTTCTCCATAAATATTCATCAAACATTAAGGTATGGGATTCGTTTCACCTTTGGGACTTCTTTCCCCAAAGGGTTCCATCAAATTGATTTCAAAAGTATGAAATTCAAGTGGGTCTTTTCCAATCTCGAAATTGATCTTGTGAATTGCTTTGTTTATAGTTTATTTGGGGTATTATGAATATATTAACATGTATATAACTCAATTATGTTATTTCTTGATGGATTGGTCTAGTTTGAAGAAGATGACCTATTCCCCTTAACCCTAAGTTGTGATCTTGATATGAATTGTCTAGTGTTGGTTCAATTGACTTGGTTATTGGTTGAATTACTATTCTATGATGTTATTGTATCAATTGTGAATAGATTAAGATGAGTTTTTGTCCTATCATGCTAGTTCTTGAGTAATTGATCTCGATTGTGACTTTGACCTAAGTCTCTTATCTTAAGTCATGAACTAGTGATGGATTGTGGTGTAGTGATTCAATTGGCTTTGTTATCATGTTGGTTATTGATATGTGATGATATTATACCCTTATTGGGTTGAGTTAATGGTTGATGGCAATACATTGATGATGGATTATGCAGGAGACTTGGTAAGTCCCTGTTTTTGAGACCCTTTCTGATTCCCTCACCCAATCTCATGAGAAGCAAGCCCAGCAGGCCCAGCCTTAACCTGTCCTCAGACAGCTAGCCCTCACCAGGCTGCTGGCATTGCTAAATTCTCCACCACGAAGTAAGCTTTCTCGAATACGGCGGAAGTGGCTAAAGAAGTCGGAGGAAGAAGGTAGTTGGACAACTGTATACACGAGGGTACATTAGTATTCTGGGAATTGGTAACATTGAAAGAAAGGGTAAGGGGTAGGAATAAACTTTTTTAGGTCTTGCTCTACTAAAGTAGTCGGCCTAACATTCGGTTCCCGTAACCAAGTTTTTATTTCTCACCCCTTATGTACTTTTTTTACTTCATCCATACTTTTTTACTTTTTCTGAAGTGTGGGGCAATCGGCGCCCTCTACTTCTACTTCTAACTAAACGCGAACAGCCGGCATTGCAAGCAAATAGAAAGCCCCCGCCCGTTTGAGCCGGAAAGCGTACCGGCTGTTTGAGTCGCGAAAGGGCCGCTTGCTTAATATTATTTATATAATAATAATTTATGATCCCTATTCTTTACTTCAATTGTGGTTACTTGAGATTGAGTGATGATGTTGCATTGAAGTATACCTTGTATTAGGCTTTATAGGATTGGTATGATGTTGAATTGAAATGTCTTGACTATGATTTGTGAGGTGTTGGCTAAGATGTATATGATATAAGGATGGTGATAACATACCAATGTGCCTTATTATGATGTTATTATGTAAATGTTCTAACCTCACTTATGTGAATTGTAATGAAATGAATATACTCATGCAATTCTTATTGAGATATGATGATGATGAATATACATGGGATAGACCCTATGGCCAACATTAAGCTATGATGATTAATAAAGGCATTAAAGACATTTCAAAAAGGGATTCTAGCTTAGCACCGAGTGAACTAGAGTGAGGAGTGTCCCTTCCCACATAGGGAAGGTAGGATCACTAATGTACTCTTGAGATTGGAGACCATAATGCATGTAGCATAAAGAGGGTCCCAACTGTATCTCCTAGTTCTTGAACTATGTTTCCCCCATAGGAATACTAGCTAGTGGATCCACGTAGTTGCTATGTTCATGATTGTGTACTCCCTTGGCAAGTAGTCTGTCTTCCTTCGATGTAAGGTTCCATGACACCTGATTCCACATTAGCTCGTGTGGTCTATGTCGGTTAAGGCAAGATATTCCCAAAAGGTAAAATGAACTAAAGGAATGAACTCTAACTAGGATGTCCTAAGGGGTTTTAGCTTAGTCTAGGTAGGGGTATGGAACTCTACCTAAACATTGCACAATTTAGCCTTGAGGGAAGTCTTAGGAGGATGTTCTTATATATGAATATGCTTGTAATTATACATGCTATGTATATGATAATCTTGCACATTGATGATACTACATGATGGTTTGTTTGACTTATGAACATGTGTTGGTCTCTATTTCAAAAGTATGATGATATGTACTATTAAATGATATGTTATGTGAGGTTGGATATTAATCATGGTTCTTATTGGGTTTACTTGATAGAGTAAGGTTATGGGGCATTGCTTGGTCATTGCACTTGTTGATTTAATATGGGTTCATAGGTAATTGTCTTGCTTTGGTTATGTTGTAATGCACTCTTAGTTATGCTTGTGGCTATTATAACTTGATGATAGAGTTTCCTTGACTATGTGTTCAATTATATGATATGCATGTTGACTTAACTAGACTTAGCATTGTTGGTCATGTGATGTACATGCTTATGACTTAATGAATATTTCTTTATAATTGGTATAGTCTTCTTGAATGTGCATAAGACTTTTCAAAGTAAATTTCATACTTTAATGAAATATCCCTTTTTAGCATGATTTCATGATATGTGTGCATATGGTCGCATACCTAGTACAAGTGGTGTACTAACCCCATTTTCTCTCTTTTTTCTCAACATTTTAGTTTTTGGTCGTTGAAGGTCTTTTGAGACGACTTTGAAGAAGACTTGAAATTCTCAATCATCCAAGTTTTATAGGTCCTCACTTTCCGAGGGCAATGCCAATATCAAGCTTATGAAGTTGTTCTAGTTTTAACACTCTTATGTTCTTTCCTTTTCAATTGAGTACTAAACATTGTATAGCCTATATGTGGCTTTATTACATTGATGTATGGGCTAGGCCCAAATTATTATACTCTTATTAGATGGTTATGAGATGAGACATCCATTTGAGACTATGTTATATCTTATACATCTATGTGCAGTAAAAGTAGAAGACTATTTTATCTTTCTATACGAAGGGTCTATGTATACTCGATATAAATACTATGTGTATGTAGAGGTCTATGTAAACCTCAACGTAGAAGTAATGAAAAGTTTTAAAATTATCCGTATTTTTGGCTTATGAATGTAATGATGTAAGCTAAGAGGCTAGTCTTAGTCCTCAAAGAGGACGCCGACGCCGGTTACGTCTAGGGGGTGCTCCCCGGATGTGACATTATTGCACATTACACTTTCCCAAAAACGTAAGCTGAGGCAAAAGAGGGTTTTTGTGCAAAATTCTAGGGTTTTTCTTCTTATTCTTCACATTGGAAAAGGTTTGTATGATTCTATTACATTCTATGTTGTTATTTTGTGTTATGAGTAGCTAAAATCCCTTGTCCTAGGGTTGTAGCTATGAATAACGGTTTAATGTGAATTTGTTTCTTGTGTGAGAAGAGTTATTGTATACTTTGTTCTTGCATTCTTATTTCACTATTTTAATGCTTGATCAACATTATACAAATTTAGTGTCCACTCTTGAACTTGGAAGATGAATAGAGTATAGACCAAAGAATGCAAGAGGTGTGTTCACTGTAGAGTGAGTTGTAGATTGTCATGTGTGTAGGATAGCTTTGTACCTATGCACCACATTTGATTGGAATGCAAGAAGAATATTTAGTGCACTTTTATTGGTTCATACCTAACCCCGCTCAATGATGTAGTTAGGTTGTCAATAATGGTAGGCAATTAGAGGTCGGAAGATTATGATCGTAAAAATGAACCTTGCCAACCCACAATGAGTTAACCCTTTGAACCTTGGAATAAAAACACATTGAACTGGAATTCGATTTATGCTACAACCCTGGGATATGTTTTCCAACTTGTGAAGTTGCTTTGTTGAAATAATTTTACTTATTGTAGATAATTCTTGTTACGGTTGAAGTAGTAGTTTAAACAAACATCTTAATCTAATGGATACTTGAGTGAATTTAGATAGTCATTGTAAATTGTTATTCACTAATTTGAAGTCCCTTGGGTACGAACATTAGACTTGAAAGAGTCTATTTATTACTTGAGTGACCGCGTTCACTTTCGTGCAATTTTGGACGCAACAAGGTTGATGGATGAAGATACATATGAGGATATCGATCCCGCATATGTTACACTTGACACCAGGACATCCCCCAAACACCTGTCACTACCCGAAATCAATTTGGGCAGGTGATTCCCAATGTGGTCACTACCTCCCAGTCTATTTGGGAGGTTATACAGATTGGTTCACCAACTGGCTCTAAGTTTGATTCTGGATCTAGCTCTGACTTCGGTTCCACATCCATCTGTAGTTCACATCGTAGGACTCCCTCGTCTGATAATGCTACTAGTGTGGAGGACATTCTCGTGCCACGAAACAACGAGCTTGCTCTAATTACTGAGGAGACAAACTATGGACAGTTGTAAATATATAGGATGCCACGATGTTAACTAAGATGGAGAGGATGACTTGATTGATTACCAAGGAGTGCCGGATAATCACATCAACCTTCATACTATGCCTGATATCCATTCTCTCTTCTAGGGACACAAGTGCAAGCGGATGGCCTGTAGCCTAGATTCATATAGCGAGGAGACTGTCAAGAAGTTCGATGCATCCTACGCAGCTACCCTCAAAGGTTTGATTGATAGATGAGCCAAGCCTGCCACCCAGGATCCACTCACAACTCTACTAGTTTATGGGTCCTCAGTTGATCTATTGGAGACTACTATCCGTAGGTTCCTCTAAGGCTACTTCCATACTTTAGAAATCAACACGACCGAGTTTGATTATTGATGGGAAATAATGAAGAACAAAACATTTTAGAGGAATCTAGAGCAAAGGGAGACTCTATTGCATTGGTTAGCCCATCACTTTGCTATAGACGGAGAGCACGCTTAGTGGGTCAGCACCCGAGCTTGGGCATAAAGAAGGCCACCTTGACATTTTTGGAAAAATTCATTTTGTTATTCGTGCAAAAATTTGTGTTTCCTACGTAGACAAACAATGTGCTTAGATGGGACCGCGCAGTCATGGCTGCAACCCTAGTTGTTGGATTTGAGATGTACTTTGCCCACATACTGATTGTGGAGATTCACATGAGGTCCTTCAAGGCCACTGCCACCTATCCCATGCCATGCCTCATTTTGCAGCTATGCTAGGATGTTGAAGTACTTGTTTTGCATGTCAAGTTGGTGCAGGATACAACGACTCTAGACATCGATCTAATTAGGGATAAGGCTGACGTGGTTGCACTGGGCAAAGAGACGTTGATTGAAGTGCCTCTCTTGGGAGCGGACTTGGTTGATGATGTGGAGTAGATACATGGTGAGAAGTTTTCCCGTCTAGCCACTACTGAGGATGCCATGACTTCTCATTCTCCGGCCTCCAGTGAGATCCCTATCACCTCTAGAGCCACTCACTCTTCAAGGTCTACTAATCTGCCTCTTACCCGTGTTCAGAAGTTGGAGGACCACATGGCTACATTAATTTTGCATGTGCAACCTTAGATGCAGCGTTCGATTGAGGAGTCTGCCACTAGGGTTAAGTAGAGAATGGAGCAGATGATGGACCTAAAGGTTTAGGCATTCCACAAGCGCGTTGATGCTTTTGAGTTGTGTGTCTTGGAGAGGCCAACCCCAACCATTAATATTTCTGCCTTCCGTATGGAGTTTTCTAGTCTTTGATCCGATCTTGATGCCCACTATGGTCCACCTGAGACTGAGATTGATTCGCCCCTACAACACCGGTTGATGATATGGCGTTAGATGCACTATTCAGAGATGAGATGCCACCACTTGCTTCTTCCCATCATGCAGGGAAGTGCCCTCGCGGTAATATGGATTTTGAGTACACTGAGACTGAGAGATATCGCAAGGGGGAAACACCAACAATTTGAAGAGGCTTGAAAGGCGTCTATAGTTGATGAGGAGACACACAAACAGCGGGACAAGGAGGTTGGTGTTAGTTCGTCTAGCAGTATGAGCACCACTGATGGTGTGGTGAGACTAGATGTTATCACTACTGAGGGTGATGATACGGTTGATGTGGGCACTTATTAGACTCTCACGCTTGTTGATAGGTCTTTCGTGCTTTGCACCACAAGTTTGCTTCACCAGATATTTTATTTTTTACTTTTTGTGCATTAGGGACAATTGCACTCTATTTTGTTCTAGGTGGGGTAAATGGATTATGAATGATAGGATGAAGTTTGAGTAACCCAACTCATAATCCTCTCTTGGAGTTTTCTTGCATGTGTTCTTTTCCCTCAAGAGGATGTTTTTAATTTCTATTGAACCGACATGTGTAAGGATTGTGTGTAGAAGCACGAGAAACAATAAAGAATGATGCCATAATTAAGAAAGAAAAATGATACCCATTTAAAAGTTGTGATATGTGCTAAAATTTATAGGCTAGAACGAGTTGAATGTGTTGGCTCTTAGTATGACATGATATAGAACCAATTTGATCTCATGACTTAAGCTAAAAACTTGATCTTGTTAATTAGACTCCTCGCATAGGGAGCTTACTTTGACTCCTCGCATAGGAAGCTTACATAGGCTTCTACTTTTATGCCAGATATACAACGTACAACATATAGTATAATTGAAATGTCTCATATAAAACCAAAGTGAGGATAGAACAATTGGGGCATAGCCCTTACACAAATGTATAATTTCCACTTAGGGCTTACAACAATGCCTTGAACAATAAGAGTGAAACGAATGTCCTTAGAATGTAGCAAGTCACATAGGTAGAATAGGATAAAGGCATCATCCTCGGATTTTGAGGACATACCCACACTTGGAGAAACGATCCAAGCTTTTCTTGAAAATTGGTCACAAACCCTTCAATGACCGGAACCTTAAATGTTTGGGAAAAAGGGAGAAATAGGGGTTAGTACATCACTTGTACTAAGTGTGGAACCATATGCACAGATAATCTTACAAATCATGCTAAAGGGAACATTGTTCAAAACCATGCCAAGTTACTTTGAAAAACCTTATGCACGACCAAGAACACATATAAGGCAATAATCATATATCCCTTAAGGCAATAAAATATTCAACACAAGACCAACATCATCAAGTTAAGTCAAGTCAACATATGTATAGCATATTAGAACCATAGCCAAAGCAACTCCAACATCATGTTATAACAACAAAGCATGTAAGAGTTCATAACATTACCACATAAACCAAACCCTTACTCATAACCCCTTACCAATCTTACTATTGCAATGGCCAAGTGGAGCCCCATAAATCCACTCAACCAAGTTAACCAGCCAAAGGATCATAAATAATTTCTAAGTTCACATGACATAGCATCATGAGTATTCATCAACATATTTAGCAATATAGACCATTAACATGTTCATAAATGAAACAAACATCATATAGTATCATTAACATGTAAAGTAAACACAAGCATGTCATTCATTTCATAAGAGTATAAGAACATAAGAACATTCTCGTAGGACTTCCCTCAAGGACAACTAGTGCAATGTATAGGTAGAGTCCCATACCCCTGCCTAGACTAAGTCAAATCCCTTAGTCCTCCTAGTTGGATTTCACTCTATTACTTCATTTTACTTTCGGGAACACTTGCCTTAACCGACATAGACAACATGAGCTAATGTGGAATCCGGTTTCATGAAACCCTACACCGAAAGAAGGTGGACTACTTGCCAAGGTAGTACCAATACATGAACATAGCATCTATGTAGATCCACTAGCTATTATTCCTATGGGAGAAACATATTTCAAGAACTAGGAGACATTTTTGAGACCCTATTTATGCCTTTGGAATTTTAATCTCTATCATATTAGTACAATAGAAAACCTACCTTCCCTACTTGGGAAGGGACACTCCTCACTACTGGTTCACTCGGTGCTAAGCTAGAGTCCCTTTTGAAATGTCTTTAAGTCTTCCTTTAACAATCATAACTTTTTAGGTCATAGGATACTAGCTCCTTTTATGGTCATAGTTCATTATCTCAATAGTAATTGCATGAGAGAATCCTTTCAATACAACCCTCTTAATATCATCATTATGTCATAATAAGGCACATAGACTATTCATAACCAACCTTAATCATTACATCTTAAGCATAATCTCATAATCACATAATCAAGACATTTCAGTTGCATCATCATACCAACACCTACTTAATCTATTCACAATACATTCTTCAATTGAACTTCATCACCAAGTACAAGCCATCACAATTGAAGTAAAGGTTCAAGATCACAATGTCTTACCAATTCCTTCTTCAAAATCCATCACCATTGGTATTAACCTCAACTAATCCAATTTCATGCATCAATAGGTGTGACAACGTCATACAATAGTAATTAACATAACAACTAACTTAATTACATCAATACTAGTCAATTCAACATGAGTTCATCACCAAGGGTTAAATTCATGATCTATTCCACATACTAGGTTAATTCATCAAGAACTAGCATAATTGGATCATAATACATCATAATCTAAAAAAAATAATCAATGGAAAAAATAAACAATACAATTTAGAAGTTCAAATTCGGATTAGAAAGAAACCCATGTGAAAATCATTTTTTTGAAACAAATTTTGGAAGAACCCTTTGGGGAAAAGAGTCCCAAATGTGAAAGGTTCACATAACTTGATTTTCCTAGAACTTTATGGAGAAAAGATATGTTCTTGAATCCCTAATTCCCTTGACCTTGGTCTTCTATGGAGTCTTCTTCGGGAGAGAAAGAGAGAGAGTAGAGAGAAGGAAGAGTGATTTGGGTTTGGGAAAAGTGATGTGTTAAGTTGGGTTTAGGCTTAGGGAAGTTTATATAGTCACTTAACTAACTTAATTAACCACCCCTTAACCCATAATTAAACCCCTAACTAATTAACTAGTTAATTGAACTCTTTAACACTAAACAGTGAAACGTAGTCCTGACCTACGAGACCCCGACCTACGGGCTGTAGGTCAGTTGACGACCACCCTTGCCCCCGTACTGCACATCCGTAGTTTTGGTCAGAGACCATGTTTTTGTCCACTTTGGGAAAAGTGTCTAATTACTCAATGACGGAGGCATCGACGCCCTGTCGTTTAGGTAACACCTTCCACCAAATTTTATCCAATTCCGACTCCTAAAACCCCGTGAAATAGGCTAAGGCACAGTAGCACCTCTTTCACTAGTGTTCGGACACCATGGACGTTCCTTGACGTTTTGACTCTAAAACTTCCTATACTTATTACCATTATTTTTTACCTTAAAACAATGTTACAAACCTTAGACACTCATGTCAGGATCTAGATTGGGTCTCGGACTTTCAGAGTGTTACATTATCCCCCCTTTAGGAACATTCATCCTCGACTGACACTAAAATCTTTTGTAAGGATAGGATAGACTCAATACTAGCAGCCCAACTAATAACAATATATCAAAACATGAGCTACAACTCAAATCAACATATCAACATGGAATTTACACGAAGTAACTCAAAGCATCAATTACTACATATAAGAGCTCAACATTACCACATGAAGAATTTCCTTCTCAACAACAACATGAGTTCAACACAACATATAGAGTAACTTATGCCAAAACTTCTTTCAAAACATATCAACATGCTCAACATCACAACATATAGGAAACAACATACCATATACACAAGTAAGTGCAAATAAACAAAAGAGCATTTTCCCCTTGAAAACTCATTCTAGCAAAACCTTTTACCATGAGTATGCTAATCTTTGCAAACAAGTCAAA